>JACXGJ010000081.1:0-185554 GCA_016801105.1 Esox niger | reverse complement strand
TGTGAAGTGACACCACCAATTGAGGGTGGGACATCCCAACTCCCAGGAAGTCCAACAGGAAGGAGGAGCTAGAGAGCAGGACAGCAATGTAGCACAGAGCAGCCATAACATAGAGAAGCCACATCCCCCAGCCATTTATGCCACCCAGAGGACCTGCAAAGAAAGAACACACTCAGATCTATAACCATGACCATACACAAAGGCTTCTGCCCAATCAGGATATACATTCTGCAGAGAGGTCAATCAATAGTCACGTCTTTCAAGCACTCTGGCCGGTGTCCATCCTTACCTGTGTCAGTGAGGTTCTGGGCAGCATGCAGTGTGAAGGCCACTCCATAGATGAGTTGTTTGCCTTCAGGGTCTGTACTATTTCTGACCTGGATCCAGTTGGGGTCGGCAATGGATGTGCACAGGGACACCAGCGTAAAGCACTGGCACACCGCAGACGGAGACATACTTAGAGTCATGGCTGGATGGGAGACAACAGACAAATCATAATTTGCATCATAATTTGAACTGGTTGCTTCTTTCGATTTTTTACTGTTTTATAAAAGCAATGGACTTACAGCTAGCTCTTCAAGTAAGCACTTAAAAAAGTCCCAAAGATAAAAAAATTCATTCTCCAGAGAGCTGGCCCACATTGCAGCATATTAGTTACATTCCATCATCACATAAAACAAACATTTCAAACATGAATGCATACATACTGTAAAGGTGGCTTTAAGCAGGTGTGATGCAAGATAGGAGTCAAAACGTCTTCCATTTCACATTCCACCAAAGAAAGGGTCTAAATAATTCAAGATGTGCATCTTCAATTGAAATAGGGTCTTCTTCTTTGTGTCTATACATAACAAGATTTGCTTTCAATTTTACACTCAGCAGCCACTTCATATGGTACACCTATCTAGCATCATGTAGGACCCCTATTGCCTCTATCTGCGTCAACGTTTGACACAATGCTCAGAGATGTCTTTCTGCACATTAATATAGTAAGAGTGGTTGTTTACAAAATTGTGGCTATCTGTCAGCTTGACCAAGCTTGGTCATCCTCCTCTAACCTCCCTCATTAACAGGTGTTTTCAAGCACAAACCGGCCATCCACTGGATGTTGTTGGCTTATTTTACCATTCTCTGTAAACTCTGGAGGCCTGTGTATGAAAATCCCAGGTCATCAGCTGTTTTGGAAATGATGTAACCATGCGTGGCACCAACAATCACACCGCAGTTATAATCACACCTTTCCCATTCTAAAGGTTTCAATGGAAATACTTTACATAGAGTTGAAGCCACATAATTTATTGTTCGGCTGTTTGTGTAAACGTGCAGGTTTACCCGATAAAATAGCAGGGTGTCTATCCTCAGATTCTATCGTATGGCATCTATGTACATATTGGTTTCACCATTTAGAAATGACAACACTCTCCATACATATTCCTCCTATTTCAGGGCAACAAAAGCATTGGCTCGAAAGGTGTTTCTGGTCCCGTGTGTTCTATCACATAATTTGTGTCAGCATGGGAAAACTGTTAATATCTAAACTTTATTCTAGGCTCTGCATTTGACTTTGGATGACTGCCTACATACAGACCAAAAACATGTATTCATATAAAGGAAGCTATTATGGCTAAGAAATAAAAGGCTTACTGAAACAAAAAATTCATCCATACTGTAACCACTCACTCATTTAGAACAGTCAAATAGTGACCCCAAAATGTCGTTAACTTCTAACCTTTAACCGTTGTACCTGTCAATTAAACCAGCTACGTGCATCGAATAAAAATGCATGTGACAACCACTATAACGGAATGGTAACAGTCACTGTACTAAAGAAAAGTAATGTAAATCACAGAGAACATTTGTTGCGAATCAATAAGTACATGTAGATATTATAGATACACGAGCACAATAACACAAACGTGCCCATGCCATTGTGTTTAGAACTGGGTAATCTAATACATACACATAAAAACATTAACGTTAGTAACTATTCTTACTTACCAGAAAAACGAAAGCAAGGAAATCCACGAACCTAATGAAATTATATACTTATCGATGACAGACGGGTGTGGCCAAATGTATTTTTCTGAGTGAAAAATCCAATGTCTCCGGTATTCGATAATTCAAATTTAATTTAGCTACAACTGATAGTTACAGCAGACAGGGAAACTAAACGAAAATTGACAATGTATCTACTAACATCATTATAGTCTTGTGAGTACCATTACAAAAACACTTCCGGGTCAAGAAATGTTACACCGTTTCAAAATATAAAAGGCTGAAGTATTAATTCGGAACTGACATGATTTGAGTAATAAAATATATCTCTCAAAACATTGACTACAATTAATATTTCTTTATATCTAAGTGCTTTTCAAACGTTAAGTATTTCAAACGTTCCAAGGGCAATATTTAGATAATGCGAATGACTGAATATGGAATACATATTAACTCATAGTTCAAAAACGACTGTCTGTGTCACATTGTAAGGAATGTTCAGGAGAGTGTGTTGTGTAAGATAAACCTTTCTACTCATGGGGAATTGTGTACTACTTCTAGCAACACATTTTCCACACCCTCTTCAGCCTCAAATGCAATTCACAATAGCATAGGATACATATTTCCCTACAGAGCAAAAACGGTTCTATATGCCGCCGTGAATGTATATTAGAAAAGTATAGTATAATTAAAATATGCTGGGAAATCAATGTACACTATGCAATGGCAATTGTTGGCATTTTACTTGGAAACTGTCTATTTACCCGTCTCCAAATCCGAAGGCTCATTTATTCACAGAATCATCAAACTTTAAACCATAAAATCATAATTTGATTACAAGTGATGTAAATCAATGGCTGTGTTCAATTGAATCAAGACTACTGCATACTTCAATCGCTCACTTTCATAATTAATATCTAGGTAGTCATGACACTTTAAATCTCAAAGAAACCTAAGTTGCTGTTTTTCAGAATAAATAACGCTTAGCTGGTTAGAAGCACAAGTTAATATGGCTTTGCTCTTTTCATATATAGCTTATATGTAAAATGTTTGAAACTGCATCTGCGCCTTTTTAGTCTCTACTTTCCTGCTCAACACAGATCCAAACATGTTACTTGTAAACCCTTCGACATGTATGAAGGAAAAACAAAGGTTACCAAACTAGTCTTTTCTCAGTTTAGCACGTTGTAATTGCTAATCTTTTCAATAAACGGTGAACCCCCACAACCAGCAACGTTATAAAAGCATGCGTGAGGAGAAAGAATAGCCATACATGCAAACAAGAAATTCTAAATCTGGTTGGTAACAATGGTGGAGATAAGAATAGGGGCAGGGAATATATTTGTAACAAAAAATTCATAAAACAAGTCACGTGAACTTTATTCGTATATACTCTCTATAGTACAATGACACCTTGAAGAAATCCCATTTTTGTTTTAAGTACCATATGTATGTCTAGTTTTATGGCTATTATTTGGCATCAAATATAGTTGTATTGGATATTTCAGGTTTTATTTTAGATTGACTGAGGGAGTTCTTAATTTCAGTAAGATCTGCAAAGTTCGCAAATCAAATGTTTGTTTCTTTGTGTTCCCCATCAGGCATTGGTACGAATCACAGGTGTCAGGTTGATGAGTGAGTTACTGGCTTGAGCCAGCTCACTGATAGAGACCCTCCCTCGCTGTTTGATGAACTGAGCCACGGCATTTAGCTCATCTGGCGTGATGGAAATAAACTTCCCTCTGTCGTCAATCACTCCTGTAGAAAATAAAGAAAACAAACAGGTCAAAGGTCAAATTTGCAAAAACACTCAGTAGAATGTTAAAAAAAAAGAAGGCAAATTTAGCATATACTGTCCTTAACTTACCAGTGAGTTGGCCATCAGCTAAGAGGTCCTGCAGCCTTGCAATTGCATCCTGTGTCCAAGGGATACAGTTATAACAACCAATCATTCCTCTTCTCAAACCATCTCTCGGACTTCATCTCAGACTCCTTACTACTGCCACCTACTAGACACCTCTCACAGGCTCCTCAATAATGCCCACTTTCAAAGACCTCTATTGGTTATTAGACCTCTAATAACCAACAGTAATTAACTGCGACGAAAAACAAATCTTTACCTTTTTATACACAAACTTTGAATTCTTTAACTTTAATTGTAGAAATATTCCTACATTTACCTGAAAAATAAATGTAATGACAGTAAAAAATTAATTATTAAAGTTATGGACACAATGTTGACACTTTCAAACTTTATAGTCCGTATAGAAACAGTAGCAAAAGACTGTGCTGAAGCCATTGAGTTGAGTCAGTCTTTCATTTTTAGGTGGTGTTTTCAACTAAATTGGGATTAAGAGCAGTGGTGGAAGCACTATGGGCTCATGTGAACACACACACAATGGTACCTGTTGAGAGTAGCATTTCAGCTTTTGAAGGTTAATATTTTCAGACTTCAGCTATTTGAAAACTACATAGAAATATCAAATGCTATATTACATTCCTATTTAGAACTGCACTGTGACATGATTGAATAGCATATTCCTTTTAAATAAAAAGTATGCACTAAATCTAGAAATATGGATAGCATATACTGAAGCATTCCAGGAGTTCTCCAGGCTGAAGAGATGCCCACTGAATATGTTTTTGTTGAAAAAGACCATCCACATGTTTAAAAACATTATGTTACTGATGGTGTAATTATTCCAAAATCTTCCACAACTAACTTAAATTTGTTTGGATTTTTATCATAAATTTGTTTTCAGATCCAACTTGTAGAGATCAAATGCTTGAAGTGAGTAGAGAAGGTAGCAATTGCCTTTTCGTGCATTCACGCGCCTCTAAAGTTCTTTTGAAGGTTTTCGAAAGGCAGGAGAGGTCTGTTTGTGAGATACAGGAGATATGCATGGTCTCCAGTGGGTGGCAGTAAAGCAGACCCTTAGAGATGTGGTGCCTGAGATCAACATCTGTAGTCTACTGACCAATAACACCAATATATCCTTAAATGGAGAATTACTGCAAATTCAAAACAATCTGACACACATTTCAGATTTATACCATAATGTCCAAGAATCATAGCCTATCTGGCCATTTGACAATTTTCCAGCCAAAAGTCGCAACTCACCTGTGTGCGCATTCCAAAGTGTGACGCCAGGTCTTCCAACAATACTACTTTGGAGTCCTGATATAATCACAGGAAGAAATAGGGTAAACAACCTAAAGGTGATGAGTGTTTATTATAATATATGATGTGGTTAGATTCTAGCTTATACCTTGATGTACTGGATGAACTCTTGTAGAAGGTTGCGGGACTATAAAAATATAACAGCAGAATTGACACAAAATACGTATACATTTGCACAATTACCTGGTTTAAATTAGCTATGATAGCCACCTTAACTTATGTGACTGAACTGTGTGAATACACTTATAAACTACCTCTTCCTCTGTGACCTCAGCAGCTTCACCCTGGTCCTCAACCACAAAGGACTCTTTAAGCCTTAGATACTCCTCTTCCTCCTTCTTTTCCTGCTCTTCTTTGTCCCGACGCACCTCTTCCTCCTAAACCAAAATAAAGGAAAGTGAATGAACAAGTGCGAAAGGAAATATCTGCCTCCATCTCTAATCAGAAAAGGAAAACAGTGTTAATTACCTCTTTCTGCTCCTGTTGTCTTTCCTTCTCCTCCTCCTTGATTCTTTCCTGCTCTCTCAGCTCCTGCATTTTCTTCCGCTCTTCTCTCTCCGCCAGCTCAGCCTGAAGAACACATCATGTTCACATCAACTGGTTTCCAAGAAGAACATTTGCAAAAATAATGTCCATCAGCCCTGATTAAAAAACCCATGGTGCTTCTGCTGGGTCAAAGCAATATGTATGGCCTTCACCTGACTAAGGATCCCTCCACCTGACTGAGGATCCCTCCACCTGACTGACGATCCCTCCACCTGACTGACGATCCCTCCACCTGACTGACGATCCCTCCACCTGACTGACGATCCCTCCACCTGACTGACGATCCCTCCACCTGACTGACGATCCCTCCACCTGACTGACGATCCCTTCATCATCACCTAGCTGAAGGGACGCAGCCATTTTACATTATTGACATGCATCCACAGTCTTGGACATGCTAGTGATGACATACAGTCGACAATGCAGAACTGTTCTCTTGCTGTTGTAGCTGATAATACCTCTCTCTGAGCACGTTTGGCCTGTTTCTCCTCCAGTTTTCTCTGCTTCTTGGCTCCCAGTTTCCCTGTGACCTGGAGCTGCTGTTCATCCTCTTCTTCCTGGTCTTCCACAGCCACATCCTCTACAGGGCTGTCCTCTGAGGGAGAATACACACTTTCATAAAACTTTTATCACAAAACATCAGAAGCCCCCCCCAGTGACCATAGATTTTACCATTGTCCCTCTGGTCTCGCCTCTGGGCCATCACCCTGCTGTGGAGGTTTCGACGGCGACGGGGCATGCCTGCCCCACGATCCTCAGCCACTTGAGGGCGGGGTGCTGCAACCCGGGCTGCCACATTTTGCCTCTGTTCCAGGTCAGCTAGAGAGACATAGAAGGGGGGAGTCAATAGATATATCTACCTACCTACGTATTTATGGATAGAGACACAGAGAGATGCTATAAAACTGAGCAGCAACCAAGGCAGCTGGAGAAAAACAGTTACATTTTGATCAAGTTCTTTCAAGTCGTAGTAATATTGGTAAAAGTAAGCTGAGGGGTTACAGAATTTATATGGACTAATGCAGTTTTTCACTGCTCGACAATTCATAATGTAGCAACACAATGAAGTAACAGTGTAGAAATGCCAGAACTTGAATTTTCATCTATGGGAGGATACATGGATTGTAAAAAAAAGCCCAATCAGTGAAGTAATTAGAGGACATCGTGAGACCAGGTTTACACCGTCGAATAAAAAATAACAGATAAAGGGTAGATAAAAGGCTCTCTGCGGGTTTCTAAAGAGGAAGGACCAAGAGCCAATCGCAATAAGTCTTGAAATTTGCGGCGCAAGTAAAACACGTCACAGAAAATTGCAGAAAAACACTCAAAAACAAGCTATTAATGGAAATATGACAAAGAGAATAGACAGGGAATGTTAATATTAAAGTGTATATAGTGATAGCTTCGTCTTATAACTAAAAGTAGACCTAAATAATAAAAATTGCGACACATATGTTTATATGTTGTCAACAACCTTAGGTTTCTTACGTTAGTTAGCTACATCATTATCATGACGCAAAAATCAACAAGAACAGCCTGTATTTTAACCTACCTTTAACGCTACCTAGTTACTAGTAGTTAGTAATATCAGCTAACCACAATAGCAACATATAAATGTTCCTTACCAAGTGAACTTATTCGATAATATACCGGTTCATTGTCATTAGCCTAACGCTACATGCTAGTTAGCAAACTTCTTACCCTCCACTGTCTTTGCTCGGACCTTCACTGCAAAAACTATCAACACAATAAGGATTGCTGCAGCAATCAAATACACCACTATATCCATTACAAATTAAATTTTCTGTAAAAAAATATTGAAATGTCACACTTTGTTTTCAATCTCAAACCACACAACGTACGTTCTATGGTGGCTAAATGGACAGACACGCCCACATTTACGAGGCAACGCGCTGCTGCCTTCACTCTCAGGGATGTTCTTCTCAGACCAGTATACTGCCACCTACTGGATACATCTCGCAGGAAGAAGTTAAACGGTAACTCAAGGATATTTCATTATATTAATCTCCTATCCTACGACATGGATATTCAACTTCTATATCCTAGGATGGACACAGCCTACTGGCTTCCAATCTCATAATTAATTGCATTTACCTGGTATTTCAGGTTGAATAGAGTCCCTAATTCGGGGTGAAACTGGCTTCCAGGGCCAGAGTGAAATATCCTTGCCCTACAAGATCCGGATCCTACTTGTTTTCTGTTAACATTATCTTTGAAAATCTGCATCCTCATTAGAGGGTTGCAATGAAAAAACGTGGATCTTGTGGTTCAGGGTTGAGTTTGAGGGAGCTAGAGAGACCATGCCAAATTCAGTCTAACCCAACTTAAAATTGTGAAATATGACTGTGACTGTAATAATTTGTGTAATTCACATAATTAGCTTAAATTAACCCAGTAAACATTTTAGCCAATTTGATCATGAAATCCTGCCACTTATCCTACAAATGCACTAATGTTAGTTATTTTCTGCCAGGCTTCCAATCTGGCATTTGTGAGATCTTGCTTGTCTTTTAATATACGTTTTGATCTAGTAATATAGTGTTGTTTATTATTAACAACCCATTACCCATTAATAATGTGCTCCTTCCGGCAAGTTGAGTATAACAAATCACTGACAGAGGAATCTCCCAAACGTTACAAACCAGGGCTAAATTCGGTCTTTAATCACGCTTTGCTCAATTCACAAACCTTTGTCAGTTATCCTATTACAAACTCATATGATGTGAAACATTTTGATAGTGTGCAGAAAATCCATTGAAAGTGACACATTTGCACTGAAAATCACTTGTTACACTGATGACAGTTAGCCTACGGGTTAAAGTTTATGTTTAATTTCACTGTCCGGAGTCCAGACAAGCAAAGCTATATCAATATAGGGAGGGATGTGTTTGTGCAATAGTGCAAGTGATTCATTACTAACCCTACCATCTTTATTGAGATGTTAGAGAACGTGCTGTTGATGGGGATACTTTGCCTAGGTTCGGAAAGCTTCACTTTTTTATATCTGTTCCGAAACCGATGGCTGTCAGGGTATTTTCGTATAAAAAATAAATACAAATTGTTCATGCGTTAAATAACACTGACGTGTGAAATGAGACTGTTAAATAATTGACGCTTGACTATTCGTCACATAATTATTAAAGTTTTTTGAGGTAGTGGACTATCACTTGTAGGCTTATGCTTGTGTCACAGATTATTGGTAGCATTTGTTGTACTCGTCCCTGCAGCATACTTCGGTCATTGTTTGTGGAAAGGAGGGATATAGGGCAAGCACCTTCCTCAAACTAACTGTGACTGCAGGATGGAAAACGCTAACTAACTCGTTGACAAGCAACTTTCTTCCATAAAACATTGATAAGACATCACCCGGGTCTGCTTTCATATATATTACGCGTCAATTATTATTTAACATTTTCACTTCCACAGGCAGACAATTACGAAGTGTGACGTCCAAATCGTCAAACGTCATCATTCACGTGGTATTCTTACTTTCGCTGCAAGCATCCGCATGCTTGGGAGGTATTTGAAGTTCTTTGAAAGCTTAGTGTTTGCCGTGTTATATTATCATCTATATATCGTCTTTGTAGAAGCTGCACATCTCTGGTCAAGTAGGAATTGGAGAAAATGCAGGTTAATTGTATTGCACCAGAGAAGGACTTAGGCAGAGCGCTATGCATCATCACTGGTGCGTCCAAAGGATTTGGAAGAACCATAGCGAAGGAGATTTCCCTGTTGCTCAAACCGAGGTCGGTGCTTGTTTTGGCCGCTCGCTCCTGCGATAAGCTACGGGAACTCCAAGCTGATTTGGCTTCGTCGGATGCGGGAACGGCAGGGTTGGTGACTCGTTGTGTTGTCGCTAACTTGGCGATGCAAGAAGGGGTGGAAAGTGTCATAAGAGCGGCTAAAGAGTTTTCCATAGAGGATATGGACCATCTCATTTTGTTTAACAATGCTGGTAAATGATCCGTGCGACCTCTAAAGACCCTCTTGACTTTCACAGTGTACGGCATTTAACGAATTTAAGGTCCGAAGTGTGCAGTAAAAATTGAATAGAAATTATGGTCATTTTAGTTATAAATTCTATTATTGCAATTGTGCTGATCAAAAAGTAGCCAATAAATAGCAATATTATACTTAAGCACTGATCCCGAAGATGCCTTATTTCAATTATAAAGTGGTTACAAACTGTATGAGCAACAGCATGAGCAAGTGTTGTGATGTCATACCCGTGGTATATGGTCTCATATACCGCAGCTATCAGCCAGTCAGCATTCAGGATTAAAACCACCCAGTTAAGGCCTTGTCTGCACATACAATTGACGAGAGTGTAACTAATCAGCTACTGGAGAGCAGTTTTGAATCCATTATTGAGATTTGCTCTGAAGCATTGCATCACTTTGTATAAAATAATCTACAAATTATATAATGTTACAATAATGTACAATCCTCCTTTTCCTCCCATCAGCCTCTCTGGGAGACGTGTCGCGCTACACCCAGAATTTCACCGATATGGCAGAGATGGACTCCTATTTGTCATTCAACGTCAGCTCTGCTCTTAGCCTGACAGCCAGTCTTCTGCAGGCGTTCCCGCGGAAACACGGTCTGCGGCGCAGCGTTGTCAACGTGAGCTCGCTGTGCGCCCTGCAGCCATTCCCCTCCTGGGTGCTGTACTGCACCGGCAAAGCAGCCCGTGAAATGATGTTCCGCGTGCTGGCGGAAGAACAGCCGGATCTCCGCGTTCTTAACTACGCACCAGGTTGCTTTCAGCTTCTAACTAGAAATGTATAATACAATACACTTAACGTGTGCAACCCTGAACTGACCGTTCTTCCATTTTATTTGGAAAAGCATATTAAATTAAATAGGTCATGATTAATGTGTCTGTCAAGTCATCCAACCTGAAATCAGAGATGAGATAAAAACCGATAGTTAAGAAACGGAGCAGTGAATAGATTTACTATGAATGTCTTTGAACTATGAACTTAGGATTGTTACCATGCATCTTGAGTTCAATTGCATTCCAGCTTGAGTCTTTTCAGTTGAAACGGATCTTCTACTTTGCACGTTCAAACAATACTGCTCCGTTTGTCCTTTTTTCATGTCCAAACGTGAGTCCCATCTAACTTAGCTCCTGTCTCTTTGTGTTCCTCCAGGCCCCTTGGACACAGACATGCAGGTGGTGGCCAGGGACACCACCGTGGACCCTGGAATAAGGATGTCCTGCTTATCCATGCACTCCCAGGGTCGACTGCTCACTTGTGAAGAATCCTGTGCTAAGTTGATGAAGGTCCTGCTGGAGGATGCGTACCCCTCAGGAGCACACCTTGACTTCAAGGACTTGTAGAGAGTAAAATAGGAGTGGCTGCCACACGTGAAACTAGTGAAATATTGTGCTATCTTATTGTGTGGAAGTTTGTGATCATTGCAAACATGGAGGAAGAAACAGTAAGATAACCGTTGAACCCCAGATATGTAAAAGAAGTTTGGCTGAGGGAAAGGAGAACCTGCTTTAAGAATATATACGGAATAATCAAATCTACAGAACACAATCTGCATATGCTGTAAAGATTCTGATTATTTAGCAGTAGAGATGCTCAGAATAAACATCAGACAAAAATGTCTTGATGAAGATGAGTGAATAGTTCCTCCTATACATTAGCTCTGAATACCTCTGATAAATCTGTTTGTCTTGTCTTGTCTTGTACCAAGTATTCCATTCAAAGTCATCCCTGTTCATGAAGACCAAATGCATTGATTTTCACAGAGTTATTCCAACAGTAGATGGCACGAGTATTAATTTAAGTTCACATTTGTTACGTTTCAAGTTGTGAATTAAATTGATTTAACTTTGATATTTTGTCCTGTCAACAATCTCTACAGGATTTATTGTAACGTGGAAAGGCATTTTCTAAAATGTTAATGTGTGTGTATACATATCAATGGTTGAAACTGAGAATTTGTATTGTTTTTGTAAAAGTACACACCGATTTTGAATTTGATGCCAGCAATATGATAAAAAATATTTAGGACAGGGGCATGTTTAGCACTGTGCTGTATCCCCTCTTCTTTTAACAACACGCTCTATGCATTTGGTAACTAAGGAGACCAATTGCTGTAGTTTTGAAAGTGGAATGTTGTCCCATTCTTCCTTGATATAGGATATCAACTGCTCAACATTTCAGAATCTCCTTTGTCATATTTTTCATTTCATAATGTGCCAAATGTTTTCAATGGGTGACAGTTCTGGACTGCAGGCAGGGCAGTTTAGCACCCAAACTCTTTTACTACGGAGCCATGCTGTTATCATACGTACAGCTTGTGGTTTGGCATTGTCTTGCTGGAAATGACATCATCTGGATGGCAGCATGTTTCTCCAAAACCTGTATATATTGTTCAGCATTAATGGTTCCTTCGCAGATGTCCAAGTCATCCATACCATGTGCAGTTATACACCCCTATGCCATCACGGATATATAAAAAACACTATATTGATTAGATACATTTTTGCCCCACTGAATGTTAGAAAGACCCCACTGAATGTTAGAAACAAACACCCTTAGCTGTGATTACACCTGCAAGCCTTTGGCAGGTCTCTGAAAGCTCTGCCCACATTGAGTTTTTACTATTTTTTCCATTATTCTTTAAAAAAATATTCGAGTTCTGAGGAAGTGTTGGTGATCAAGGCTAGATTGCAATTATCCTGTCTTGCAATAGATTTTTATTGATATGACAAAAAAGTTATATGGCCTCTCACTGGGTTTTTGTTTAACAACTCTAGTGTAGATTTGGTCTTGTGTTGTTGGTTATTGTCCTGCTGAAATGCAAACTCCTCTTTGTCTGGTGTAAAGCAGAGTGAAGTACGTTCTCTAGGATTTCCCTTCTGTTGAACTGTATCAGTAATGTGTTGTTTTGTATTTTGCTCAAACAATTAGGTCCACAGTGAATTATTTTGACATAATTATTTTGGACAGTAATACCAAAGTGCCTTGTTGTTTATAGTATGCATGTTTTGGCATATTTCTAACCTGTAAATTTGGGTTATACTTTTCACTCTGTTGTTAACTCATCAGTGTTGAGACTAAAGTAGGGTGTGTCAATACATAGTTTTCTCTTATCACAACATTTTAACATGTCTGGATGGTTGAATACACCGTCTATGCTATAGCTAACTTGACAACGATTAAAGAGATGTCCATAATTACTATTACCCCTTCACCAATTAGTGTGCTTCTTTCAAAGTCTTTGAAATAAGCACCCCAGTCTTTATGGTTTAATATATTAGTTAAGGCACCATACAGATTTATGTACGGTGGACAGAGGAAGGGATTGTTTGTTTTAACTCATTTATATCTTTGAGCCTCACTTAATGTAATGTGTTTAACCAAATTTGACTCCTTATTTGGTTTTGCGTAAATAACCACAATTATATTTCAGTTATTAATTAGTAATATGTTTTATTTTATTTTCATTTGGACATTCATATTTTTCTGTAGATCAATAATAAAAAGCTATATTAAATCAATTTGAAGCACAATTGCTGTATGACATATTGTGTAAAGAATATCCAAGGACAGTGTTTTGTAAAATCTGGTTTGTACATTTATTGTACTTTTATTAATATTTAAATGTATTTTAGAAATAATTTCCGAAATCTGTATATAACTTTAATAACATTTATAAAAAGTATGTGGAGGAGTTTTTGTTTTAATACTGTTCTATGATTGAATACTGTTTGCTTCATGACATATGCATTTCTAATGTTTTATGAGTGAAAAGGACAGTGAGTTTGTGAACTCACAGAAGAAGCTGTTAACTGCACCTCACTCTTCACCCAGTTCCTGTGTGTGTTGTGATTTTGTGAGCCAAAATAGAAAACTTGTTATAATCTGTACTCACTTTATATAAATATTATTTTGAGAATAACGGTATGTCTGCTTAAACAACAGAAAGAAACCTTTTTGATAGAACTCTTGACTCGGGACAGTCTTTTCCAATTAAATTAAAATAATTTCCCCAACATTCCTGGCAACATTCCTGACATCACGAGCTGGATCATTGACTAAGACGTCTTTCCTGGGGCCACAGAAGAAAATATCCACTGGTGGCGTGTCAATGGGAAACAATAGAAATTCCTCAATTCAAATCGAATGTGTGAACTGTTGTTCTGAATGTCCTCGGGGGGTTTGTCTCATTCACAAAGGAACACATCCCAGCAGAACTTTGGGAAATTGGTAAGGCAAGATTTCTATTTAATGTGGTGACCAGTGCAAACTCTCTAGAGTAAGACTTTACATTGAATTGATTAGAACCCATTAAAGAGAATCGTATGAAGTTTGAACCAAGGTTTTCTGTGGGATTTCTATTTTGATTCAGTACATTTCTGTTTGTGTCTAGTATAGGCCAATTTACCAGAAGTTGTGCTGTGGTGTAGGATTCTGGGAACGTTTGTGGAAGGTACAGTTGTGTAAGATTCTGTGAACATCTGTGGAAGATACTGCTGTGTAGGATTCTGTGAACATCTGTGGAAGATACTGTTATGCAAGATTCTGTGAACGTCTGTTGAAGGTATTGTTGTGTAGAAATCTGTGAACATCTGTGGAAGGTATTGTGCTGTAGGATTCTGTGAACATTTGTGGAAGGTACTGTGGTGTAGGATTCTGTGAACATCTGTGGAAGATACTGTTGTGTAAGATTCTGTGAATGTCTGTTGAAGGTACTGTTGTGTAGGATTCTGTGAACATCTGCGGAAGGTACTGTGGTTTAGGATTCTGTGAACGTCTATGGAAGGTACAGTCGTGTAGGATTCTGTGAAGGTCTGTGGAAGGTACTGTGGTGTAGGATTCTGTGAACATCTGTGGAAGGTACTGTCGTGTAGGATTCTGTGAACATCTGTGGAAGGTACTGTGGTGTAGGATTCTGTGAACATCTGTGGAAGGTACTGTGGTGTAGGATTCTGTGAACATATGTGGAAGGCGCTGCTGAGTAGGATTCCAAACTCTGCAATTTTACATTGTGATACGTTATTCTTGAGTTGTGGCACTATTTGCCTACATAGTTCTTCACAGACAGGTGAACCCCTCCCCATCCTCACTTCTGACAGACCCATCCTGTCTGGAATGATCTTTCAATATCCAGTCATGTTACTGACTTGTTGCCAACTGACCTGGCTAGTCATGTGATATTCCACCAGCTTTAGTGTTTTAGCAATATACAACTGTTCCAGTCTTTTGGTGCCTCTGTCCCAGCATTTTTTAAACATTTGCTGGCATCAAATTCAAAGTGTGCTTTATGAAATGTATGGATGTGGACTAATGTATACTTGAACTAATTGTACAAGTTGAAAGTCATGTGAAAGCCTGAATGAATGGGGAATTGGTTATAGTCCTGCATGTGAAAAATGTGGAGAAGGACAGAATGATAGATGGAAGCTGATTATGAGGTTTGTAGTCATTGATTAAGAGTTCTTGTGTCTATTTCCCAAAAAAACTAAACCCTGAGCAGCTTTACTTGTCTGATCACTCTTTCCTGTAATGCCTAGATGTATTTAAATAAACACAAATTCAGAGTACGTTATTTGATGGTGATATGTTTATAATAGAATCAGAGATTATTATTTTTTTTAATGCTTAGTTAGCCAGACCCAAACACATTTCCTGCATATGGCGTTTGGTTTAGCACTGGGTAGACAGTGGTTGTAGCAGGATATGTCTGTTTTTAGTGGGGCCTTCATCTGTCCTTTTCACTCTTGTATAACATAGAACATAAGCAAAGCATAGGTCTCATGTATGTGACAGTGAGGTGACAGACAGCTCCGCCATATCCCGCTCTTCCTGCTCTTCCGGTTTTCCCAACAGTCATGAATTCATCCCGGTCCCCTTCATTGGTCTTGTCTTCAATCATCACTCACACCAGGTCCCAATCAAGCCATTTGTATGTGTTTAAATGTTTCTCCTCTGCTCCGTCATTGTTCCATGTTACGGTTTGTCCTGATGTGTGTGGTGAGTTTTGTTCTCGTTTGCCATTTGCGTTATACCCATTATCATAGTGCTCAGTGTTTTCTGTTCTTTGTGTGTTTCAAATAAAGACCTCACCGAATGCCACACTTGCCTGCGCCTGGTCCATAACTCCACAACGTCACGGTCGTGACAATGTAGCATACACTATTTTATCATAAAACCATTAAAATCCTCCACATGTATTTTTGTAAACTACTAGATGTCTAAAAGAATTGTAGAAAAAAAGTTTATCAAAGCTATGGAACTGCCCCCCCACCACCACCTTCTGCCAATGGTGAAACCCTAAATCACTTCCCAATCATTACATTCTTTCATCTATGGTTTCTTATAATGGTTCCTTCACTTTTGGGAGGGAATGCACCCAAATAATTAAACCAGCTTCCCCTTGAAGCGATTGCAGTGGTCCTTGCCAGTTTTCAGAGACTTCTGAAACCCTACCTTTTTAAATATTATCTAAAATAACTTCACTGGAATTACTTGGTAAATGGGTGCTACTAACAATAGATGATGTACAAACAGAATACAAAAACAAAGTCAAGTTATAGGATGTCACATTTACAAATGGTGTTAAATAGTTTCCAACCACAGCCAGAACTTTGAGTACAACATTACAAACAGGGTACATTTTCTGAGCCTGTCTCTGCAATTTCTCCCATTGTCACCTTCCTAAGAACATCTGCCAGGAGCTATGTGAAACACACATTAATAACATCCTCCTCCCACTCATCCTGCACCTCTCTCCCACACTCCCACTGTAAACAGTATATACACAAGACTGATTAGTCCCAAAAGCATTTTCACTTGCTTAGGAAATCTTTTTCCAATATTAATCACCTTGTGAAGTGAAAAGGAAAATATATTTTCCTATATTCCACATATCTGTCACTGTCTAGTCTTTGTTGATGATACAGAAAGCAGGATTGAATAAAATGTGACATTTACACAATGCAGTCATGATAAGGCATACATTAGTTATGGTAAGAGTGACATGAGAGCATATATAAATGTTTGATCAGGTATCTTCCCAGTCAGCTGCCTCTTACCTCTCCAGTCCGACAGACAGACACAGCTGCCGGACGAAAATACCCCATGAGGTCAGGCCTGAACCAACCACTCAGAAGGGGACAACACCTACACTTCTCGCTCTGTAGGGCAAGCCTCCCCAGACTCCCGCATTCCAGTCTCCCACCTATCCACCCTTTAACCTCCGGAGGTGGTACAGTCCCATAGTCTCAGAAGGCCCAGTCTATTTTTGGAGGGCAGGGGGCAGGCTAAGGAGAGGGGTAGGTGCTGAAAGTTTTTTTGGAGACTAAGGGAGTCAGTGAGTGCACTCTGGCCAGCACTTTCCCTCTCTTTTACCCTTTTTCTATGAGGTATTCCAGTCATCTTTCCACTTGGTAAGGACCCTGGATATGGACAACGTGGAGCTGTTTGATGCTGGGGAGAAAGGCAAGGGCCTAAGGACCACCAAGGACCTCCGAGCTGGGGAGGTGGTGTTCACTGAGCCCAGCTTTGCTGCAGTGGTCTTCGACAGGTTGGCTCAAATGCAGGGAGAATTGTGGCATTATGATTACGTCATTTAGTGGCGCACATTAAGAAATGTGTAAGAAAGAGTCATTGAATGGAGAAGGGATACCTGCATAGCTACGTCATCAACACAATGTGTATTTAATTTGGTACTGTAATTCTATTTATACAAGATGTTGACACACACTTGTAGTTTGTATCAAGTTTTCAAAGAGGCCATTTATAGTATTTTTCATGACACAGGTGCTGGGTAGAAAATTATGCTAGTTGTACAGCAATGTCATTATGGTCATTACTGTATAGTGCTCACTGAAATTATTTGGAAAGTAAAAATTGATAAATTTTTTTGGCTCAATTTGTTTGATGTTAAAGTACAGATTATCAGCATTTATTTGATGGCTTTTGTGTACATATTGGTTTTACTACTTAGAAATGCTCCCAAATAATTAAACTAGCTCCTATTTGAAGCTATTGCAGTGGTCCTTGCCCGTTTCCAGAGACAACTGAAACCCTAACTTTTTAAATATTATCGAAAATATCTCCACTGGAATGACTTGGTAAATAGGTGCTACCAACAATAGATGATGTACAAACAGAATACAAACCCAAAGTCAAGTTAAAGGATGTCACATTTACATATGGTGTTAAATAATTTCCAACCACAGCCAGACCTTTGAGTACAACATTACAAACAGGGTAAATGTTCTGAACCTGTTTCTGCAATCTCTCCCATTGTCACCTTCCTAAGAACATCTGCCAGGTGCTATATGTGAGACACACATTAATAATATCATCTTCCCTTAATCCCGACATGTTTTTCTAAAGGGGGAGGGAATAAGCACAAAATAGATCTGGACTGGGCTATTTGACTACAGCAGATACAATACGTGACACACAAAAAGGTTCCAATATAATGTGTTGGTCTTGTAATAGCACCATGTAATGCACAGTTGGATCAATTAGCCTGCTTTAATACTTTCCTAATGTGTGTACAGTAGGCTATGAGGGGTCTCGGTCTCTATATCTACTGGAATGCTGGTCACAGATATGCCTGTTTACTGTCGGCCAATGTGAGGCCATATAAGAACTAGCTAGCGTCAGATGAACAGCAGACACATCAGGTATGCATTTAAAGACCACGCTGTTTGGAAAGAGATGGGTGTGAGCTTTCCAAAACTAGAAAAGAAAAATGCTGCACAGGCTATGTGTTTGTACCCTGGCAGCCATTTGCATGCAGAAACCTTTGTAAGGTTTACAGCAGCAGCATTCAGTGCAGGCATTAACAAGATCATTCCATTTCCTTTAAGACTCAATTTCAGACACCCGTGAGATAAACTTTCCTGCAAAAGCCCATAGCCTGTCCTCTGGGTGTTAAGCAATGGCTTAAGAATATTTATCTTTCTGGTCTTTTCTTGTCACTGGCATAACACTTTTCCAGTCCTAATGTAAATTATTTGCACAATCTTTGCGCACCCATAATTCTAAGTAGAAATTATCTCACAAAATGTTATCACTTCATGCTTTACTAGCTGAATCTGCCCATGAGAGATGGACTACCGTAACCACCTAATGTTTTCATTTGAAAACATATTTCATGGCTTCGTAGACTAAAGAAAATCTCTACAGTGTGTGACCGAAGAACACTCACACTAATAAATACAAATAACCGTACAGTGGATATAAAAAGTCTACACACCCCTTAAAATGCCATGTGTTTGTAATGTAAAAAAAATTGACAAAGATAAATCATGTCAGATCTTTTTCCACCTTTAATGTGACCTATAATGTGAATAATTCAATTGAAAAAAACGTTTTATACCCACTGTAGATCAGTCGGTCCGTAACATCCATCAGCAGATGTCTTCACAGTTAAGATGACAGAGCAGTGCATCCGTTAATTAGCTTAAAAATAGGGATGGATGGTTAGTTTGCTAAAAAGTTCTTAAGAGCCAGTCAAGTCCTGGAAAAAGGCTTTGGGGATAGATTAATGCAGGCCTGGTAAAGCACCACCAGAGAAGCTGCCCAGTCTATGGTGCTGTCAGTGTGTCACAGTTATTGCATGCAAAGGATATGTGTTTAAGTTCTAAACAAATTACTTAATTTAGACATTTGTCCATTGTGAATCAGTCCGAATACTTTTGGTACTCTGATATGGATAATGAAAAAAGTATATTATCAAAGTAATTATGTAACCAATATTTACACAAATGCCCTCAAATAAAAGCTGAGAATCTGTTCTTCATCCTTATAGTAGTTTGACTGAGCCAAAACATAATTACAGAGGGCACCTCTCCCAGTTATAGATAAGGGCAATATCTTAGCCACTAATCTCCAAAGACATTGTATTACTGATAGGATAGTACAGTGGATAAGGAAATGCCATAGACTGTATTTTTATGGAATGAATGTAGAGCACCAACAAATGGAGTTTAAACTTCGAAGATGCTTTTGTGGTGGTAGCATCAAGTTATGGGAATGTTTTCTTAGGCAGAGACTGGAGCGTCATGATCAAAAATATTGTATAAAAGTGCCAGGTCCAGGTAAAAAAAACAACTGATGACTGACCAATGTATGTGCCCTGGGCAGATTGGAACTTAAAAAGACCCTTCCTTTCTAAAACTGCCGACATTATGTAGTGTTTAGTAATAATTGCTTTAGTAATAACCATGTTGGTAGGCCTGACATCCCCATCATTAAATGTCTCTGTAAAAAGGTACAGAATGAATGTGAAGGAGGGTCTGGCTTTTGAGAGTTTCAGGAGGCTGACCAAGGCTTGAATCCCATAAGAAATATTGACTTCTAACCCTGTCCAAATCCCTTTTCTCCAGTCTATCACAGCAGGTGTGTCACAACTGCTTTCGTCGTCAGGTCAACCTTCATCGCTGCGCCCAGTGTAAGTTTGCCCATTACTGTGACCGCACCTGCCAGACTGCATGCTGGGACGAGCACAAACAGGAATGCGCTGCCATCAGGAACAAAGGAAAGGCTCCCAATGAGAATGTTCGGTAAGGAGGTGGGAGGGGAGAATTGGTGCTAGAGGAAGGTGAGAGGGAACAAAGGAAGACAATGGTGGGATTGGGAAAGCTTGAAGAAATACTAGGCTCATTCCCGTGCCAAGTGGACTTTTTCAGAAACAGAACAGCATTGAAGCTTTGTCAACCATTCACATCCTATCCCTCTCCAGTCTTGCAGCGCGTGTGCTGTGGCGTATCCAGAAGGACACAGGCATCGTGTCAGACAGCCAGCTGATCTCTGTGGATCGGCTGCAGGACCACTTGGCCGACATGTCCACCGATAACCTGAAGGAGCTCAACATCAACGTGCAGAACTTCTTGGATTACTGTCCCAATACTAAGCATGGATCAGAATACATCTCACACATCTTTGGCATAGTACGTGTCACTGAGTTGGAGATTTTAGCATCTCACAGGTCACAAAGATCCCCCAGTAGCCATCTTTGGCAGATAAGCCATCTTTGAGTATCAGTGCTGAATCTGTTTTGAGTATGGAATAGCATGTTTTTCACCCTGTGGACTGTGAAAGTGTCTGTTTGTCTCTCATTTCTCTCGTTCTTTGTCTTGTCTTAGATTTTATTTCTGCTGTTCACATTACATCTTCGTCTCCCTCTTTTTTCCACTCTCTCCATTGCCCTTGATCTTCTGCTTCCTGTAGATCAACTGTAATGGTTTTACTCTGAGTGACCAGCGGGGCCTGCAGGCGGTGGGAGTGGGTCTGTTCCCTAACCTGTGTCTTGTCAACCATGACTGCTGGCCCAACTGCACTATCATCCTCAACCATGGCAAGTACGTATCCCTCAAAAGAGAGAGTGACAAATGGATAGGAAGAGAGCTATATAAACTCTTGGCAATCTTTTCTTCCAGTCAGTCGTCTCTGAACTCCACCTTCCACTCTAAGAAGAGGTGGGTCTGTCTGCTGCAAGAAACTAACTAGCCTTTGAACTTTGAGCAACTGATCCTCAAAGATATATTTAACAACTGTTATGAAACTTCAACCTTGTGTGATAAAACCATGGTGATAACATGAACAGAACCGCAGAGTCATTCTTACCTTGCCCTTAACGCAGAATAGTGTGATGACCCTTTTTGTACTTCTTTACTAATAGCCTACAGGACGTCATGCTAATTCATTAGAATGACTGAATATTACAGCATGGTTTGTTTAGCTCTCACAATTACTGATACGATGTTCTGCTTGGGGCTTTGTGGTGTCAAGTTCGTCTATCGTTAGACATCTACTTGACTTTCAACCTCACATGACTACAATAGATTTTTGAATTGCCTGCGTCGGTTTGCATATGACTGCTCGGAAGTGTTTTGCATGTCACCGCGAAATCCCAGAATTACTTAGAATGTTGATCAAGTGAAATGTTAACCCCATTCCACGCTGGAGCCAACATTCTAAGAAGATATGGAACTCTGAAAGACCCATATAACATTCTCGAAACTTTAAGTGGTCAGGTTTATCCACTCAGTTGTTTGTATTTGTCTAAGGGCCACTCAAGGTTGCAGTTTCCGATTGCCATAAAATGCTGTCAGCTCCCAGGCCATCTATGGCAATGCACATCTATGATTACTGTTAAAATTGAAAGAGAACTCTTCTTAATTGTGATTCCTTTTTCTATTGACCAGCTTCTGACATTTAGTGCTAAATGTCATTAAGTGACATTTCATGCTCACAAGCTGATCTTTGAGCAGCTGTCAATTAAAGGCCTGAAGTTAATATGTCGCCTTCTCCCACAGGATTGAGTTGCGTGCCCTGGGTAAGATTGCAGAGAACGAGGAGCTGACAGTGAGCTACGTGGACTTCCTAAATGTGTCAGCGGACCGCCAGCGTGCCCTAAAGCACCGGTACCACTTTGACTGCGCATGCAAAAGCTGCAATGAGCACTTCAAAGATGATCTAAAGATGGCTGCCAAGGAGACAGACGGAAAGAAGGTGGGGAAAATAATGACCTGTAAAGGACAGGGTTGATGTAAACTCATTAGGTTGTGTACACTGGGGTCTTGTGTCCCCGCCACAGCATGGAGGTGGGCTTTTCTCAGATGATGCAGGTTTTAGTGGTACAACTGCAACACCTGATCATTTCACCGAAGTTCTAGGTGCATGCTATTCACAATTAACCATGTTTGCTTCAGTGAAGCTCCATTTGACCTATCCCTCTTAATAAATGTGTACTTTACCCATGCTTCACATTAGAGCCATTCACCACCCTTAACGAAAATACATGTGGCATTTATGGGTTCATCTAATATTTGATATTTGCAATAAATTCAGTCATTTTTCATGTTTTGACATAAGTCAATGACAAGATCTATGTACAGTGTGTTAGTAAATATCAGTATGTGAAGGTATGTACATGTATGGGGAAGTTAATAGCTAAATTAGAAGTCTGCAGCCTACAGTAGTCAATGTTTATACTTGTGGAATATTAAGCTCATCCCACAGTTGCTCTGTGTGACTTCAGGACCAGAAACGCAGTATGCAACATCTCAATTACCCAATCAGAGTTGAGACATATCACTCCTGTAATTGTCTGCAGTAGTGTTTTAAGGTCACCAGACACTTTTACTATCAATGATAATTTTTCAAGTTGTTTCAACTATCACAATATAGACATTTAATTTGGAGGTTCTATTCTTTCAATTGTATCCGATAGGCAAAAACCAGATACATACAGCAGGGCCTAGGTTGAATGATGGTGGGATAATCAATGTGTATGCTACCTTAGGGTACTACACCAAGTGTTCACTCTGTTCTCAGCCCTCTGAAGAGCTGGTTAAAGAGATACAGAAGTACAGTTTGGATTGCCTGGTCAAGATTGAGGCAGCTCGCGCTGGAAGCAACTTTAATGAGGTAAAAATACAACAACCCATCACAACTCTATAACAGCTTTAGGAACAACACTGACTTTTGATGATTATAGTACCGCCCTTCCACAATTCTATATAAATCTCTCCCTATGAAGTCCACCTCAATATCCCCTGTATAGGTGGTAAAGCTGTCCCGGGAGTGTCTGGAGAAACAGGAGCCAGTGTTGGGTGATACACACCTGTACAAACTGCGTGTGCTGAGCGTAGCCAGTGAAGTGCTGTCCTACCAGCATAATTTCTCAGAGGCTGCAGGATATGCACGCAGGATGGCGGAGGGATACACGTGAGTGTGACAGACATCACACGTTCCAGATAAAGAACATGCAGAGCCCTAATCATTAAAAATCACATCTCTACCTAATTCTATTACTTTTCTGGTCAAATCATTTTTTTGTGCCGAGTAGTAAGTTGCTCCACCCCAACAACGCCCAGCTGGGCATGGCCATCATGAGGGCTGGTGTCATCCACTGGCACGCAGGGCTCATCGAGGTTGGCCATGGCATGATCTGCAAGGCCTACGCCATTCTGATGATCACCCATGGAGCAACACACCCCATCACCCAGGACCTTGAGGTATTACCTCCAGTAGAAAAGGAACCTAACCATGCCTTGTTTAGGGGAGTGCCGCAATAATGTATATTTAATGGGAACATTCAAACTAGACCCCAGTGGTCATTACCTTTCATGTACCATTTGAATCTCTGACACTTCGCTTCCTAGTCAATCCGTATGCAGACGGAGATGGAGCTGAGGATGTTCAAGAAGAATGAGAATGACTACTACAGCATGAGAGAAGCTGCCTTGCAGAACAAGCCTACAGGGAAAATGACAGCATCACTAAGTGGAGAGGCTAATGTCAAGGCCCTCTCCCATAAGCAGTAACCTTCTGTAAAACACTTAATTCTGTACCATTGTAATTCAACAGTCAGCCGTTTCTAGGCTGTTCCCAGACAATTGTACATTTTGCTTTGACTAGTGCCTTTGACAAGCCATTCTATTACAACTTAAGCAGTAAAATACTGGTCTTAGCATTGAGTGGCACCTTTGAACTACAGTACAAGGGAGCTCATTTACAGGTAGGTGCAAGGCATGACGTTAATAAACAAGTCAACAATTTAAATTGATTTTTGGTTTATTCAAAATGTTATGGTCACTGAATGCGCTTGCTTATCCTCTTGTAGATGATCGGGCCAAGCGTCATGGTCTGGGAAGAGGGAGTGAACATTAGGATTTACAGCCATTGCATTTAACAATTTAAAGTAGTTCTAGTCACATACTCACAGCAATGACTGTGTCACCGTTGAATTCTGTCACAGACTCTATGCCCTTTAGAGAGACTATTAGCTTGTTCCCAACCAGATTTACTGTGGACTGAGAGGGTTGTATTGAGCATAACACACAAGACAATACCAAGTGACCCTTTATAAAGTAGGTTTACCGCCACTCAAAAGGGACCATGCAAACATAGGGATACCTATAGATTTGCTCCAGCACTACAAAAACAGATTCAAATGTCACAGCGGAGTTGGAACCAATGCCTTTAAATGTGTCCATCCAGAACGGCATGCAATGAATATACTGCTCAATATTATTATATTTTTTTTACAAGTGTGCAGATGTCTAGTGGACTGACTAACCTTGATCTTTTCTCCAGTCATCGTTTCTAGCTCTGCCTCCTGGCCAACTGTGAAAGAGTTGACCATAACCTTTGAGCCTGTGGTCACAGTCACCTTAAAGTGGTCTCCATTCTGTTCGATCTCAGACACACTCTTGATGTCCTTGCCCTTCTGAATCAGGTCATCTGACAGACCTAAAATTTCATGAGAAATACATCAATCCTGCATCTTGGCAAAGATTTAAAGAAAAGGGAACAAAAATTACATAGTTGGTTAATTAAAATGTATTTTCATAGGATGACCCTGTAACAGTAAATGGTACATCACATCATCCTATTTCATCCAGTACATAGGTAGACAAAAGAATCCTAGGTCAGCTGAGTTCTTGAGTAGACACTCTAGAAATTCTTTAAGTGGAAACACTAACAGTTTATTTGGAATGTAAACAAATTACATTCTGCATCCTATATATCCAGTGCAATAAAATATGGACAAACCTTAGCCTGTCAATAAAAATTTGATATTTGACTGCTAAATGAAATGCTCACTGGTCACACCTCCACTAGAGCCCTTTTTATATTGTCTATGACAAAGCCATGTAGCACATGTGCTGTTACTTACCAATGGCCTTCATGAAAGTCTCAAAATTCTCATGAGACTCAAGTTGATATTTCCCAGCGAATGCCATGGTGACTCAAAGACAGAAGGTAAAGTAACAAGGACTCTCCTATTTATATATTCCAAACTAAGGGAATTATTAACCAACTGATACAAGATTACTAAATTGCTATAGTCCCACGTGGAAGACTGTGAGAACATTTAGAAACGAGTGAGCGAATTTTTGTATCTACAGCTGGGATCGGGTACTTCAATCAAGCAGCTTTAACCACGTGCCAACGATCGTTTCAAGATAATTTGGTAAGCAATTAGGTAAGGGCTGTTTAGGCCTATGACTTGGCCTGTGAGTCACAGATAGCAGGGGGGAAAAAATCGTTATTCGTAACTGATAAGCACAAGCAAAAAACTTAAATAATTGGTTCTTAGTTGCACAGAGGAATGCGTTGTGTTTAATGTGTGCTTCTTTTGTAATCAACTTTGGTATGATTTTTTCAGGACAAAGGTCATTGCATTTGCATAGTCTGAAGGTAGCATACATTGTATTTGACATATGCCACGTTTGACAGCTCCTGCAGTGGCACATTTCACTTGAACGACACCAATTCGGAGCACGAAATGTAATATATAAATTGAATATATGGTGAAGGCATATGCATTCACCGCTAAACTATATGGCAAGAAACATTTGACTATTAAACTACAACCTTTTCAGTTAGTCGAAACATTGCCAAACTTTAAAAAATGTGCAAATGTATCGAACTTGCTAAATCATAATGGTTGAAGAATTGCATTTCAAAAGCAGTTGAACCCAGTAATGTCAAATGTACCTAATTGCACAAATGTAGCTAATTGCAGATTTCTTACCAAATGAATCCAGGCATACAAACGATATTAGGCTACACCTTGAATGGCCAATTGTTTAATGGTTACTGAGGTTTATTCTAAAATAAGTGTGACACGAGTTGGGTTCATTGATCCCTTCCACATGATCTACTTTTTGTATTTAATAGCCCTTACAAATACTGTAGTCGACGCGCCATAATCCCCATAAAACAAAACGGGCAAAACGTGATATTTGTTTTCTTAGCATTTCACCATATATCCCAAGGATTTTGAGATTCACTTAAAAAGTTTTTTTTCCTTTTGGCTAACCCGGCTCAGGGTTGAACACCGTGTAAACATCGCCTAGACAAGGTGACGTTTGTCAACATATTTCCTTTAATTAACATACAAACAAAAGTCAAAATGTCCAATAGATATATAGCTTAATAGTAATCCAAACGAGGTAGCCGGAAGCCTGCACGAAACACAGACCTTCCTTTGAAGTAGATTCAAAAATCCCCCATTGGATAAATAAATGGTGTACATTTAGGGCCGCTTTCCAGTTCTGCCGGAAGGTTTTATGGGAAGCGTTTATTATTTCTGTCTATTCAATTGCCTATGCTCCAACGAAGCGATCACATGGTGGTGTCATTAGGCCTACTATACACGCCGGATATATTCCCTCATGTTCGGAAAATTGTGCAAAAAGTAGAGCCAATTAAAAGACAGAGTGAATTTAATTTGGTGTTTTTACAGTCAACTTTATTATGCTTAGTGCTCACTTAAATGACGTTCGATGTCAAAGTGTGTCCGTCACATCCGTCTCCGTAAAACAACTCTGCGAGTTAAGGAGATTGATGTGGAATATCAGATTTGGACTTTAGACTGCTTGGCAACTTCTGCTATCAGAACGAAGACTGCATTTAAAAAAAGTGCATTGTGATCAGATTGTATATCGATCTCATTGAGATCGTCTGAGACACATTTTGTGTGGTTGGATTCTGGATGAAATCTCTTACAGTAAGCACGTCATCAGGACTGCCCACAACTCTGCAGAAAACATTTTTCTGGTCTTTTTAACGGTAAAATATGGCCTAAGTTAAACTATAGCGCATGAGGACAGTATTTACTTGGTTGTTCTATGGGCATCATTTTTATTTTTTTGTTTGGCTATGTTAAACTGTTGATTAGGCCTGTGATTATATGCTATCTATTTAATCTCCCATTATATTAAAAACCCGAAACACGTGTTTATTTCATTTTCAGTAGAATGTTTTGTTTGGCATGAAAATGTTTCAGTGAGTGCTATCCGAATTCTCGCAGTGTCCCTCTGTTTTTCATGCATTAGATATCGCCTAATCAGAATTCAGCAGACGCATTGTGTGCTTTACCGAGCACGTTTATTAGTCTACCGTTCCAAAGATTTTATTATTATTAAAGTTGCACTCCAGTGAAATTATAATGCGTATAATGTCTATTTTCCGCAAAGTAGCTTACTTTACCAACTCGGGAATCAATAAATGGTTTTGAAGACAATAAGAGTGATCACTACTTCTAGCCTAACGGAGCATCGAATCGCCCCTCTACAACGCAGGACACCTGAAATGCAAATCAATTTATAACATTTTTGACATGCGTTTTCTAGATTTTTTGTTGTTGTTATTCGGTCTCTTAATGTTCAAATAAACCTACCATTAAAAGTATAGTCTGATCACTTCTTTGTCAGTGGGTAAACGTACAAAATCAGCAGGGGATTATGCAGACATAATTTAGCCTGTTTGTTACTGCATTCGAAAAGTATTCAGACCCTTTCACTTTTTCTACATTTTGTTATTTTGCAGCCATTTTCTAAAAATGTCTAAATACATTTTCTTCATCAATCTACACACAATACCCCATAATGACTAAGCAAAAACTTTTTTATGTTTAATGAACAGCATAATTATTAACTTGGGGCTTGCTTTCATTTCGATACATTTTTGCAAGACATCGAAGACCCGAGAAGCTAGGTTATTTTGTTGTGCAAACCTTCCGATATTTATAGTGTGATACCTTCCGAGGTCGCGTAGCAAATGTCATAAATGTATGACATTTCTATGCACAGGCATATGACTTCATTTTTTCTGCAATAGACTGACACAATACTGCGTGTTACTTCTCAAACGTGATACGTGAACGTGTAAATTCGTGTAAACTCTATGGAAATGATTATGCAAACTAAGAATCGAAGTTCTTATTCTCTTTTGTAATGTAAACAAGCCCTTAGCCATGCCAAGATTTACAAGATATCTGATTTCCAAACAAGTTCCTTCTTTTTGGTAGCTGAATCTGTGAACATTTTGTGGAGACCAGTCCCTTTAAAGGACAATACATTTTTTCAATCTCACATTGTAATGTGACATGCAATCCATTGAATGTGATGTTGAACCATTTGGCCAGGGTAATATCTTTCCTTAGTTGCCCAGGCCACCTTATTGTCCATTGTTTTTTTTAAATTGCTATCATATTGAAGTAACTAACTGTTCATAGCCGTACTGATGTTTTTCTGTCATGTTTCTATGTTGACTGCTGTCAGTGTTAGTAATGTGGTACTGCAGCACACGTGGAGGAGTCTCGGGTTGGGGTTTTCAGGAGGTGCTGTTCTCCGGCTATGCTCCTGATGGGGGGATGTTCATGCCTGAGACCCTCCCAACAGTCACCCCTGACACACTGAGATCCTGGAGGTCCCTTTCCTACCCCCAGCTGGTGATATCGGTGTGCTCCATGTTCATTCCTACAGAGCTGATCCCTTTAGCAGACTTGGAGGGTGAGTCCTGGAAGGACTGGGCGGTTGGGTGACATGTTGAATTGACAGAAGATTTGAGAATGTGTGGTGTAGTCATGGTTAAAGTAAAGAGGGTTGGCAAATCCGGATGTATAGGCCTGTTAAGCAACGCTCTCTGTTCCTGTCCTTAACATATTCATCTCACTCTCTCTTTTGTTTCCTTCCTCTGGCATTCTCCCTTACCCTCATTAACTCACTCCCCACTTTCTTCTATCTCGTCTCTTCCATCCCTTTTCTCTCTCCCTTCCCCAGACTTGGTGAACACAGCCCTATCTGGGTTCTCAGTGCCTGGGGCGGTGAGTCTGGCCAAGCTAAAGGAGGGCCTAAATGTGTTGGAGCTCTTCCACGGAAAGACCATGGCCTTCAAGGACCTTGCCATGACCTGCACTGTGCACTTCCTCAACTACTTCCTGTACAAAGACAGCCTGCGTGCCATTGTCGTCGTAGGTATAAAGAGGGAAGCACTGGGCGTTATTGAAGGTTTTTACCTGTTTAGTTAGAAGTGTAGGGCATTTTTGGATGCTTTCACACATTGTATACTGATATCTTAGGCATTTATAAATATAGTCCTTCTGCTGTTTTCGCTCTTCGATGCTTCGCAGGCACGTCTGGGGACACTGGTGGTTCTGCCATTCAGAGTGCGAAAGGCCTCAGTGGGCTGGACCTGTTAGTGGTGTATCCCCGGGGCCGTATAACCCCTGTGCAGGAGAAACAGATGACCACATGCCTGGAGGACAATATCCATGTGTTTGCAGGTTAGCGAGATGGTCAGATATTGGGAGGGGCCATCTTCTAAACTGGTTTCATTTCATTGTCCCTCCTTTCATAGCAATTTAGGAGATATACTAATAATACTATTTATCTTATTTTACACAATGTGCTCACAGGTTAACACTACCTTCATTTTCTCCACTGAACCCACAGCAGACGGCAGTTCTGATGACATTGATGTGCCAATCCGTCGACTGTTTTCTGACCAGGAGCTCGTAAAACAACATAGGTTGATGAGTCTCAACTCAGTCAACTGGTCTCGCGTCATGGTTCAGCTGGCGCACTTTATTTATGCCTACCTACATGTGAGCGGGCTGGAGGAGACAGAGGTAGGGGCACCCCTGCCCGTCCTGGAGATAATAGTCCCCACAGGAGGGGCTGGGAATATTGCCGGTGAGATGTGTTTCTACACCACAGTGTTTCAACTATGTTTTTCCCATATGTGCCCCTTTTTCGATTGATTTGTTTGATCAATAACGTATTAACATTTCTGCAATACATTTTAGATCACATTTCATGTTTATACCTTTGTGTTGAAAATCAGAGATATGAAACCATTTAAGAGTGTTGGAACACAGCTCATGTGTTTTTGCCAGACTGCTTAAGCGGAACCGAGCAAGAAGAGTGAATGTCTCTTAGTGAATGATTGACTGACAACCCAGGTTCGCATCCTGCGATGGCAACAACAGTCATCACACTTCTAATCGCGGGCTGGCTGAACTAGGCTTGCTTGGTTCCTTAATCTGTCATCTCTTCATTATTTGTCTGCCCCTCTGTCCCCTTTTGTAGCTGGCTGCATTGTGAAGCAGATGGGGATACCGCTGCGTCTGGTTGCTATGACAAACTCTAATGACATAGTGCCCAGGACGGTGAGGAGCGGTGACTTTTCCATGGCAACTCATGTCACGCAGACCTTGGCTCCAGCTATAGACATTCAGGTGCTATTTGTGATTGCTTGCAACTCTTGCTGTGTGTGTTCATGCGTGCGTGGGCACGTGCATTTGTGTGTGTGCTTGTGTGTGTGTGTGTGTGTGTGTGTATGTTACTTCGGCTAACACTGTTCTCTCCACGCCAGGACCCCTATAACATGGAGCGTGTTTTCTGGCTTCTGTCTGGTAGACATGGAGGCCTAGTGAAGAGAATGATGGAGGAGTTTCAAAACTTGCATCGACACACACTGCCTAAGGCTCTCCATGAACAGGTTAAAGGCCAAGTGGCCAGGAGGATTGTTTCTAAATGTTCCCTCTCATATCACAAAACATGTTTTCTCTATCTCTAGCCCGTTGCCCCATCACTCTTTCCCTCTGCTCTGTTCCTCCAGCTGTCCCAAGCCCTAACCTCCGGGGCAGTAGGAGATCAGGAGATAGTGGAGACCATGCAGAGATGCTGGGAGGAGAACCAATATCTACTGTGTCCCCACACTGCAGTGGCTGTGTGGCATCACTATCACTGTTCCCTTTCGGTCGGGGTCAACAGGTAACAGTCACACAAACACCTGCATGTCAAGACACGTACACTCACTTTCGTTTTTTATCCAATAAACTTTTACATTCCTGGACAGTTTATTTTGTACCCCTATGATCAAACATGATCAGTTTCCTGTATGAGTCTCAGCAGAGAGACAGCAGAGTCCCTGCCCATTTTCCAAAACATACTGAAAAACCCTACGCTGTGAAAACTGACTCTTTAAATTCATTGAGGGTTAGGTACTATTAAAAAAAAAACTATCTACAAAGTATTAGGTCATTGAGTGAATAGAACTATTTGAGTTCTACAAGTTAGCTAATATGTTATAATTATTTAATATATTTAGGTATATCAAAAATTTATTAAATCAGTAATTATTACGTGATATTTTATCTTTAAAGGTTACTTAGTATCCAGACCTGGTGATATTTGAGAAAAATACACTTGATTCTTCTGTGTTTTATTAATGTGTTATTATTAAGTTATGCATACATAATGGTGCCTTGTTACCCTGTGGGTATTTTGTTTCCTAGATAATGCCTGATACGATGGGATGAAGTGACAGATTTTCAAATGAAACAAATAAAAAAAATACTATGAAGTAATTATGAAACACCTAATGAGGGTAGACAGGATCCTATATTTCTTTATTGTCTACACGAAATGTTATAGGTCATTAAACACAAAATAATTTACTGTTATAAATGCTGTTATAATTAATGTTAGTGGGGATGTCACTTTATTACTTTATGTATGATCACTGAATTAGTTGAGTTACTCAAGTGATTTGTGGTAACAGGTCCACCAAAAAAAATGTGTTCAGCAGATGACTTTTCACAGTATTAAAAATTACTCCACATCCCATCCCCCAACATTGCCTTGGTGATCTAATGCTTGAAATTGTGTATATTTTTTTTCTCTTTACTCTAGACCAAACTTTGATAGCTACTTCATTGAGTAAGGTGTACTTATTCCTTTTGAGGGGTTTTCCCAGCTGAGAAGCGTAAGATGAATGCACAAACTGTAAGTTGCTCTGGATAAGAGCGTCTGCTAAATTGGGGTAATGTTTCATGTTTTATTATTCTCCCTCTCCAGGTGTTGCCTAGCAACAGCCTCTCCGGCCAAGTTCCAGGCTGCGGTGCAGAAGGCGGGGCTGACCCTTGACCTTCCTGAGATGGTGCTGGCCCTAGACAAGAAGCAAACTCGCTACGTGGCTCTGGATCGAGGCCAGAACTGGGAGAAGGACTGGGAGGGCAGGCTGAAGCAATGCATTCAGGCTATAGGTTCTGCCAGACAACATGGACTGGCCTACTACACAAACAACTAAAACTAGTTGACTATTTCTTTAAGACATTGGGTGGATGGATGTCCTGGAATAATTTGGAGTGAAATGTTAGGCATTTGGGATGGATTTTTCGAACAACGAGAAATTATTGACAAATTAGATTGCTTGGACATTTTATAAAATTGAGAATCAATCCATCACTGTTAATACCACTAATCTGGCCGAAGATATTTCTACTTAGGTTTTTATATGATCTAATGATGTTTTTTGTCACAGTATAAGGGTTAGTATAATTGTTTATTGAAACACTTAATCAGAATTCAGTTCATGCTAAATTTCTAGTATGCCTGATGTTTGTTTATCTAATGTAAAACACTTTGCCATGCATATGAAATGTGCTTTACAATTAAACTTGCCTTGTCTGTTTGTCTAAATAATACACATTTTAGTTTTTATTTGAAGCTATACAGGCTATAATTTAAATATAGGATTGGTAAAATCTCTTGAATAACTCACAATTCTAGATTGTTGTAACTGATCTTCTTCCAATCCTGTTCATTATTATTTCCACACACAATAAACTCATTTATTGTAGGAGTTTACAGGCTCTAAAACAAGGAGATGCATTCAAGTGTGGTCACATGGGTTTTTGTCACACTTGAATGAGTTGGTTAATAAAATGTTTTTGTAATTTTGTATACGTTCCGATCCATGCTTTGTATGGTTCTTTTTTTGATAAGATCTTTTACAGCAAGCTCTCCTGACCTTTTGGACTCAGCAGTCTGAGGGACTTTGGTGTCTTAATAACATCAGAGGTTGTATGACTCAGCTTTTTTCATGCATCATAAGGTACTACATATACACACAACAACTTATCCATAATGTTTACATCTTTATGCAACTTTTCTTGCTGAATTTTAGTGTTTGTGTTTGCAACATTGACAAACCAGACATATTTTTGGACAACACACTTTATTTGTCTCAGAGCACAAGCCATTGTACATACAGTCGCAATCAAAAACTCATCTTTTACATCTACTTTACAAAATATATGTATAGTTATGCCTCTATCATTCAAAGATGTTACAGGTTTTTGGACACTGTCCTTCACTGCATGACTGTCCCTGAAAACTGTAAAGGCAGTTTTATTGGTGGTTTCTGTGAGGAGCGGTGTAGCTTATCATGTGCAGAAGTTTCATTAGCAGATCGTGGCCATGGCTGCTTCTCTCTGATTGGCTTATGTAATCAGCTTCATCCTCCTCAAAACAGGATTCGTCAATGCTACATCCGTCTGAAAGAAAAAAGTTACAAATATACAGCCTCTCACATGACAGCAAACTGCATTATGAAACATGTATTGTCCAAATTAAATCATTTAACATATGTTCTTATCTAGAGCGGCTTGTGAGTGCATACATTTTCAAACTAAAACTGAATGCAGGTCAATGTGAATGTTTTCTATACCAACCCACTGTGCAAAATAGTTTTTATGATATCTTTTCAATGTCTTTTCATTGTCCTTTGCTCAGAGTGAAGCGCTTCAATGCAATGGGGGTGGATGCTGGCCGAGGTCTGTTAATGAGTGTCAGTACTGTTGCACTGTCTTTTGCCATGTGTGCACTTTGCCCCCCATGTCAGTGTTTTTCTACTTCGGCTAGCACTCGACAAGATGGTGGATCTGATGGAACAAATGGAGGCCGCACTATTCCTGGATGGGGAGCCGCTCCACCAGCCAGAAGAACCAGAGTCTGCCCCAACCCAACTGGCACACAAGGCCCCTGGAGGCAGGAGCGTTGCCCTGGCTAGGCGACTGGGGAGGTTGGCCAGCCAAAGTGGGAACCCTGGACACCGGGAGCACAGCCAGCAGTTGCCCACTGTCACAATTGCCTATCTGCCAGAAGAATGGAAGGTGTTGGCTGGTGTCGTGGAAGTTCCTCCTTTTAAAATGTGACTGGCCTGGCTTCCAGGCCCAATTAGAACATGCCCTGCCTGGGGACGCTTGCTGCAGAAAGAAGTGAAAGCTGTGCCACTTTCCTGGGTAAGGAAGAGGATGGCAGTGCATCATTCTCATGTCCACCCTGGGTGAGATTACATCCTGGTTGTCATGGACTATGCCACCCGGTAAACGGAAGCCATCTCTCGCAGAAGAGCAGCCTCTAAAAGCGGTCACTCAAACATTGTTCACAAAGACATGATCACAGACCTGGGCACCCTCTTAGCATCTTGTGGACCAGTTTTTGGACCAGTTCATGTGTACCCTGGAGGTGTACCCTGGAGGTGTGGTGCAAACCAGATGGGATGACATATCGCTGTAGAATGCCATGGTAGCCATGCTGGTGGAGTCTGTCTTCAATTCTAAATAAATCACAGACATTGTCACCAACACAGCACCCCCACACCATCACACCTCCTCCATGCTTCTTGGTGGTAACCACATCCCACTCTGAATCTCACACGGTGATTGGGACCAACAATCTCAGAAACCAGTAGAGGTTTCTTTGCAGCAATTCTACCACAAGAGTTTTGATTCACGCAGTCTCTTCTGAACAGTTAATGTGAGATGTCTGTAGCTCGAACACTGTGAAGCATTTATTTGGGCTGCAATGTAAGGTGCAGTTAATTGTTGATTTCTGAGAATTGTAACTAATGAACTTATCCTCTGCAAGAATTCTGGTTCTTCCAACTTTTTGGAAAGGAAAGAGAAAGGTGCAATTTTTTCTAGAGTTTTATGTACGGATGATAGATAGATCATGATATTTTGTGTAAAAATGGGCAAATCATGATTATTAAGTTAGCCAACAAATCATAATCAATGAGTTAACTAGCTAACCTGCCTATACAATTTTATATCACTTTTAATTTTTTGGCAAGATAAGTAGGAAATTGGCATGATATCGCCGATGCTTACTAAAAACGAACGTAAGTTTAGCTTCTTCAGAAAATGTCGAATTACTTCTGTTTTTTTTAATTTAGTTGGCTGTTTACTCCTGTAGTACACATGTTTGTTCTTACCGGAGTCACAACAGATCCCCTGTGCAGCACAGCGTCCCTCCTCCGTACCACAGACTTTTCCTCCAGCCTCACATGGGGAGGGCAGGTAGTTCTCCTCCACACAACCAGCTGCCTCTGGGGAGCCCACATAGCAGCCCATCCCCTCCCCACAGCAGATGCTTGGGCCAAAGCAGCGGCCCCTGTCCCCAGGGCCACAAGACATGCACTGGAAATGCAACACAAATTGGAAAGTAACATTGTTGTTGTGAATAAACAGCATTTTTTGAAAATGAGGTGTTTAAAAGCTTTGTTGTTAATTAAATGCCGATACAGAATATTTATAAAATATTGACGTACAGTAAATATTAATGGGAAATAGTTTGAAAACGAAGAGCTAACATGTATGGCTACCCCCAATTAAACTCAGTAACAGATAGAACTGACAGTAACAAAGTGGAACGGCTGAGAAGGACTGGGTACCTTTCTGGGTGGTAGGTCTTGAGCTGATCTCTTGCCTCCTATTGGGCAGTTGGAGATGTAACAGGAATTGCAGACAGACAGCAAAATCAGCAGACAGAGGGCAGACATTGGGGCCCCAGACACAGCCACTAAGAAATAACATTTACATTTTTAAATCTTGTGTTAAGATAATGATGAGAAGGTTTGTTTAATCATTTTCTGTTGTTGCAATAATTTCTTTATATTTCAAATACAAAGTTATGTCCAGCAAAAAAATTTATAAGATAAAATGTAAGACTATCAATAAAAATATTGAGATTGTATGAGACAGAGAAGTCACTTACTGTTGCACTGCGGTTTTGATGATGATTGATCTTGGTAGAGGTTGATCTTGGATTATGGTCGTTATCATGGAAAGGTACCTTTTATATCTCTTGCTTTGTCTCAGGCTGTGATGTGACCTCAAAATCATGAATTAAGTTCAATCAAATCATTATTACTTTGGGATAAATTTTGTGACCTGATTAGTAGAGGGGAATGGACATTGAGATGGACAGCAGCCAGGCATTATCATGCAAGAACATGCGTAAGGTGTATAGTTTGTCTTTCTCTTTGCCCTTGAACACTGAGCTTAGTTCTGCTTTTCCTAGTTAGTTCTAGCATATGGTATGAACAGCAAGTGGAAGAAACTGTGGTGGAAATGGTAAGACAGGAGCTATGACATTAGAGCTATTTATTGTTTGTGGGACAAAGACGTTTGTTACTCTGTAAGCCAGTGGTTCCCAATTTGGCAGATCCATAGAGGTACTGGAGGTCAATCATGAGACCCTGGGTTTACTGGTGAAATTGCATAAGACGGTATTTCAAGGGGTACTCTGTAAATTCAGTTGGGATTCACTACTCTAGGCTGTTTCACTGGAAATGAATGTATTTACATCTTACTTGTTGTGTTTGCTGTGTGTCCTGTTTATTGAATGAGAAGTTTTAGAGGGCTTATTGTTTGTTCCATAAAGAACGAAAAAAGTTCCGCATTTTTTTATGCTCTCATTGCTGTTTTTATGTGTGTTTAATAAAAATATGTAAAGCCCCAAAAATCTGTGTATGTGTTTCGCTCTGTATAATACAGGTAAACTAAATGTAAGAATTTACAGGTAAAGAGAACTTCAGATGAATACAGAAAGTGACAATTAAAAGGTTGTCACTGTCCTCAGAGAGTCATGCATTAATTGTAAGAGCACGATTGACATTGACCTCACCATTTTAATCATGAATTTCTCATTATAATTTAAGATCGACACATCCTAGGAATTTAACTCAAGTCATTATCTGAACACATATCCCCGACAACTTCTTTTTTAATTACTCAAATTATTACACAGTTCATTTAATCAAAAAACTTAAATGAACGCCACAGACGAACATGACGATCCTGAAAAATAACAAATATACATCTTTGCATGAGAGGAACATTTTGAGAGACCAGCGGTGAGTAGTGACTACATTTAGTAGGTATATATTTAAAACATATAACCATGGACTATGGAGAACAATGTACATAGAAATGAAAATCTAACACATGTATCACTTATAAAACAAATTCAAAGGTTAGCCTGCAGTAAAAATTTGGAAAGTCAAATCGCGATTTTATTTATGACCGCCGACAAAAAGCCAGCTCCTCCCCATTTCACTGCCGACTCCACCTGCGCACGGTGAGTCGGCCAAACATGGCGGAGATTCGGAAGATCAGCTACTGACAAGGAGCAATAATTCATTAATGTCTACAATCCACGAGAAAACATGTCGATAACAACTGACGAGATAATATGTTAATAGTGGAAAACGAAACATTATATTTGCGCATTATTCTGTCTTCACTTGAATGTCAAATTAGTATGTGTGCGACAGTGAGCAGTAGAACGCTTCACTGAACGCGCAACGAGTTTTTGTTTCAACCTTGGATGGGATTTTAACACTATAGAAATGTGTCAGAGGTAAGATTTAAGTGAAATATTTGACTTCGTGGTTCTTGTTTTTATTTCTACTAGTTATCTTTAAAATACGCCCTCCTATCTTGGTTGTGTGACCGTCAGCTGACACGTAGTTCCTGGTTCCTAGCAGGTTACACTGGTAATAGTTGCAGAAAATTGGACAGCAAAAATGTACATATAAGAACAAGAGGATGATGTGTAATAGCTGGGGATTAATAGTCCTACAGGTGTCCTATCCCTAGATAAGTCTGGTTATGGCAAAAGTTGTTCTAATTCTCTTGATGTTTTGTGTGCGTTTGAACATCATGCCAAATATATTTAACCAATGTTAGAGTGGTTCTATTGGGATGTTAGGTGTTTCACAATAAATGGGTATAAATAGGATTGTTCATTGTTGAATATAACATGGCTATAACGGGCTGGGACCAAAAGTCGGCTGGCATTTCACAACAGACAGTTTTACTCCTTGTGCCTCTGATTATTAATCAGTAATGATGATGTTGGGAAAATAAATACCAAGATGGGTCCACTAATCTAAACGCAGACTTGCTCAGCTATTATTTGCCAGAAATACCAGATAGCCTGCCCGCCCGACTTATAACATGCATCTACAGTGTCCTTTGTTATTGTCTATGTACTGTAATCCTGAAGCTGAAAAACAAACCCACCCACATCTGTTTTGCACAATGTTGTACATCCCTAATGCACTCCCCCTGCTACCTCCCCCACCCTTTCTTGTCCCATCTTTCCCCATGGATGAACTGCCCTCATCTGATGAGCTCCCATGTTTTCCCCATAGCCCATATTTGCCCTCTGTGCATGCTTTGTTTTTGTATGCAGGGCTATGTCAGTTTACTCAGTAAACAAAGGCAAAATGGCAAGCATACTAGTGACTGGTTACCATATATCATATGATATGATAGGGCTAGTGACTGGTAACTATAGATCATATGATATGATTGGGCTAGTGACTGGTAACTATAGATCATATGATATGATTGGGCTAGTGACTGGTAACTATAGATCATATGATATGATTGGGCTAGTGACTGGTAACTATAGATCATATGATATGATTGGGCTAGTGACTGGTAACCATAGATCATATGATAGCTCAGTGCACTCCCTTGTCCACGTCTTTGTTGAAGTTAAAATGTAGGTGTGCCCATTACCATGTGTTCAAGCTGTTATTACTTTATGTACCAACCGTTGCTTACTTATTAACATCATACATTCAATTCCCATTTACCAATCCCAACCACCCATCTTAAAATGATTTCATCCAGCCTAGTACTGAGTTTTAACTTGGTCTCATAAAATGTTTATCAGGGGATTCTTGTGATTGGACTATGGCAGTCTCTATGTGAAGGGTAGACTTTGTATAATAAATTAATTCAGGCATTGAACGTTTGCATATCTATGTAGTAATAGATTTATAAAGAAGTCTTTGTTAGCTACAACTGATATGTGTCAGGGAGAGTATGTGCAATTATCTGTCTCTGTTGTGCATTTGTCCATGACCACGGAGCAAATGCAGACATTCCATGAGTGAGTAGAATAGCCCAAACCCACAGCTGCTGTCTGTCCCTGAAGCTGTTGACTTGGTAGGCCCGTTGCTCACTACACTTGCAGCTTTGCACTCTGTTAGTTTAGCTAGGCAAGGTTGACAATAACCGCACTGCCCTTAAAGGTTGAGACTACTCACACCATGAAAATCTTTCTTAGACAGGACATACTGTGTAAATATATTAAGCAATAAGGCAAAACAGGTCTGGTATATGGCCACAGTTAAAAGCTTTTCTTGGACAATGCTTAGCCAGGATGACTTGCTGTTATAAACTGGTTACAAACTAGATTAGAGCAGTAAAAACTAACGTGCTGTCATACCTGTGGTATATGTTAAACTGTACCACTGCTATCAGGCAGTCAACATTCAGCATTCCAACCACATGGTTTTTAAATATATACAGCTCTGGAAAATAATTACGTCGAAAAGTACCGTTTTGAGTGAGGACCAGAAGGGTTAAAATTAAGAGACCATTGAACGCTTCTGTTCCTCACTCACAATTTCCATTTCAACTATTTTGGAAAGGAAAGAAAAAGGTGCAGTGGTCTCTACATTTCATCCAGAGCTGGATATACGTTACATGTTCAGTACCTTATGAGAAGTTTAACAGTAGGACATCTATGTTGGGTGAAGCGGCATCCAGATGACCAGTCTCTCTCTCCTCTGATCCCCTTCCAAGATAGTCTCCAGTCGGTCCAGACCACCCCCTTTCCCGGGCCCCCCGATTAAGTCCTCTACCCAACAAGGATGACATCGACGGACCCCCCCACCCTACAACCCCCCTCTGCCCTGGACTCCCTCTCCGTGTCCTCTTTCCTGTCCGGGGACTTTGAGGATGGGGAGGGGGACGGAGGGGGGTTGGGGGGAGTCCTCGGCGACCTCGAGGTGAATCCGTACGACGGCTTGCCCTTCTCGTCGCGCTACTACTGCCTGCTTGAGGAGAGGAGGAAGCTCCCCGTGTGGAGCCTGAAGGCGCGCCTGCTGGAGCACCTGGAGACACACAGCATGGTGGTGGTCGCGGCCCCCAGCGGCACAGGCAAGAGCACACAGGTGAGAGGAAACCACACTGTCTCCCCAACTGGGGACACAGAGTACGTTCGCACAAACTTGGCCACATGCACATGACCCCCGGGGCTGATGGCAAACATACAGGTGGACACCCTGGTCAAAGACTAACACATTCACACACATATAGTGACTCCATTCTTACTGGCAAAGCATGAGCGTTCCTTTCTTCTTTTGAGTCTATACTCATACATTTTGACTCAGGTTGAGGTACATGCAATCAGCTTTTCTGTCTCAAATCAATCATTCAATCACATTTATTTATAAAGCTTTTTACATCAGCAGTTACATCAGCCTGAAACCCCAATGAGCAAACAACAACAGTATTGATTTTCAGTGGCTAGGAAAAACTCCCTAAGAAGGCAAAAATGTAGGAAGGAACCTAGAGAGAAACCAGGCTCAGAGGGGTGACCAGTCCTTTTCTGGCAGTGCTAGGTGAACATTTCTTACTGGATTTCTGTACACAGTGGTATACGAAAAGAAAGGATGAAATCCCAAACTGTTTTTATTCCTCAAATAGTAAAGTCATAATAGAATAAGAGTAGAGATTCAGCGTTTCCTTTTCTCCTCTCTCCCAGGTTCCCCAGTGGTGCCTTGAGTATGCTCTGTCTCATGAGTTCTCCCATGGCTTGGTGTGCTGTTCCCAACCCTACGCCGTGGCTGCCGGGAGTTTAGCCCTGAGAGTGGCTGATGAGATGGACCTGAGTCTGGGCCTTGAGGTTGGCTACTGGGTCCCCCACGACGACGGCTGTACCCCCGATACGCTGCTTAGGTGAGGAGGGATGGGGTCACGCGGGACTATACCAACACTGGCATATACATATATATCACCCACACATAGTACCCTGTTAGTGTTTCTCTCTGTGATCCCAACGACATACCAAGGGGTAAAAGGATGGCTTCTCGCTCTCCCCCTCGGGTCTTTGTAGGTTCGTCAGTGACTCTCTGCTGTTGGGGGAGATGATGTCAGACCCTCTGCTGCGTCAGTACGGGGTGGTGGTGGTGGACGAGGTGCAGGAGCGAACGTTGCCCACCGACGTCCTCATGGGCCTGCTGCTGGACGTATGCGCCCAGCGCCCCGACGACCTCCGCGTAGTCCTGCTCACGGATCCTTCCCTCGCCCCCGGCCTCAAGGCCTTCCTGGGTGAGGCTGTGCCGGTGCTGACGCTGGATCAGCCCGATATGGATGAGGACCGGCCGGCCAGAGGTTCGCCCGACGCCGAGACCAAGAGGAGGCCTCTGGCTGCCGTGGAAACGGTGTACCGGGATCCCGGAGGGAGGGAGCCTTCGTCGGCTGCCTGTCACTTGGTGTTGGATCTCCACCGCAGGGGAGACGAGGGAGACGTCATGGTGTTCCTCCCCAGTGCCCAGGTAGGGTCCCACACAAACCACGCAGGATAGCAAACACACAGCTGATGTTGCGACGGCTCTGTTTTTAGCCTTGTCAGATCGTTGGACAGGAGAGGTATAATAGGTTCTGTTAAGTCTTTGTATACATTGACATTGTTTACAAATATTGGAGTAAATTCTGCATATATTTTGGGTTCCGTTGAGATACGAGAATTTGACCAAGCTAATGATAAATTTAGGGGTTATAATCCCTAAATGATCAATGGGTGTTTTATCAGTAATTATGTCACTTAATTATGACCATCAGGCAGATCAGCCTTTGGCAGACAGCTTTTTTAACAAAGACTAGCAAATGATGGGCTTCTTCCTCTGGGGACCACTTGCATAAAAATATTTCATGAAGCTTTTTATATTAATAACACAATTTGTTTTACCATCCTAACAACACGATAAACTGTTTTGACACAGCCATTACATGGTACATCAAGCTGTTTCCTGCTCTATTTGAGGACACAATGTGTGATTCTGCACAGACATGTGTGTTCCTGGGTGTCATACATCTGATATCAGCCTTCATCATTTCTAATTGCTCAAAGGATTCAAATTTATGGGAGTGAAATAGACAGCATTCTGTTATAATGTCAGACATCCACGGTTGCTTGAGTAACCACATAAAGGAAGCATCATTCCCATCAATGGCTTTTCTTCCTGAGGGATATGCTCCAGACTAGCACACATTCCTCCATGGACCGTTGCAGGTCCGTGGAATTTAGGAACTCTGAGCTAAATGACTACAGTTTTAAATTTGATAGATCAGTGATACATTTAAAGCTGGTATTCTTAGTTTCTAAACAAATGTCATTCTCTCCTGTGTCTTTATATCTGTTCTCAGTTTCAGTTAGTCTTCCTTCTGCCTGAAAAGGTCTATGGACTGTTTTGTTGATGCTTTGTAGTGCTGTGTTATGTAATACTCTCTTCCTCGTCTGCTATTACTTCTAACCCGAGAGACAGAACACAAGAACACCGTAACCATATACTTCTGAATGGCATCAGTGTGTGTCGGGTGTCCTGGTTAACACACACACCACACTTCACCCAGCAATGCCATATTTAAGGATATTAATAATTTCCTGCCCATCCACCTCTCTCTCACTCATACTCCCACTATGTCAACGTTACCACACCCTAGCTCCTCATCTCCTTCCTGGGTTTTTAAGCCAAATGCAGACTCGGACTTTAGTTCAATAGTTACGTTTATGCCAAAGCCACAAAACAAAGGGCTTACTAACCAGGAAAACGGATCTGGTTAAGGCTCAGTGGAAGAGCCACTATAAACAGTAAACATAGAGATGTGCTGTCTGTGGTTATACAGTGTCAACACAAATCCATCTAAATCTTGTGCTTAGGGATAGGCAGGCAGGTAGCAGATAGACAGACAGAAAAAAAGAAAGACAGTGGAGAGAGGGCACGGAGCTGATATGTCTCTATACGTAGGGCCAGGTTGTTCAATCAAAAATGTATACTTTTCAAAGGTAGTTGGAATTTTAGGAATGCCAAATTAAGGGTGGCTAAACTGCTGACAACAAAACATCAAATACTTCAAAGATGTTTCTGCAAGACAGCTAAACTACTCTGTCAACATAGCTCTGTGCTTTTATCAGATGTAGATTACAAAAAATATACAGCTCCGGAAAGAATTAAGAGACTATTGCACCTGTTTCTTTCCTTTCTAATAAATGCCAAAAGGAATGATTTGAGTGAGGAACAGAAGGGTTCAAATTAAGAGACCACTGCAAATTGAACGATTCTGTTCCCCAAATTTATCCTTTTTAACTTTTGGAAAGGAAAGAAACAGATGCAGTGGTCTCTTAATTTTTTTCAGAGCTTTATATTATATATCACTTTTGGGTATAATGTTAATAATATGTTTTTTTATATTGTTAGGAGGCAAAATGTCCTCACAAAATGTCCTCGCGTGTTTTCAACCCATGCTGGGCAGTGTGGACCTGCAATATGCTGAAATTTACTATTTGTTACTAAACAATAATTACCGAATGGTTTAGCTATCGTGTGGAACAAGTAGTAGCCTTTAAAAAGTATGAAAACTTGCCTTGACTGAGGTGGGGCAGATGAGTTTGTTTTCGCTCTTCCCCTTTAAATGCCCTCAGTGCAATCCCTTTAACGGATTAGAATAATCACTCCCACTCTGCTTCTGGAAGGAGTAAATGACAGGAACTTTAGATGGTAGAAAGGGAAGAGTGGATGCATTTGGGACAGTGTGTATATTAAGCACCACATTTTAGCAACATAATAAGCATGTTGTCTGTCTGTAAATTCATTCACTTTTTCATGAGGGCACATTTTAGAATGTCAGGACAGTTTCTCAATAGATTAACTGAAATTCAACAGAATATTCTCATCTGTTTTCTTCCCTCCCTTTCTCTCAGGAGATCGATGAGTGTGGCTCTCTGCTGGACAAGGAATCTGTGGCTCTGAGCCCTCAGCTGGGACCCCTGCGCATTTTACACCTTCATGCGGGCCTAGGAGGGGCCACCCAGCGTGTCTATGAACCCGAGCCAGAGGGGCCCTCTGAGGACACAGAGGTGTCAGGGGGGTCTGAAGGACTGGACGGGCCGGGGATAGGGGTGGGGGTGAAGCGCAGAGTCATCCTCACCGACAGCCTGGGGGAGGCCTCCTTCTCTCTATCTGGAGTGCGCTATGTCATAGACACAGGCATGCAACTCAAGACAGTGAGTACTCATTTATTTGAGACTGGAAGGAAAGCAAACCATTTTGAACTGTTTGTTAAATGTACTATAAATGGAATAGATGGAAGATGAAACTAACACAACTATGGCATTTGTCTGTAAGACATGTAAGAGATGTTTTCTAGCAAGAGCTTCAGGTTATGCATGCACATCCCTTGTGGTGAAAGTAAGAACTGCAGTTATATTTATTGGAAGTATGTGGTCAGAAGGGATGATCTTTTTCAGATGAAGTAAAAGGGACATTTTCACAAAAATATATAAAGACAAAATAAGTTTGTCTTTATATATTTACAGAATGTAAGTATAAACAGTAAAAACCACCATAATGTGTGTGTCACAGACTACTCATGAAATTTTTTATTTTGAAACATGAAATGATATTTTGCCCATGCCTAAGTGTGTGTGTTACTATTTTACACAGTTGGCATATCTCAATTGTTAAATGAGGCAATATGTTGCATAACCTCAATAAACTTTTCTACTGCCACCCTCTTGAAGGTTTACAATCCTCAAATCAGAGCGGACTCCCAGGTCCTGCGTCCAATCAGCCGACATCAGGCAGACATGCGGACGCAGAGGGTTAACAGTGACCTACCAGGTTGGTAAAGATTGGTGGGGCCGTGCAGGTGTTGGAAGGCCACAGCCTCATTTAATCAAAGGCCTCTGCTGATGTTAGCATACAAGGCTACATTTATTAGCTTATATATATTGGTAGAAGCTCATGTGTAGCTTTTGATGCACCTACATCAACAATTTGAATTGGCTAATAGATAAACATAAAACAGTTTGTTTAGGCATCTCTTTACGCACACTGATGTTCGCAGGTATGTCCCCGTTATCTGAAATACTTCAGGAATGTTGTCATTATTATGGTTAGTGTACTGTGGTGTTACAGACCAACAATTGTCTGTCAATGGTCCTCCAACCCCGACCTCCTGTCTCTCCAGGTCTCTGTTTTCGTCTGTACCCTCAGGCTTTATATGAGGAGGGCATGGAGGAGGCCCGAAGCCCAGGGGTGATGGAGGAGAACCTAAGCCACCTGGTGCTGCTGCTCAAGAGGCTCGACATCGCTGACATGGGCCAGTGCAAGTTTCTGGACAGGCCTGGTACTGAGGGTTACACATTCCTGCTTGTTCAGTCCCATTGTTTCCTTTGAAAGACTGAAGCATGCCTTGCATTCATGGGACAGGGCTGTTTAATAAATGTTGTCCTTTTTTATATAAAACCTAGCATATGGAGAATTTCAGCCTGTATTCCCTCCTTCAATCTGTCCTTCTGTGTTTTTCCTTCTCCATCCCACCACCGTCCCTCGTCTGTCCCACCACTGTCCCTCGTCTGTCCCACCACCGTCCCTCGTCTGTCCCACCACCGTCCCTCGTCTGTCCCACCACCGTCCCTCGTCTGTCCCACCACCGTCCCTCGTCTGTCCCACCACTGTCCCTCGTCTGTCCCACCACTGTCCCTCGTCTGTCCCACCACTGTCCCTCGTCTGTCCCACCACCGTCCCTCGTCTGTCCCATCACTCTCCCACCCCGGTCCCACCCCTGTCCCACCCCGGTCCCACCACTGTCCCACCCAGCTCCTGAGGCTCTAATGCAGGCGCTGGAGGATCTGGACTACCTTGCAGCGCTGGATGACGATGGGAACCTGTCTGAGGTGGGCATCATCATGTCAGAGCTGCCCCTGGAGCCTCCACTGGCCAAGTCCCTGATCGCTGCCTGCGAGTTTGACTGTGTCAGCGAGCTGCTTACTATCGCCGCAATGCTCACAGGTACGCCTGTTTTTACCATGACCTATGCATTATTTCAGTGGAAAAATACATTTTGGTGGGCCTTTTCAAACTTTATTTGATAGAGATAGTTGTGACTGCTGAGGGGGTTTTCTGACAGGAAATTGGGCTGGATTCCAACCCACGGTATATTTAGACCACTTGACCATCCAAGGCCACTTGTTTCCATAGTGGTTGCTCGTGTTTTTGAACAGTCAATTATAAACCATTTCCATCTGTTTTCCTAGCTCCCCCTTGCTTTGTGGCCCCCCCACCCCAGAGAGAGGAGGCAGCAGCCACTCACAGACTTCCCCTGTTGCACAATGAGGGAGACCACCTCACACTCATCAACATCTACAATGGCTACATACAGCGTGGGTCTACGTATAGAGTACTACTTCTGAAACTAGTATTAATACTATTAGCACTGCTACTATTACTACTATAACTCTAAGTAATACTATCACTAGTACTTTATTATTATTACTAATACTATTATTACTGTTATACACACATGCACACCCTCTGATTGCTCTTTCAGACAATGAGGATGATGCCTGGTGTACTACCAACTTCCTGAATCCTGCTGCATTGCGATTGGCTGTGGTGATTAGGGCAGAGCTGTTGGAAGTGATGCAGCGAATAGAGTTGCCCGTATCACCTCCTGCCTTTGGTTGCCAAGACAACTGCACCAATATTAAACGTGCCCTTATCTCCGGGTTCTTCCTTAAGGTGAAAGGACTCAGTTTTACTTCTACATTTAACATTAAACTTGAATTGGTTACATAGTTTGTTTGAAATGTGTGGGAAAAATGCAGGACTCAGTCTCTCTTTTTCTGCTCTTTCTGTCTTTACCTTTCACTCTCTTTTTGCTGTTGCTCTCTTTCTACATGTACATGTGTCTGTTTTATAAAGGGACCTTCTTAACTTCTGTCTCTTTTTGTCTGTCTCTCTAACTTTTTGTGTTTCCACTGGGCCTCCCTATCAGGTGGCTCATGATGTGGACGGCTCAGGTAACTACCTCCTGTTGACTCACCGTCACGTGGCTCATCTCCACCCCTTCTCCTCGTATCTGTGTCGCCGGCCACGCCCCAACCCGCCCTCCTGGGTGCTCTACCACGAATTTACCATCTCCCACGACAACTGCATACGCACGGCCTCTGAGGTGCACCCCCACATGTGAGGAACCCCTATGGTTTTTATGAACCTTTTCTTCTATTACCTTTGAGGTTACCGGGACGCATTATGTGAATTACAACAGACAAAAAGCTTTACAATCTTCTACAAGGACGTCATTGTAAATTGGGTAGTGTAACAACTGGATGCTGTCTGGGTAATATACCACAGGTATGACACAAATCTACCCGTTTGTTTTTCGAAATACTTTGGAAAACTTTTAATATAAAAAAAATCGACTTCAATAATGCTGTCTGGGCAGTCTATGTTCCTACCGATTATCGCCTCTCTCAACTCGTCACATTTTCAGGAATAACATTAATATGATTTAGCAACCTTTTGAAATCTTTGATTAAATGTGCCATTTCCTGTGGGCAGGTTGGTGGAGCTAGCCCCTCAGTACTACCTTGGCAATCTGCCATCCAGCGAGGGGAAGGACTTGCTGATGGAGCTTAGACAGAGTCTGCTGCCTCCTGAGGAGGAACAGGAGAGGGGGCCGGAGGGGACCTATGGCACCCTACACATCCAGGAACACCTGGACCGGACTGTGGATCCCCGTAATCAGGACGCCACTGAGTTGTGTGTCATCCAGTGACGGGAAGGGAGTGGGTGATGGAAAGCAGAACCACCAGTGAAAAACCAGAGAGATGTAGGAAACTCTCCAAGTGCTACCAAGAACCCACTTGGGAACATGCATGGACAGTTGATGAGGGAGTACATACAGTACACTATCCATCCATACTGAGTTGTATGGAAGCAGTTGTTTACATCTGAGTGAATAAGGGCTCACAGGTGATAGTGAATTCTTTCTCATATGAGATTAAATGCATTTCACATGAAACTATGAGCAAAGTGCAATCTGATTAAACCTTTCTATAAAGTTTCTATAAAAGAAACTCTATACTGGTAGACACATTGGGAATTATATATTGTTAGAAGTTTTAACTATTCTATAAGAGTCCCCAATAGTTTACAGTCAGCTGTCAAGTAAACATGTATCCTTTTTAATGATTGGTAAGGTATGGGATTGATAGTGACAACAGCAGAAAATGTTATTTTGGAAACTATTGGCTGACCTTTGTACCTTTTGGAGAAGTGCACAATCATAGAAGGTTAATGTGGACTGGACATGTGATTCTCAGGGTTTATTTGGGTTCACAGAGGGTGATCTACCATAGTACGGAGCTTCCATTCCGAGGGATTTAGAATACAGTCTTTGCTACCACTGTTCTTTGTATTTTATTGGGTTTAGTGTTTGTATTTGGACCCTCTATCCTCCGCTCCAATTTGTTTAACAAATCAAATATTTTTGTGTGTAAATTAAAGCTGTCTGGTCAACCTCCCCCTATCTAATACAACTTTAAATATACATTATTGAGCATAAAAATAAAAAATGTATTTGTTGAATTTTTGCTTGATTAAGTGTAGTTGTTTTTGCACATTAGACGTAATTCTCCAAATACTTTTAGGGTTGTAGCGTCACACTTTTAAGGGCATAGTAGCATTCCTGAGCCAGTGGTAGTAATGGTACATGGATTTACTGGCATGTTCTTCAAAATCTTTACAGCCATTTTTGGACAATTATACAGTTCAATTTATACACATTCCTTTTCATCAAGTATTTTGATATTATGTGTGTAAAGCCAACAAAAACACAATGATGGCTGTAGAATCTCTACTGTTTTCAATAATATGCTTTGGTGAGTATAGTGAATCCATTTACTAACATTAGTATGACTATGCAAGAAACTAGACAGCCAATTTGTGTTAAAATAAATCAAGGACTGTGGATTTATTAGCCATCAGTGCTAATATGACACCTGATCAATATGTTTAGGGGTGGTCAGGTTACTGGGTCGCAAAGAAAGATACCTTTAGAAAGGTAGGGAGGGGCAGTTGCCCAAGCTGCTCCGTCAGAACTGTGGTCTTGTACTGGATGGGAGGTTTCAACTAGGCTTCAGTTGTGTTATAGCAGCAGGATATAGTGTTGGTAGCACAAAGCATTTCTTTATCATAGTAAAAGCCATAATTGAAATTTGTAAGGCCATATAGTTAATCTAGTCTGTAAGAAAGAATATAATTGGGATATTCACCTTTTGGTTTGTTGTTGCAGCCTAAGCCTACTATTTATTTCACATTCTAATATTTTTTTCGCACACTGGAGTCTGTTTAACATTAGTGGCCACAATCTGCTAACATTAAGAACATGGAAATGTAAATGGTTTCCTTACATTATTCATTTGAAATGTCATGTATGGAACCAGTGGGCGACAGGGATTACTAGTGGTAGTAACAATAGAACACAAAATATGTAGTTTTAATGTTTGTGAGAATCTGTTATGGTACATATTAAATAACCATCATCAAATGCGAGACTGTCAAACTTTATTTGAGGATCAAAATTAAGCTACAGCAAAAATCAATCGCTATGACCCAATATGCACTGTGGGAAAAGGCTGCAATCAAGCAATAAAATGAATAAAGTGGAGACACGTGGCCATGGAAAACTTCACCTACTCTGTTTCAACCATCCTTAAAATAAATGTGCCAAAACAGCAGCAAACCAAAGAAAAAAAATCCACAGCACTTTTGGTATGTAAGTTTTGCAATGCATTCAATCAATGTTTATAAGTAATTTGTAATGCAGTATATGCAACTTCAAATGTGGTGGATCGGATCACCGAGTCCTGAAGCAGGACAGAGGTGGTTATCAGCCCAGGTGGAAGAGGGGGATGAGGGGAGGATGGGGGAAATGGGGGGAGGATGGGGGAAATGGGGGGGGCTGATTTCGAGGCTTTATACTCATTTCTTCTTGGACTTTGCCTCCAAGGGCACTCCAATATCTTTCCCGCGCAGTTTCAAACCTGAGAATAAAAAAATTTGATGTTAAAGTAGCATACTGATGAATATTAACACCTGATAAAACAGTGGTTCTAAATCCTCTCTTTGTTTTGACTATGCCTTCTGGTGCAGACCAGGGATTTATCTAGTCAAAGAGTGCTGGATTCGACAGCAAAAATGTAATCCATGTAGAAATATCTTATTTGGTATTACACATTGATAACTGTGTTTTTTTATGGATCGCACCTCTGCCATCATTGCAATTGTTAATTACATATGAACACAGCACAGCCACATGTAATGGATAAACAAATTGTCCCACATGTGAAATGTATGGATAGTACTGACAATTGGAATGTTACCAGCCCACAAATACTAACTTAAAAGGAACAAAAAGGAACAACATAACATAAGCAACCACTTACTAGTAGAGGTTATGTGTATGTTTATATGTTTTATTAGTGATAATCCTTTGTTGTGTTTTATTACTACAGAAGCAACCCTGTCGTTAGTTGGAATGGATCTATATTAAAAAAACAATACTTGAGAAAACATGAATTCACTAATAAACATGTAAATATTAAAAACAACAATTTGTGCTAGAATATGCTTATGTATGTTGTTTATTGGAAACTATTGTATAAGCGGGACAAGCGCTTCCATAAATGTTGGTATTAATTGCTTTGTAAATGTATTGTAGTGGTGATGATCAAACAATATATCAGGAATTAATGTGCATTCCAGAACTCCATCAGCAACAGATGATAAACAATACTCTGGTATAATTAAGCAAAAAGGCCTGAGGGGGTGTGGTTTGTGGCCAAAGCTTTGCAGAGACCCAGGATACAGCGTTTATCCATGATATATTGGCAATATACCACAAACCCCTAAAATACCTTATTGCGATTATGAATTTGTTACCAACACAAGCAGTAAAAAGTTATCTGGTGTCATCTTTGTGGTACACTGTACAGTAGGCATTTGGAGACGTAGTGGGCTTGACATTTCATGTAAGTGATTGTATTCGATATTAAGAAAAGTATGAATTTCAGTAGCCCCCGATGCACCTTGGTTGTACAGAATACATTTTTTGTGAGTAAATTGATAAAAACCTAATTCCTGTGAGAGTTTGTCTAGATTCAACTTACCGATTGCTCTCTCAATCTTTCCCATGATTTGATTGTTGGGTATTGCTTTTCCACATTCATAGTCTGCGATGACTTGAGGCTTCTCGTTAATTTTCTAAAGGACAAAGCCAAAAGAAACAATTAGAACAAAGTAGCCTAAAAATATGATGATATTTCTAGCTACAGTGCAAAACTGATAAAATATCAGTATTTCTGGTAATTATTGAGGTGACTTGCACATATTTTCCTCAGAATTGCACTGTTCAGGGTCTACTCTTTCTCCATCAAAATATCCTCCTTCAGGGTTCTTTGCAAACTACTAAGAATTGGGAATCCTCTTGGTTCCAGTGTCTGCAGGACCAAGGCTTTGCTTTCCCATTCTCATTTTCTCACTTAAACAGAACAGACAAAAACCTAAAATAATTCAACAACGGTTTTATACCAGTTACTTTTGGACCTAATATTTCCAGTTTAAATTTGTCTTCATTTGAAATGTATTTTATATTTCAAAGCCTACTCTAACCAAAACATTTTTCACCTTTAAACTACCTCCGTCGGCAGAGACTTACAGTGGCCAGGTCTTTCTGGGTGAAGCCCTTGTTCTGGCGACCCAGCTGGATGACCTTGCCCACCTCTAGGGAGACCCTCTGGTGCTGTAGCTCCTCTGTCTCACGGTCCAACTTAGCCGTGTTCTTGGTCACAAGATGCTGCTTGTTCTGCCCTGCAGACCCTGTGGGCACACATGAATTGGCATGGTAGGCATAAACTAGCCCTATTTATTTATTCAAAATTGATTAATGTCCCAGAACTCCCAGTAGGGTAGATGGTGGATTGCAAATTTTGCAATAAAGAATTAGGCTTACATTTCTTAGTTGTCTCAAGGTCTTCTCCACGTCTCTGCGCTGCTGTGATGGCCTAGAAAAAACATGGTTTTCTACGTATTACCATTCAATATACTTAGGTCACATCATGGACTAGTCCAGATCAGAGGGGGAAGATTCTAGACAGTTAAAAACTCTCCATGAATTACGATGGAGTTTAGTGGTAATTAGTGTTGGCACTCTTATATAATACAATGAGAATTTATGCTTTTCACCTTGACGTTAGATGGTTCCTCAACCTGAAAGTAGTCTATGAGCCAAAAGAAACTGTATGGGTTTAATCATAAAATTACATAGATTACATGCCAGTCAGATTTTCTTCCATATTTCATACTTGTGACAATGACGGTCAACCAAAATATTAGATCAAATATATGCTTTGTGAACAAACACATTCATTAAATACACAGCAATGAATGAAACATCCAATACCCTATGTGAAATAGTAATCAATCGCTTAAATTAAACAACTACATAGCAATAGCTGCAACCAAACACTTCATTTTGTTATTAACTCGTCTCAAACAGCACCCTGGAACAATTTTGGCCTACTTTTCCATGCAGAACTGCTTTACCTAAGATTTTCTGAACTTTGACTATGCAATACAAATGTTATTTGCTGGTTTTGTGGAAAAGCTAAAGCTTAGTCCTAGACTAAGAGAAAATGATCTAAATCGAAAAAATCAATGGAAATCTCCAGTGAGCTTGATTTTCCAGTAGCAGACTTATCTGTGCCTGCAAAACCAGTCCTAAATGTCTTGTTTTTAAACCATTCCAATATAGACGTTCTTGTGTTTTTGAACATTGTCTTACTGCATGACCCAGATCTGCATCAGCTTCCTGACGGAGTGACATTCTCCTGTAGAAGCCTCAGATTCGGGGCAGTATTCACGGATCTTTTAATGACAGCCAGGCTTGTGTAGTAAAACATCCTCAGACCAATACACTACCACATTTTAACAGTGGTTTAAGATTCGTACTGAGGAATGCAGTCCTTGGTTTCACAAAACATTACATGCCCCACATCAGCCAGACTTTTGACTCATCTGTCAATAGAACATTGCCTAGAATTCCTGATAATCATTCAGGCCCTATTGGCCAGATGGAGCAAGAAATTAATTATCTTTTTAGCTAGCAATATTCTTCAGCTTGCTACTCTGTGAGGTGTCTTTCTGATGGTGGAAAAGGACACCACTTTTAGCCAAAGGTGCCCTGCAGATACCTAGATTAGTTCTACGGTTCTTCGTGACTTCAGTCCTGCCTTGACAGTAACTTTTTTGACACCTGATTGTATGGTTGATGACCTTGCACACCAATGAAATGAAAAAAACACTAAATATTTGATTACCTTTAAAGGAGAGGACACTCACTCTCCTTACATATTTTTATTGGTTTTATAGACACTGGGTTTAAGAGGGAGAGATGAAGTGGAGACAGAGGTGAAGGGTGGAGACGGGTATTGAACCCTGGTCTCTGATGAGAAGACGCATAATGAGCATGGATTTGGGAGTGTCACCACTGGATCATGGCTCCACACAAAAAAGCAACTTCGATGACGGCTTTTCTTTTTGCTGCCAGTTCCCATCAAAAGATCTGACCAATTTCAATGTGGGCCAAGACATATAACTTATCATTGTTTTTACTTATTAAATGTTTCTTCCCAATTTTCTCCTGTTTTACTCTCCTCCCAGTAAGATAATGGGTCCGCCTCGACTACAACTGTGCACCCCAAACATGCATGTACATATGAATATCTGTACACCAAAACTTTCCCCAAAATGTATTTGTAATAGTTAGCGCTAGCAGAAATGCAGGAAAGAATGTATTAATTATTGTAAAAAGCTGTATATCTAGATCAGTTAGCTGTAGCACTTTTCTCTCTCTAGAAAATAGTGTACTATAGAACAAAAGCCCATAACAACTTTATGCTTTGCGCTCCCTATACATGTGTGTTCTGACAAACTGCCCCATCTCAGCCATCTATGAGAGACAAAAAAATCATTATTTATACAGAACAGGCATTTCACCAAAACAAGGCAGGCATAATAACTACAGAGAAAGTTGCCCTAGACTGCTTGCTGTCACATAAACTGATATAACATGAAAGTGCAGTGAAAGTGTCTAATTTGTGGCCAACATATTTAATACAACCATGCTCAATAAATGGTTTCACTGAAATTATTTTTTTTGTATGACAATTCTCAATCCCATCACTATACTGAATACCTAAATACAACCACACTGATAAAACAGCAGTAAATATTTTGGCAACACAGTGTTGCCCCAAATATACTCTCTGGCTTCTGCTCTAATAAATTATTGGATAGAATTAATATCATTAAATTATTTTAAAAAGACAAGTGTGCATTAATGAAATCATACAATTTGGGTAAGGTAATTACACCCCTTAGAACCTTCTCACATTTTGTTTTTTCAGTTTCATTTACATATTTTCCAACAAACCAAACTCCAGACATTAAAGGAGATACTTTTTATTATTGTGAAATGACACATTTAAATTACTACACTGAATTTGGTAAGTCTTCAAAATCACATAATTGGCCTCAACCTGTGTTAAATTATAGTGATTTTTATGTTTTCAGGATATATTAATCTGTTTCTACAGGTTCCCCTGTTGGGTAATGAATAGGAAAGCTAACACTCAACCATGAGCACCGAGGAGTTTTAAAAATGAAACAAATAGACAATGTTGTAGACAGATCAGGGATTAGTTTACAAATATGTATTAGCCATGAAAATCCCTTGGAACATGGTCATACTAATTATTAAAAAGTGCAAGGAACCACCAATACCTTGCCTAGATCAGGCCACCCCTCTGAACTGGATTAACCACCAAGAATGAGACTGATTTCAGACTACCAAGAGGCCAATGGCAACTTAAACAGAGCTACAGGCTGATCAGCGAACATGTGACAACAATAGTAGAAGCCCTCTACAAATTCGGCCTGTATTGTAGGGTGATGAGAAACAACATCTGGCAGTCTGTAGCTACATAGCAAAAAGTGAGGCAAGGTCAGAATTGTAAACTAAAATTACATATGGAAAACATACTCATAAATGTATGAAAACTGATGTATGTATATAAAATGTTTCTGATGTATATAAAACTAAACTGGATCCAGGCAAATTAGGTCCAAAGCTAACCATAAAAAAATTAAAAATAAGTGATTTTCCATTTTCAACTTTTGATTAAACCAGATGTCTCACACATCTTCAGTGAGAGAACATTAATACATATTAACCAGATATACACGTTCATCAATAAATGCATACACTTTATATCTAAACATTATATTAAAATAATGCTTTTCCGGAATATAGAATTTGCTGAATTGAAAATTAAGATCTACAGTAATCATTTTGGGCATTTACGCATCCAACATCATAGAAAGTGTTATGCTGCAACTTGCAAAATAATTACAATGTTTAGAAGTATAACCTACGTTCTTCTTAACCCATTGGATGAATATTTTAGACGACTATGAGTCATTAAGATAGGTGAAATTACCTCAGACCTAAAAGATATGGTAAATAGGTACTCGAATTTGTCATTCGTTTTAGGACATTTTTATCATTTAAATAAAGCATTGTATTATTAATAATATAAATGTTTCTATAATTACTTTCGTCTTGGTGACATACAGCGAAAATAGCTTAGTGGTACTGCTGCCAAAAGAACGCGCATGGAACATGCACCCTGCGCTCGTCCGCCCTCGGGTGAAACAGCGTATATTGAACATGGGAAGCTAACATGGCTTCCTTTAGAACAATTTTATTACACGGTGTTATGTAAATTAATAATTTGCGAAGCCCTCAATGTCCCGTCTAAATGTATGGCTATATCGAAATAGTGTATGGTCCATCAACACCACTACTCCCACTGTAATTTGTGGAGTTAATTTAAGCTGATCCAACAGACAAACCGAACACATGCATGCTACGAAAGAACAGAAAAGTAGTTTAATCCAATTCGACATCGACGTTAGTCAAATGTTTCGATGACAACCCAGATCATTAGTCGTTTGTCCAAGACATGTTAACGAGCAAAGAAAGTCAGTGAGATGCAAAGTCTTAAAACTCCAGTATTTGTAACGTTAACAAGCTTGTCTGCCTGCCAGTGACAGTGTAGCCGACATGGGTTCAGTTGTTGGATTCAACCATGTTTCTAGGCTATTATCGGTTTTCTCAGGTTCTTATGCTAACAGGCTAATGCTAGCTGCTCTAGTTAGCCAGCTGGCTACCTGCTTAGATTTGGCCTGCGCAGCAGTCGGACCCTTCTTCCGCAAGACAGTCACGGTGTCCCAGTCGCTTTCTGCCATTTTCGGAGGGAATATTAGATAAATATTTATACAAAAATAAATCTAGCTGCCTGGGTATTAGAACAATATCTGGCACTGTAAGGCTACCTTATTTGCACTGAATCGTAACAAACACCCACGCGTCTGTCAAATACAAAGCTTTATTTAAAACTCTATCATTGACAATGAAGAAATGTACGGTTTACTCCGCCCATGTTATTTCTGCGCAAGATGTTACCTATTTTGTTTAAAGACTAAAAAACCTCATTGTTTTTTTTTCTAAAAGCAATCCACTGTAATGTACGTATCCCCATACATTTTGGGAGATGTCAACCCTCTATAGGCCCTAGGTGCTGTCCTACCCTCATTCTATGAAACTTCACTTGCTGTAAACTGTTGTCTTGCAGTTGCCATTTTTGCTAATACATTCAAATCCTGAATGCGGATTGGGTGAAAGCCGTAGTATAAGTAAGCAATAAGGCAGGAGTGGGTGTGATATATGGCCAACATCCCACAGCTATGTTTTCACAGGAATGATGCATTACTAAGTAGGTATCTATGTTGATTTATGCTTGCTATGTATGCTGGTATTTTAAGAACAAATCAATACAAAGCACATATCAAGTTTCTTAGGTAAACAAGTCTATAATGTGGATCTGCCTAACTGTTGGTAAGGAAACTGTAATGTTGGCAACAATTGTAAGAAAATGTGCATAACTAAAGATTCTGGTTAAGGGCTCTCATATCAGCTAGGATCTCATAACCTGTAAAATGTTACTGTAGTACAGCTGGCAGCAGTAAAAAAAAATTCAAGAATGAGCACTTTTGTGTAATAGCAATATAAACATTTTACAAGAGGAGCACTACAAAAGAACAATTTTTAAATGTACCACTACAATGAAATGTGCAACAATTCATTGAGTGGAAAGCAAATAATATATGGGCAGTGATATAATATAAAACATGTTTATTGGCAGCTTGTTTGGTTGTAATTGAGTGTATTAGCATGGTCATTTAGCAGGGTTAGTTTTTCTATGCAACTTGCTGTCCATACAGTCGTACCGTGACTTATGCAATTCAAATCCGAAATCCTGGTATTGCCAGCATACTGATTCAAGACCAATCCACTGATTCATTGGAACTGACACGTCACCAGGCGCAGGACATCTCAGAGGCAGCATCGCTGTTGCAACGTGTTCGGTTGGGGGACCAGCCATAGTCAGACTGATTGTCATCAGCTAGACTGTGGAGCCGGGTCCACCGTGGAGCGTTTCTGGTGCCCTGCTTCCCGCCCCAGGTACGAGGCTTAGGGTTCATCTGCACACAAACTACTATCAGAAAACACACACAAACACATTCACACAAGCTATTGTCAGTTATGTGTCTTTACCATGTATTCTGCCTCTTACCTGAACAAAGACAGATGTATTCATCTGAAGGGTCTCCACTCTCTCAGACAGCTGACCCAACCAGTCCAGGTGGTCAGCAATAGACTGGTTCAGATCACCAGTGGGCTTCAATGGCGTAGAAACACATGTATAGTTCAGTATAAATCCCAACCTGAGCTCAATGAGATTTTCAGGGATGTAGCAGAAGCAAACTTGGATCAGAACATGGGAAAAGGCGTGTGGATGAAGAATTGTTTATTCTTAAGCAATAGCCAACCAGATCCCAAATAAAGAGTAAAAAAAAGATATGAGTGAGACTCGACAGGAACAAACCCCAGTTAAGTTGTCTTTCAGCTCAGCAGCAGAGAGACGGATATGCTCTAGTTTATCAATCTGTTCCTTCAGACGGTCTTCGAGCTCCTGCATCATCATCAGACCCTCGCCTGGTCTGACTGCTTTACCTGACATCTTGAGACAAGGTACAGCAAAATATAATTAACATTTATAATGAACATGAGTCTTCCAGGATATTCACTCACCCTTTCATCTAAAGCATATTCTGCATTATAAACCGGGTGGTTGGAAGCCGTAGTATTGTTTTAATTCCGCAAGGTTTATGGTACTGTATATCGTCAAGTGCTGTATCCAGGCGCTCAGCGAGGCACTGTTCGAAAGAATAACTCTGCCGTAGTATACTGTGAGTTCATGGAGTTGAAATGCCTTTGTAGACGAAAAACTTGTTATTGCCAAGCACCAACAAGTTTCGATGTAATCAACTTACATATAAGCTTATGTAATTTCTATAACTACATATTAGCTCATATCTAGCCACGTCAGTTGAAGGTACGTCAAACCTAGTAGATTACATTACTGTGTTGGATGCTTCAATGGCGATGTCCACGCTAGAAAACAGTATAATTTATGCACCTAGAAACGTGTAGTCAGCGACTGAATAACATATAAAGTTGGTTTGCACTACGTTTTTTTTCCAAAATATATCGACAGACATGCAATAACAACTTTCTAAAATCACCACATAGCCTATATCTACAACATGGCATGAAGGACAACACAAAGTTTGAGTCAAAATTGTTACTTTCTATTTGATTTCCTCCGTCCAAATGTCCAGAAGATTCCAGCATAGAGGGTACTCTTGGAAAATTGTCTGTGGTGTAGCAAGACCCTTTGTCTGAAAAAAATGCGCGGAATTTGACACTTTTGACGTCATGACTTCTGACCAAGGTAAAAACAGCTTGTCGGTTCATGCAACAGGCGTACTGTACTAAGAATTATGTAACCCGTTTCTGAAGCAGGCAAGCCTAGTTGAATACATTATAATTCACAGGTATTGGAAATTGACAAGTTAAATTATTTCGTCTCTGTACTCCAGCACAATGGGTTGGAAATGTAAAAATGAACAAGAGGTTAAATAGTCCGCTTCATTTAGAAGTTATCTCACTCAAACCGTGAACAGTGCAGGAACATACTGCGGTGAAGTTAGTTTTAGATTGGACAATCGATAGACATTCGGCTCTTCAAATCTCAATAGCACTTTAACGAAGTATTCATGTAATCCAAGATTAGTCTCATTGTGATTACAAAAATGTATACGATGATGCAGAGCCCTTATTTACCCAGATTTTAACCGAGCATAAAGTAAGCGAGCCACGGAAAACTAACCGCTGTGTATCGGAACCTAAACCGAAAAGGAAGCGATCTCTGGGACCGTGCTGGTTGTGTTAGCGTTCAAATTGTATACACATGCAGCAATCTTCTTCAAAGTCCTAGTTTCAATAGCTTTTACAAGAAGGATATAATAAATATGAAAATTACAGGTGCTGGTCATATAATTAGAATATCATCAAAAAGTTGATTTATTTCAGTAATTCCATTCAAAAAGTTAAACTTGCATAATGTATACAGTCATTCCACACAGACAGATACAGTGTTCATTCCTTTTAATTTTGATGATTATAACCGACAACTAATGAAAACCCCAAAATCAGCATCTCAGAAAATTTGAATATTACTTAAGACCAATACAAAAAAATGATTTTTATAAATTGAAAAGTATGAACATGAAAAGTATGAGCATGTACAGCACTCAATACTTAGTTGGGTCCCCTTTTGCCTGAATTACTGCAGCAATGTGGTGTGGCATGGAGGCGATCAGTCTGTGGCACTGCTCAGGTGTTATGAGAGCCCAGGTTGCTCTGATAGTGACCTTCACCTCTTCTGCATTGTTGGGTCTGGCGTATCGCATCTTCCTCTTCACAATACCCCATAGATTTTCTATAGAGTTAAGGTCAGGCGAGTTTGCTGGCCAATTAATAACAGGGATACCATGGTCCTTAAACCAGGTACTGGTAGCTTTGGCGCTGTGTGCAGATGCCATGTCCTGTTGGAAAATCAAATCTGCATCTCCATAAAGATGGTCAGCAGCAGGAAGCTTGAAGTTCTATAAACTTCCTGGTAGACTGCTGCGTCAATCTTGGACCTCAGAAAACACAGTGGACCAACACCAGCAGATGACATGGCACCCCAAACCATCACAACCTGTGGAAACTTTACACTGGACTTTAAGCAACGTGGATTCTGTGCCTCTCCTCTCTTCCTCCAGACTCGGGGACCTTGATTTCCAAAGGAAATGCTAAATTTACTTTCATCAGAGAACATAACTTTGGACCACTGAGTAGCAGTCCAGTCCTTTTTGTCTTTAGCCCAGGCGAGACACTTCTGACGCTGTGTCTTGCTCAAGAGTGGGTTTACACAAGGAATATGACAGCTGAAACCCATGTCTTGCACACGTCTGTGCGTGGTGGTTCTTGAAGCACTGACTCCAGCTGCAGTTCACTCTTTGTGAATCTCCCCCACATTTTTGAATGGGTTTTGTTTCACAATCCTCTCCAGGGTGCGGTTATCACTGTTGCTTGTACACTTTTTTCTACCACATCTTCCTTCCCTTTGCCTCTCTGTTAATGTGCTTGGACACAGAGCTCAGTGAACAGCCAGCCTCTTTAGCAATGACCTTGTGTGTCTTGCCCTCCTTGTGCAAGGTGTCAATGGTCATCTTTTGGATAGCTGTCAAGTCAGCAGTCTTCCCCATGATTGTGTAGCCTACAGAACTAGACTGAGACCATTTAAAGGCCTTTGCATGTGTTTTGAGTTAATTAGCTGATTAGAGTGTGGTACCAGGTGTCTTCAATATTGAACCTTTTCACAATATTCACATTTTCTGAGATACTGATTTTGTGGTTTTCATTAGTTGTCAGTTATAATCATCAAAATTAAAAGGAATGAACACTTGAAATATATCAGTCTGTGTGGAATGACTGTATACATTATGCAAGTTTTCCTTTTTGAATGGAATTACTGAAATAAATCAACTTTTTGATGATATTCTAATAGTGACCAGCACCTGTATATATTATTGATCAGGGGAGGGTGTGGAGCAATGTACACCTTTTATTTTTTCAAAATCTTTATTTCCATAGCTCCAACAATAAATATAAATAGCATTTCTACTGTTGGAGCTTTGAAATGAAGAAGTCACATTTTTAAACATCAAGGTGTGCATTGTTCCTCACCCTGCCCTGATCAAGAATATATACTTTTTATAATCATGGCATTTCTACACCTAATGTTTTGGAGGTCTCAGATCGATTTTTTGTCATGAAATCTTTGCTCCCCATTTTGTGGGCAACAATATCATACTCCAAATGGAAATGCCACACCTAGAATTGCATCTCTTGTTAGCTCACTTGTGCATGGACTAACCGATAGCAAGACAACTGGAATGTATAAAAAGTACAAATTCCTACATGGTTCACGGTTTATGAACGAGTCTGCACTTTAACATCTGTACATATTTTTATTTCAAATCCATCATTGTGTTTTGTTTAATTCCAAATCCAATGTCCGGATTAACAGCTGGACTGCATTTTAAAACTTTAGTTTTAAAATAAGTATTAATTCTAAACTGCACCTAAGCAAAGACCTTGCTTATTCAATTGATAGACTTAAAATACAAATTTAACAAGGACAACATTTGAAAAAGCACAAATGCTTTATTTTTTTCTCTCAATAAGCTCTTAACAAGTAAAGGGCGAATATGATCACATATCTGAAAGGATAAACATCAGGTAAGTTACACTGTAGGATTAGTTCCAGAGTGCACCGATCCTCTGACCAAAAAAAACAAAGTGTGTGGTAAAAAAGAAAGGTTGAAATCTTGGTTTAGGTACAGTAATGACTGAAGTCGTGAGCAGGAGGAAACCAAAAGCAGTTTCAGTGTAGGCTAAACCACACAGTCAGTCCAAAAACGGTCAGGGTCCCCTCACAGCAAAAAAAAAGGGGAAAGAGGGGGGCAAAAAGCCATCACAACGTCCAATATGTCAATCCACAAGTGAAAGTAGTCCCTGTGAATTATATCATAGTGACCTTTGAAACATTAATCCTTTTATTAGTGATACAATATAAATCAAGCATACGGTTTCAGACACCCACCCTCCCTGACTGACAACTCTGAATATAATGAACATGTACAGACATCAGTGAAACACTGCCATAAAGGTGAGTCTGAACATTTTGTAGTGTCATGGAGCATTATAATAAGCAGTAACATTTATAACCAGTTATGATGACATTGGAATAGTAAATATGAGTTTCAAAATGAATGTCCATATAAAAAAAAATCACAGATGATAGCAACAGTTCACATTTTCAAACAGAAAAGCTATAATATTCCTTCGGAGACCAAAGCAACTGCAGCGTTCACAAAAAAAAACCTAAGCAAAGATAGAACATCAATTCATCAAGCAATTCCAAAACCCCTCCATTGTCAAATTGTAACATAAAAATAGATATTTGGACCCTGATTGAGTGATGATATAGTTAGGCTGCATTTATTGCTAGCGCGACCCCAGAGACACAACATGGTGCTGAATGTTCACTAGAGAGAAGTGCCTACACATTCCTTCAATAACCCTCCCATCCTTCCATCAAGTTGTGTTGTAAGAACATAGCTAATACAGATAGGTGTGTATGATCGCTTTAGGCGCCAAAGTGAGGAGGGATAAAAAAAATAATAATCACAAGACATGTATCAGATGTGAATCTGAATTTCAGCAACTAATTTCAACCAAAAGGATTGCAAAAGAAAGCAACATTTCAATCAGCTATTAGGATCATACAGTTGTCGTCCATAAAGCCCACCCCCACTCCCAAACACTAAAGATATCACTCACTCGTACACTATAGAATAACCCAATGTATTTGCCAGCATGGATGATCAAGCGCACGCACACGCACACAGCCGTTTATTAACTTCAGAGCCTTTTGAAATGTTGTGACCGAGTCATGGATCAGGACCTGTGGTTAACACACTTTCAGCACATCACATGCAAACACTGCATCAACGCCGGGGTAGATCCCAATGAGGCAACAACATGACTTCTCTAAAATGTTCATGTTTCTGCTTCTGTTTACAAAGTACATATTAAGACAGAGAGAGAGCAACAGAACAAAAGCAAAAAAAAATAAACAGCCTTTTAAAAATAACAATATCATCATAAGCAATTTTGTCACAGTTCACAAGCTGTGTGAAGTACCCTAGGGGTCGCTATCTGAGGACGACACCCTGGTTCACGTGGTTCCATTTTTATATACAACAATGTCCTCAAATCTGTATTTTAAGGATTTTTTTATTGAATAAAAGTTGTCCTTTAATAATAGAGCAAATAGGCGATGATTACTTAAAAAATTAAAACTCCACGGTTACAACAAAAAAAGTAAAGAAGTAGGGGGAAAGGACAAGAAGTTCCAGTCTGCAGTTCATTTGTTTTAAAAACGCTTTTTCTTTCTTGGAGTGACATTTCAAGTGTCTGCCTTGTCTACAGTCCAAAAGGTAATTACGGGTTGGCAAAAAAATATATAAAAAAACGAGGTAAACGAGAAGAGTGAACTATCTGCAAGAGCTGGCGGTTTCCTTTTTCAGACTGTTGGAGAGCAACATAGAAAATTTGACTATTTTCTTTGTTTTTGTGACCATTATGTATTATCTTGAAAAGGACATTTATGTTAATAAATAAGGAGGACCTTGTAGTCTGCTTAGAAGAGTGTCCCAAACTATTGTGTCTATGTATATATGTATATATTTTTATATATTTATATATCTCTATACGTGGTGTTTAATAGTGTCCGGTTCTGACAGTTCAGGAATTTGGTACAGTATGCCTGGCTGCCCCTCAGTTTGGCGACAGATCTGGGGGTTGGTTGAAAAAGGCTGAAAGGTGGGCTGAGGGAGGGGGCGGGGATGTTTGCTGTAGAAGGCTGACATGTGGGCCACGGGAGGGGGTAGGGGTTGTGTTGTCCAGAGTCAGGCTGGGTGGAGGTTAAAAAGAGGTTTAAGGTCCGTTACTATGCCTTGCCCTCCTCCACTTTGATGGCCTGGGGTTTGATGGCTCCGGTGCGTGATGCTGGTTTGATCTGCCAGCCGGGAAGGCGCTCCTGGAGTTTGCTGGTCATCATGCCCCCTGACTGAGTCTTCCCCTCACCCACCAGCTGGTGCACCTCCTGCAGGTCTTTACTCTGGAACACACGGAAATGAAACAATTAACGATTCATACAGATCGCAGCAAAATAATACAACCAACAGTACAATGGCTTAGAACAGGCCAGCGTACACAATGAGGTTTGCAGGCCACAGGCCAAGCATTAGTGAGTGTGGCTAAACAAGGCAGCCCGATCCGACATCCCCACCCTGGTAGGAACCTCCCTTAGCAGGACCCCAAGGCGCCTTCATTATGCTGACCAGGACTCAAGTTCCTGGGGGGCAATGACCCAGCTGTAATGAAAGATCAATGGACCACTTAGGTGCCCCAAAAACTTTATTTCAGCAGTCTAATAACAGGTATTGGGAATCATTTCTATTAGCAAAAATAGGTCTTCTAGATTGTGGTCTTCTTTTTGATTTACCAGCATTGTCATTCTCCATCTTAGGCTACAGGCAACACCAAGCTCATGGGGATCCATGGGTAGACAGTAGGTGATATTAGCTTTTTGTACAATAGCATCGAGAGGTTTGGCTTAAGTTTACTCATCTTTAATTGTAAAATTTAACAGAGCTTACACTGGTTAAATCATGGATAAATTATCTGGCTTTAGATCACAATGTTGAGTGGGAAAATGTGTGAGAATATATCTAAATCAAAGAACCCAAAACATCAATTGATTCATTTTACACTTTGCCATAGGTCCTGGTGGACAGCTTCAAATCTTTTGTGCAAAACAGCTCAAACATGCAAAACAGCATCTTGTCCTCTTAATTCCTTGGAACATACAAACACAATGAGTCTGTCCAGAGTTGTATGGGCTTTAGAGAAAAATGTCATCTATTCTGTATGACTTCAGTAATATCAATGTATCGCAATGTATACCAGTTCCTTCACTTCCATCACTCATATGCGGTTGAATGAAAACCAACATAAAACATGGTTACCTGGGTTGAAGGCTGCACAAAAAAAATTTGTCCAGAGTTGATTGCCATAATGTGTTACGCATTATCAGAATATGTTTGAAAAAAACTTTAGGAAGTGTTTAAGTTGGAAACATCCACTGCCTGCATTAAAAAGAGCTGGCCACTGGCTAAGCTGGCCACTGGCAAAATGTCCCAGTTGTTAAAAAACAGATTAGTTCTAAAGAACGGTTCGTTGGAATGATGATATGAGTGCCAATAGGCTTGCATAAAACATGGTTTCTTGTTGACTTATTTTTTAAATGTATTTTTACCATCTGCGGGATATATATTGTTGAATTTCCTACTGTGCTAACTGAGGTTGGTGTGAGGGTATCTAGCCTGGCTATACACCTGACTTCAAAGTGGAAAGCGTCAGTGATGTTGCTGGCAAGAGGCGTTGATAATGAAGGCGATGAGCACCGCTAATTGAATATCACCGCATTAAATTGAATGAATCACAATCTGTGTTGTACTTAAGCAACACCCCCCCCACCCCCCAAAAACCTATATAATTACTTACAAAATCTTTGGCGTAGCAAATTTGAGAAAAATTGCAATTTTGAGCATGAAAAATGCTTGTGAATAAGAACCAGGTTTTTAAATTAGTTAGCCAGGCTAGAGACCATGCAAGGGTGTGTTTACTACAACATATTTTATACTATTTTTGTTGAATTGGTTGTTGGGGTGGAACTATATTGCATTTTGGTCATTTAGTTTGCATTGGAATGTAAATGAGTGGAATCAACTTAAACACCATATTACAGTAATAGCATGTATATAGTGCCACCTGGGATTCATGGACATATTTGTAAAAATTTGCAAAAAGTGTTCTACAAAAACAAGTTGGTCTGAAGTCTGCTTAACACCAAAATCATTTTTATTGGATCCATGTTCTATTCTCAGAGATAAAAATAGAGGGTCCTTCAGAACATTTGTGGTGACATAAGAATTCAGAAGTAAGCAAAAAGTCAGATTGGAGCATTGGTGAACTGTGATCTTCAGGTCGCCACAGATGTTTAAGTCTGGGCTTTGGCCGGACTACCATGGCTGTGTGCTGAAAGATGACTTGTCGGACCAGTTTTCTCTGGACCAGGTTTGCTCCTAGGATCATTCTGTATTTTGCTGTTCATCCTTCCCTCAGTTTTAACCAGTCTCACAGTCCCTGTCGGTGAGAAGCATCCACATAGCACGATGCTTCCACTACCCTGCTTTACCAGAGGGATTGTATTAGCCAGGTGAATAGCACTACTTTGCGCTTGGTGTTCATTGACATATAGTTGGATTGCAGTCTCATCAAACCAGAGATTATTTTTCGTCATCCTCAGAGATCTTCATATGGCATTTGTTGGAATAAATCATTCATATAATTCCACACATTTAATTTTCCTTTTACTCAGGAGTGGCTTCGGTCTAGCCACTTTACAATGAAGAGCTGAATTATGGAGTGCTGCAGAGATGGATTTCCTTCGGGCAGGTTCTGCCATCTCTGCAGAGAAACTCCAAAGCCCTGTTCTGAGTGCCCACTGGATTCTTGTTCACCTCCCCGAACAAGGCCATTCTTGCCTGGTTACTTGCCTTTCACATATGTATAAAAACAACTTTGCTTCATTATGAGATATTGTGCAAAGCTAGATTTTTACAAAAAACATTTCTAAATTAAGTCAATGACAACAAATAGTGGGAAAATACTTTTGAATACTTTCCATGTTAAGTGGAAGGCACTGAATAGCTCTGATAAGACAACGTTCATTTGCAGATTCAATTGAAATAAAAACAAAAAACAAAATAGATTAAAATCAAATTACCTATTCCTACAGTGGGTGGCTCACCTTCATGCCATCCTCGGATCCCTTGACAGAAGGCTCAGGGGCCGAGGGAGGGGTGGAGTGGGAAGGCTCGCGCCCGGGGTTGGGGTAAGTGGGGGAGCGGATGATCACTGCCTTCTTGACCTGCATAACAGGTCTTTGGATGGGGGTGGGGAAGGGGCCGGTAGTGGATGGACGCAGGTGCATAACCATGCTGCCCTGAGGAGGGGGGACCTGGTTATGGGAAAGCGGGGGAGACACCGTTACCATGGCAACACGACTCAGTGGATCTACATGGTTATCTTCCCTTAAGCAAACCTTGAGTAGGTAGCAGACAGTTGAGCAAGGCAGAATTTTTTCCAGAAAGAATTACAAAATGACATCCAATGAAATTGCTACATTTTTATGACTCAAAGAACAATAAGGTCTTGAGGGGTCGTTGTGCTTTTCTTTAAAGAACAGATTAAGGTAGCAGCACGTCAAAACCGAGCAGTCATTCTAATGGTGAAACAACATCACAGTTATTTGAACAAGCAGAATGTGTGTGAGGCATCTATAACCTTGCCGTGGATGGGACACAGCAGGGGCTCAAACCAGCCGGTGGCCGGGTCTCTGTAGCAGCAACTACAGGTCAGGCCCGGGCCTCTGCAGGCCCAGCCTCGCTGCTGAACAGCCTGCATGGATGAGGTCTTCTGTTTCCAATGAAATGGGAGGGGGAGGCTATATGAGTGTGTATGGGCAGCTGGGAATGGGTCAGGACTGTATGTGTGTGTGAAATGTGAAAGAGTAACTGTGTGGCCTGCTGGTGTAAGAGTAGTGCATATTTGTGTGCCTATGTGAAGTGTTCTGGAGGGCCTAGACTGGTGGCTGACCTAGGTTGTTGATTATAGAGTGAGCAGTAACTACAACTACCAAGGTGTGTTTACGTGGCGTGTGTGTGACTGTTGGTTCATACCTGCTGGGTGTAATGTCCAGGCAGGGGGCCTACGGGGCCTGATGGCTTCCCACTGGGACTGGCAGACCCTGGTCTGTGGGGAGGGATGGACAGAAGTACCATTAGCTTCCAATCTCATTAGAATAACCCCTCTAATGGCTGATCTACCATCCAGCCTAACTGTCAGAAACTACTCTATAATGTGGACCTCAAAGCGCAAGCAGTACAAGTGTTTTAAAAAAGGAATTGCGTTCTAAAAACCTGAAAACACACCAAATGCATTCTTTCCACATAGAAATGTAGTGACCAAACTTAGAAACGTTGTTTTGTCTTCGCTATATAAAGTTACAAATCACCAAGCATTGAAACAAGGTTAGTTTGACATTAAGCTATAAATGCTAGCAAAGCCACCAAATTACTACAACAGTCAAATTCAAGGCAAGAAGTAGCACAGGAAAGATTTATACATAATGGTGACCTCCATTAAATGGCTGAACATGGTGTAATTTCTGCATGAATTTGTTTAAAACTAAATTAACAACAGTGCATTATTTGTGAATTTCACAAAAAACAATGACAAACATGGATAAGCATATAATCTAAAAGCAGACGTGTCTTTAACATCTCCAGCTCACCTGTTGTATCCTCCGGACATGCCCGGGGAGTGACTGGACTTGTCAGAGAACTGGAAGCCTTTCATTTCCATCTGGGAGTTCTGAAGGAAGACAGACATTGCCATTACATGTTATAACATCTTTATTTTATCTAATTAATGTTGTGGGACTGAAGTGAGAGTTTGTTCTTACCTTGTAAGCAGTATACGGACCAGTAGACATTGGGAAATTCTGTGAAAACAATCAAGTCATTTGAAAATGTAAGTAAACTCTCCCTTTTTCAAAGTGACGGGTTTCACAATATTCAATAACCCTTCTTTTTTAATTCAAAATGTAACTAAAAGCAAACATTTAGCAATCATTCAAGGCATTGTGGAAAGGAACTCTGGTGGGTCTACACAGCTCACCTCTCTGCTGCCAGTCATGACTGGAGGCTGGGTGCCAGGAGGGAGCATCCTGCGTGGGGCGCCAACGGAAAGATTTTGTCCCTGCTGGAGTTGGATGGACTGGGGTAGGATGAGGTGCTGTTGAGCAGAGCCATAACGCAGCTGGGAGCCCGGCAGAGGCATGGTCACCTGGAAATAGAAGAGAAAGGAGAGGGGATCAACAAATTGTGTAATGAAAACATAACATGTCAATTTGAAGTAAAACCTTTCCCTCCCCAGAGTGCTGCCAACTGAGCAGCTCCCCTGTACCTGTATCAGCTGGGAGTCCATGAGCTGTGAGGAGCCCATGCCAGGGTTAGGGTTCATCTGGCCGTCGTACACCATGGGCTGACTGCCGTTCATGGGCTGGTAGTGGGAGCCTGACTGGGGCTTGACCATGTCTGACGGTTGCATGCCTGCAAATGCAGAGTAAGGCCCCTTGAGGGGTCCTCCGCCCGACAGCACCATGGGGCTGGGCTGGGACAGACTGGGGTGCATGTACACCTGGGACCTGAAGGGGGGAATGGAGTTGAACATCTCCTGAGACTGGGAGACAGGCAGCCCACCCCGGAGACCAAGCTGGGCCTGCGCCTGTAGAGAGGTATGCAGGGAGATGGGGATCTGCTGGGCAGCCGCCGCCTGCATCAAAACATAGAATAGTGAATACAAATAGTACAGTTTAGAAAACACCAATGATGACGGAAGTCATGTGAAAATAGCTACAATGCCAATACAACGGGACAACTATAGGATAGAGTGATGAAATATACAGTAATACTACAGAGCTACCATATCAGGACCATGGCACAACTCTCAGGGCTTCTAAGACCACTTCCTGGGTAATACCTGCTGGTAGCTCTGCTGCTGGGTCATGTTTGGGGGAACCAGACGAGGCTGGCTGGGAAAGACGTGACCGTCCAGATACAGTGGTGGGATGTGGTTACCTACACAGACAGGAAAAACTGTTTGAAACTGGGTATCTGCAGGTTACACCAAGTTGAATGCAACTTCAAATACAATGTTGGCAAATTTCACATCAACACCACACGCAAAACATACACAAGGACACAAATTAGACTGAGTTAAGGCCCCCCCAGACTTTAGTTGTTGATGAGCACCAAAACAAGCAGCTGTTGAAAGCGATTCTGTATCGGCATGCAATGACAGGAACATTTCTGGAGCACTGATTCACTTTGAAGTAGGCTACAGAATCTCCAATGTTGTTAAATTCCCACCAGTGTGTGGCCAATCAGTGTCCAAGGGCTATTTGGGTCCATCCATAGGGAAGAACACACTTACGCTTGTGGAACACATTTTGTATCACGTAAGAGGTTACTAGATAATGCTGTGTGTGATCAATTATATGCAACAGCCAGATAGCCATCTATAAATATTATCCCTGTGTTTAGGTTAACAAAAGCCCACATGTAAATGCTAACACGCAAAACCTAAATGTAACTAGCTTCGATATTATATATCATCCTGCTTACTGTGTAAATTCCTATTTGATTAGAGTGTAAATGATTAGAGTTAAAGCAACTACACCAGTGTCAACATGTCTGAGAGTCCTCTTACCCTGCATGGACATGGATGGGGCCACAGACGCCACAGGCATGGGGGGCATAGACACCCCACCAAAGGAGCTGTAGCTGACCCCACTGGAGGAGCCCACACTGCAGGGGGGCTGGGCGCCAGAGGTACCCCCAACAGGAGAGCCCTGCTCAGGGAGAGACTGGGAGTTCTCCCACGCCTTACGGGCTGACTCCATCTGAAAAAGAGTGGGTGATGTTGACAAAAAAAGGAGTTCACTAACATTAAGTTAGTGACATTTATCACCTTATCTAAGCTTAATTTAACCTGGTAGGTGAATGATAATAAAACGTCTTTAACAAGAACAGCGGTCAGCTGCGAGTGCAAGGCAGTGATGTACCTTGAGTGTAAGATCGGCGCTGGGAAAGGATATTGGGTTGAGGTTGATGCCAGGCTGCAGATGATCTCTACGCAGCATGGGGATGGCCTGGGTTAGGGCCGGCTGCACACAAACAGATCGACACAGTCACACACCCTCATCCATCTCATTGATGATTTCTTTTATTTTCAGCGAGCCACTCAGTGAAGTCTCTAACCAATTCCGTAAACATGAGGTGACCACTGAAATCTAGTAGCACTCCATTTGTACTCACATTGCTGGCGAGGGCATCTTGTAGCTTGGTGACAGGATTGGACACAGGCACTGGGGTGGAGCCAGGTGGCAGGCTGAAGTCAGAGTCCTTGGCACTCACGCCAAACTCAATCGGCGGGACGGGCAGAACAGTGTCCACATGGAGGTCCACCCCATTGACGGGAGTGATGGGCCCGCCCTCCAGACGCTCCACGCCCTCTGACCCCTTGCGGTGTTTGAGCGATCGCTCGTTCCCGATGGGCCCGGGCTTGTGCTGCTCCTTGGTCTGCTCGGGCCCTGCATCAGAGTCCTCAGAATTGGGCTCACTGCCGGTGTAGGACACTTGCTTAGTCCACGAGTCTCCTCCAGACGACTGGACTGACAGAGCTGAGGGAAGGAAGAGTATGATTTCAATACAGTTGACAACAGAAGACGAGGTCTGAGGTGGCTGGGCGGTTGGGCTTCCCCTACTTGTACCTGAGCTGTTGGTCTCCCAGATCTCAGTGCCCAGGTTGTTAGCAGAGAGGCCCTCCTCTGGCTGATCCATTGTCATGCTGCTCTGCTTCTTTGCAAACCGTGGGGGCATCTTGGAGGTGATCGGCCTGTTTTTTACTGGCACCTGTGGTGCGGTAAATGGGGAATCGTTTTCAAAATGATTCAAAAAAAATCTTGTACTACTATGCATTTACCATATTTACAATTGAGATAATAAGAGAAAGAAATTACTGTTACAAAAATTGCTATTTGCATCAATCAATTTCAAAATAGCCCAACTTTACTCCAGTCTATTACACCCTTTGGCACAAAGTGTGAATTGTTTTTGGTTGATCTGAATGTTCTGGCAGCTTACTGAAACTCCCTGGTCTTTCCTCCTCCTGTCATCTTCCTGCGGGCGTCGCTGGGGCTTCTTGGACAGGTCCTGGAAGCCATCTGAACTGGGAAGGGGACCCCCAGTATCCCCTTCAACTGGAAGATACAGGCAGGTGACAAATTAAAGGAAAAACCGGAATAAATGATTGGAGGAACAAAAACACATGCTTCCATACAGGTTTACTGCATTATAAAATTAAGCAATTAATGCCCCATTATGCTCTAAAAGGGCAGAATAGGCCCAACTGACCTAGATTTTAGATCAAGATGTGGCAAGAAGATGAAAGAGGGTTAGTTTTTGGGGCACGGATGGCAGGGCCTTTAGTCACAAAGACAGCACAACTGGCTAGTGTTTCAATGGGAACACTGACTAAAGTAACATCTGCATTCAGATCTATGGGACACACATCAGTAAATAGGGTCGGAAATTGTTGCCTAAAGCACATATTCCATGGCTATGATGCTTGTGCATTACTGTGATATGTAAGAAAACAGAACAGCAACTCTTTCCCACATGACTCAATGTCAGTGCAGGACATGATCAGACTGCCTCAGCAAGATACAGGCTATCAAGAACTACAAGGAAAGGGATATTAAAGTATTCCTGAAGTGTATGAACCCCTCAGTCCCATATTTTTCTGTCAATTTGTCACCTGTCTTCATGTGAACCACATTAAATGAGCCTGTGGGCCACACTTGGCCGGAGGTCCACTGGTTTGAGACTACTGATTCCAATTTAAGTCATTTGAGATGGGTTTTTACGACTCATGCATCTGGTACTATGAGGTGCTTGGCATACTCACTCTGGTAGCTATTAAGTTCGTACTGGGACAGGGGCTCTACCATATCTCCCTTAACAGATCCAGACTTCAGCTCCTTCTCCAGCTTCTTCCCTGAGGACTCATTGGACAGATGGCCTTCATCAGACTGCTCAACAATGTAGACTGGTCCGGTCTCTGGGCTCCGGCTGGAAACAGGAAGAGAAATTCCTCAAGTCAGGGTGTCAGCACTTAGGACTTACTGAATGAGATGATCAGGGGGACCTCAATAAGAATACACCTTTTTGTGGTGGAATATTCTAACAGTACAATTTACAATGCCTCAACATTGGGTCAAGAAATATGAATAGTTTGTCTGAACTTAAAAATAACTTTTAGAATGTTGCATTTAAGAAAGCAGAGATAGAGATTATATATATTATCTCTATCTATATCTATCTATCTATATCTATCTAAGAACATTTGGGTTACCCACAAATCAAAATATTGAGAAGGATGCGTGCACCTATAAATTCAATTTATGATTATGATTATTCATAAAAGCATATCACCAAGTGATATTCAAAATAAATTGTAAAACAATAAGCCATACAACAGTGTATTTGCTTAGGTGCTACAATGCCTGATCTGACATTGGAAGGGAGATCAGGGCCACACAATAGGTCCCACCTTTGATGCTCTGCGCCATCTCTAAAATGTATATTCTTGTGCATGATGCTAATAGTCCAATAGGTTACAGCAAATTGGGGAATTAGCCTTCTGACATGTAGCCCTGCGTGTTGCCCACTGCAATGCATGGCTACAGACTGCTAGTGTAACTAAGTGTTCTTAAAAACCTGCGTTTCTTAATGATTCAAGGATGTTTAAAACCAAAACGTTAAGAGACTAAAGTTAAGAGACTAAAGTTAGCCGGTAGTCACCTCTTATGGTTGGAAGCCCCTCCATTTTGCCAGCCATCATTCCTGTTGGAAGGAGGCTGAACGTTGGGGTTGTCTAAGGAACGCGGCACCTTGTTCCCCTCCAGCAGGGATGGCTCTCCCTTCCTGTTCTGCCGGTCTACTAAAGGCCGCTGGCTGGAAAAGCTCCTCTTGGCTAGCTCCCTCTTCTCTCCAGAGCCTGGCTCGCCATGCCCTGAGTCTGAGTGCACATCTCCTCCATGGGTCGGCTGTTGCCCTACACCACGCTTCTCCCTCCAGTCGCTAAAGTCACTGTTCTCTGACCCAGTCTCCCAGTCCTCTGCCTGGCCGTGTTGACCACCGGACCTACCAGCCCCTCCAGAGTAGTGGCCGGTGGGCCAGCCATCTTCCCTCCCTGCCTCCTTGGAGTGGCCTGGCCAAGGGTTGGAGAAGCCGTCCGATCCGTTGACATACTCGTCGCTGGTCCACTGGCTACTGCCAGGCTCTCTTTCTTGACGCAGCCGGCGGAAGCGTGGGGGTTTGTCCTGGCGTGGCGGCCGGCGTCTTCTCAACAGCTGTTGTCCAGAGTTGTCATTGTCTATGTAGTACTCCCCATCCCCACCGCGGTCCTCTGTGCCATTCTCCACAAAGGAGCCTGTACAGCCGGCAAACTTGGGGGCGTATTTGAGGGGTTCGCGGTCTGTCGGTCTCCTGGAGTAGGTATCGGTACCATATCCGTTTTCTTGCATGGGCCCAGCACTGTTGCCAAACTGCCCCCCCCGGCCCCTCCAGGTGTCTCTGGAGCCGCTGTTGAACCCACGGCCATTGTTATAGACCCTTCCAGCATCAAGTCTGGGAGGAAGAGAGCGGCCACCGCCTCCAAACCCCCTGCCACTGGCCTTGGCTTTGTCTCGGTTATCACCGGCCACCTGGTCATCAGTGTACACCTTGTTGGACCTCCAAGAGTCTCGGTCGGCCTTCCTGGTCTCTCCCTGCTCTGGGTAGCTGCCCCCCTCTCCATTCTCAGAGCCCTTCTGGCGTCTTCGCTTGGGCAGCTCCTCGTATTCTGATGCCTCACTCAGAGTTTCACTGACGTTGCGCCTCCTCGGCTTCCCTCTCTGCAGGTCCTCAGCCTTGGTGAAGTCTCTGGGCAGTCCTCTGCCTCTGCCTGGTCTCTGGGCACCAGCAGAGTCCCTGCTGTTATTGTTGTTGTAACCTCCTCTGGGGTTCTCTCCACCTCGACCTCCCCGGCCACCACGGTCTGCTCTGGAGCTGAACTCCCTGAAGCCGCCGCGACTTCGACCTCTACCAGTTCCTCTGGCTCCAGCAAATGCCTGCTCCTCATCAATGAAGATCCAGTTGTTGCGCCTTGGCGCTGCAGGCTCCCTGCTCTCCTGGCTGTCTCTGGGGGATTGGCTCTTCCCACTGTCCCAGCTGTTCTCCTTGGGCAAATCCTCATTGTGGATACTGGCTAGACGGTCAACTTTAGCGGGTGCTGGTAGTTGGTGTTGCTTATCTTCTGGAAGCTTCTCAATAGCAGGTGAAGCGGAGCGTCGGTTACTTACTAGGGGCTGGTTGTCTTTCTTCAAGTCATATACGTTGGTTAGCACCTCCTTCTCCAGGCGGTAAGGGACTACCTTCTCCTCAGGCTCCACTTTGGGCTTCTCGTTCTCTTTGTCTTCCACCTTCAGGGCCTTGAGCACCGGCTTCTTGATGGGTCCAGTCCTCCGGATCAAGGTCCTACCCGCTGTCTCTGAGGGCTGGCTTATGCTGCTGCTGGATGAGCTGGAACCAGGATCAGACCACTGATTCTGTACACCAGGGCCACCTTCCTTCTTCTGGCCCCCGTCTCTTCTCCAGAAGTCTGAGTCAAAGCCCCTTTCCTTGGAAGTGTCAAAGACTTCGTCACGGGGATCAGTGCTGTCCTTCAAGTGCCTATCTTTGGCCTCCTGTTTGGGGTAGTCACTGTCTATCTGCTGTTGTTGGGGGCGGCTTGGGACTGTAGAGAGCAAGTGATCTCTGTCTGGGCCTCTGCTGTTCTGGTGGTAGGCAGGATGGGAAAGGCTGTCAGAGGGGTGGTCTAGGCACTCGTTACTCTGGTCTTCATACAAGTCCTGCTGGGAACAGGTCCTGTCACTCCGGTCATCAGGCTGGCTCCTGTCTGAACTCTCATGCTGTCTCTGGTAGGGTGGGGTGAAACTGCGAGAGGGGTAGCCATCTTGGCTCCACACAGGGTAGGGTTCAGTGGAGGGAGCCCTCCTGTCCTGGTGCATGCTGGGATGGCAGCCTTCATCAGAAACAGAACTTGGGCTGTTCAGGTGATCGGGCTGCACCATTGGTTTCATCATTCCTATCCCCAAAACAGAGGGTATTCCACAGTTACAGGTTATTTGAAGATCTATATTATTCTGTTAAGGTTTGAGTGATGCTGGTATCTAAGGTGTCAAAGCACTGTTACAACCGGGTTCAGTAGCAGGGTGTAAGAGGCCAGATGACACGCCAACAGTCAGCGCATAAAGGCAGATATGATACAGAGCACAAATATCCTGAACCTGAACTCAAGAGGCTGTTGGAGAGTTTCTGCGTTAAGCAGCTTTACTATTAATTGGAAATCACGTAATTAAAGATAATAAGATTAGAACACAATAAACAAACAAAGCATTTTCCCTAAACAGAAAAACAATGATTTCCCAACAATAAAAACAAATTAGCAAATCGAATCAAGTTCCTTCATCATTATACTTCAGTATAACGGTCTCCCAGGGCTCACCTGAAGAGTGGAGAGTGTTGGGGTAGTAGTCCACAGGGGAGCGGCCCTGGGCCATCCTGGGGTCCATAAATGGCGGCATCATCATCCAGCGGGGGTCAAAGCCTAGCATGTGGGGTGGATAGTAGCCCCTCTGTGTGTGGCTGGAGCCAGAGGAGGCAGGGTGGCCAGACTGCTGCTGCCAGTGCTGCATCTTAAACACCTGCTCCTGAGAAGGGAGGGGGAAGAGGGGGATAAAAATCTGTTGCTTTTTTGTAGATGCGATTGTACCAATAAACAGTTAAATGACATTCAAACCATTTTCGGGTTACCTATTACTAGCTGAATATAATACATAGAAACAGTGTACATGATCAAGTAGAAATGATGATTGGCCCAGTAGGTTTTAGCGCAACACCTTACTAAGTACATCTAAATCAAGGTGGAACAATGGTAATGTAATTTAATAGAAAGCTAATCAGCATTAGTCTGGTTCAGTGGTTAAATCAACAGACACATGAATTGAATATTGGCACAACCACCAATGCTGGTCACAACTGAGAGTAGCACCAGAGCCACCGCTGGAAAATCAATAGTCTGGTATATAATGTCTCAACCAATACCATGCAATTAAGTCTGTTTCAATCAGGTAGGACAGTGGATTCCAACAGGATTCAGTTACTGTACCCCCAAAAGGATTTTGCACTGCTTGGAGTAACCCTCGTGTTAATTTAACTAGTAAGCCTATGGTGTCATGCGTGCTTCCAAGTACCCCAGTAGAGAGGCCAAGTACCCCCAGGGGTCCTAGTACCCCTGGTTGGGAACCAATGAGTTAGGATGTATAGCCCATGGGTGCAGCAGAATTTGGTAGCTCTGCAGAAAGTTATAAGCATAATTTACTGTAACTCATTTTATTTCTTAATTTCAATATGTTTAAACAAAGTTTAGAATTGTTCTGCAATTGTTCTTTCAGTCGCTTTTTAGTCGTACCAACTCTGATCGACAATAGAAAACCACACACGAGGGTGTAAAATATTTTCACTAATATTGTAAGTCATATTGTTGTCATTTCATCCCTATTTTCAAATTAGATAATGCACATTAGAAATAACTGTTGTCCTAGTGCCTACGTTTGGACATATAATGAATCGTCCTTGTACATGTTTAACTGAATTAATTAACTAAGCATTCAAACATGTCTGCAACGTTAGTAAGGCCTACAAAATAATTCTAGAATGAGCAATTTCAAATAACTAGCCTATAATAATATATGCAGCAGAGCAGGAGGTGAAATGTTACAATGCGCAGCACAATTTAATTGTCATTGCCTTGCGGTTGCATTTTGTACAAAGAATTCTTTGACAATGTGGATTTCTTGGCAGTTCCAAAGCCGAATACAACTGCACTACTCTGGGCGCACTTTGGTGAGCAAAAGGAAGCAATTATCATGAACACAAATCTGAAGAACCATCTCATCGCCGGGAGTATTATTACAATGTTATTAGCCTTAAACTATAAAAGCGGCATACAATTTACAATACAGACAATTAAATTGTCAATCCCAATTATTTGTTTGACAACTATAATGTAAATTGTGTCAGCCCTAGTTGCAGGCTGCTAATCCCGTTGGGAATTAGAAGAGGGATTAGGAAATTAGGAGTCAGAGGGAAGGCGTCAGATGGCGTAGGCCAGGAGGCTCACCTGCTGTTGGTGCTGCTTTTGGAAGCGTGGCGGCAGGGACTTGGGGGCCTGGTGGTGGGCGTAGTCAGGCAGGGGGGAGGTGGGCTCCGCACCCGTATCGTCGTCACTGCGATATGGTGCAAAACCCAAGGTGGTCTCGTCCCTGTAGTCCTGCTGGCTGGTGGAATGCTCAGAGGAACACTCGGTTTCTGGAATGTGATGGAGTGGGTTCAAATTCTACTTTCACATAGTCAAATGTTTCCTAAATGGCATTTCAGTAAAATAGAAATGAGTAAAATATAAAATGTCAGCATACACTAGAAAATAGATAATTTGTCTAATTCCTAATAATTATTCTAAAAACTGACCAACACAAAAAACAGAAATGGTAGAAAACCTTTTGTGCTGTAAGGCCAGCTCTCTGGGTGGTTTTTGCCCTCCCTCCCAGGGGAAAGTGCTGCCTCCTTGCTCTCGGCATCCTTCGAACCCTCCTCAGACCTTGACAGCGGCCTCTCGGTCTTCCCGAACTTCTCATCTAGCCTCTTGAGCTTCTCAGCACATGCAGCCAGTCTCTCCTCACGGGCACGCCTCTCTTCCTCTTCCCGGCGCCGCCGAGCTCTCTCGACAGCCTCCGAGAGCTCAGGTGACACAAATTTAGCACGGGCTGGGCCCTGGGACTGGCCATGTCGCTCCTCCTGGTCGTCAAGGGGATCGCCTTGGTTGGCCATTCCCTGCACAGAGCTCTTCAGAGCCTTGAGATAGCAGAGTACACAGCGTGTCATCATGAGACCAGAGGACTATAACTATACTGGGTTCTGAGCGCAAACAACTACAACATGTAATATTAAATTACTTTATTATTGGCGTAAATATAGTGATTCCTTAAATGCTTGAGCATTAGTTAAACTAATAATAATAATAATAATAGTGAAGAAATGTATTCATAGGTGCCCTCCGTACTGAGATCAGGGGCATTGAAGAAGATGGGGGAAACAGTCATGGCAACAGACCGAGGCACCATTTTACCTGTGTTTCTCCAGAAGGGAACCTGCCATTGGTCTTCCTATGGGCCATCTGCTCCTGGTAGGCCAGGTAAGCCTCATCCTCCGGGCCCTCCTGGGGGTACGTCCCCTCTCCAGAGCTTAGGGACAACTGGCGCTCACGCCGCTGGTTCTCCCATTCAGCCCTGGGTCAGAGATCAAAGTCAGTCACTGAAACATACTTACTGCCCTTCATTCATCCAGAAATCACAGGGACAATATTCAGATCAGTGCCAAGAACAACAACAGTCGGGGTAACCTCACCACATCTTGTTCTTCTCGCCCGTGGCGTGCTCCTCCTCATCGTCACTGAACTTCAGTTTTTCGCCGTAATCAACTTCTTCATGGAGACCTGGAACAGCAAGGGAGCAACATTCTATCAAGGTTAATCTAGTTCCATTGGGATACATGACATGTGGCCTTTCGATGGTGATTTAAGTTGTAGTATGAAAAAAGCCCGTACCTGCCCAGCCGTCTTCACAGTCATTGTCCAACTCGTCCAGATCCTTCAGGTCCTCTGGGTTGATAATGGCCGGACGAGGGGGTCTGTCACCAGGCCGACGGATTGGCCGGGAGGACGGGTTGCGAGGGGGCCCGCGGATGAAGCGGTTTTCTCCTCTCCTCACCTCGCCACTAAGAGGACAAATAAAACATTTTGACACAAAAACTGCACCATAATTTCCTTCTGCTAATAACAAAAAAAGGAATCAGCAGCAACATTGATCATATGAAACCATTATTATCAGAACATGTCTCTTCTAGACTCGCAGGTCTAAGCAGATGACTACTCACTTGACAGACTCTGGGTTGTTACTGGGATAGGGCTGTCTGACGGTGGGCCTGTTGTCAAAGCGGACAGGGGCCACCACGGTTACAGGGCCAGTGTGTTCAGCAGTGCCGGGAGCATCACGAATCTCTTTGGGGCACATCTACAAATCAAAGGAGAAAAATGGAATACAAAAGAATCTTGAATTATTGGGACATGACAGGTAAAAATAAGTCAGCCAATTCCATTAATCAAATTACAGAGTGCAGTTTGGATGCTGGAATTGTTTAGTCGACATATTTTCTGACTATTAACAGTCAATCTATATGTAATACAACTTCAGCTTGTCAGATCAGCAGATGCCAAGAACACAGCAAATCAAAGGGCTTGGTGCATCTGAATGATGAATGTTCTCACAGCTTGAGTGGACACGTGCAGATGACAGTAGCGGCGGCACAGCAAATACAACACTAGGGGGTGCACTTGAATACGCTATATAGAGGGAATATCGTAGAGACTGACAGGACATGGCTGATAGTCCAAGGACTAGAAAAGCCCATACTGGCCCAGAGATATATCAGGGAACCCATCGTGGTTCTTCTCTACAACTAGGTCCATGAATAACTTAGGCTGCTAAATTATATGGGATTATACAACATGTAGTTGTATAATTCCAATTAATAATTATACATTTTCTAAGCACTCAAGGTCACCATACAAGACACAGACAATATTAAAAATTAAAAAAAAGAGACATGGCTACAAGTAGATGAATAGCGATGATGAACATTGCTATGAGCAGATGAATAATGTTCACATTAGACATGCCAGTGTGAAAAGATGAGTTTTCAGACAGGAAAATGGGAAGCAAGTTGATGTTACAGATGTTTGGTGGAGGAGAATTCCGGAGGCGAGGGGCAGAGAGGCTGAAGGCTCTAAACCCCATAGTGGCCAGACGGGCAGGAGGTACAGTGAGGTGAATAGAAGACTCGAGTACGGCGGGTACGTTGGTATGAAGGAGCTCAGTGAAGTACAGTGGAGTGTGGTTGTGAATGGTCTTGAAGGGGAGGAGCAGAATCTTAAAATCAATTAGTTATTTTAATGGGATCCAATGTAGCTGCTGAAGAACAGGAGTGATGTTATTAACAGAAAATGTTCTGGTGATGATGCGAGTGGCAGAGTTCTGAACAAGTTGAAGTTTTTGTATACGTTTGAGAGGAAGACTGAAGAAAATTACAGTAATCGATATGGGATGTAAACAGGGTGTGAACTACAATGGCTGTACTAGTGGCTGTGAGACAGAGACAATTGATGTTACGTAAATGGAAGTATGCACACCGGGTGAAATTAATGTGAGCTTGAAACAAAAGTGTGCTGTCGAGGATGACACCAAGACTCTTAACCTGATGGGAGGGTAGAACTGGGGAGTTAATAATGGAAAGCGAAAAACTCATGTATTATCAGAGCGGATTTGGTGCCAATGAGGTGAACCTCATTGCACCCCTGGGTGACGTAAAGGGAAACAAATGGAGAGCAAGACTTTGCTACTTACAAAGGCAGGCAGCATATCATGGTAGGTGGTGGTGGTTGTAGGATGGTGAAGCTGGTGTTGGTTTAGGGCAGGGGCAGCCGGCCTGCGCAGAGGCAGTGACGGACGCAGGGATGGCTCCTTGGGCTCCAGGGCTGGAGGGACGCTGACGATGGTGGCAGTGGTGGGACTGACCACGGAGGCAGAGAGGGCTGAGGGGGCGGCCGGGGGGGGGAGAGGAGGAGGGCTCCCAGTCTCAGCCACGCTGATGGCCTTTCCCTCAGGCTCTGAGGGCAGGCCAGCCGGCAGGGAGGAGGGCACGAGATTTCTCCCACCACCCTCCCTCCAACTTGTCACATCTGGAGGAGACGAATCAATTAAGGAAAGTGCCAGTGGTTTAAGCAGACACAGTGCGTAAAAAGTAGGCACACAACATTGTACTTGACAGATTAGTGGCCACCAGGCTGTCAAGCAGCTACACTATTCATATTCATAGCACAGGAGCCGCTTTCAGACCGGACTCACTCTGGGGGCGGAGGCTTGGTCCGGGCCCATACGACGGATCGAAGGCGCTTCTTTCCTTGCCAGCCTTGTCCTGTTCCCCAGCAGCCTTCAGCGTTGGAAATTCCTCGTGAGAGAAGGGCTGCAGTCGGTTTAAGGCCCTTAAACCTGCCATCACCATGGAAACAAGAGGCACAGCTTAAAAAGCAGTCAAAAGACACTGCTGGAGAATCATTGAGGCAGGGTGGAGAACTGCCGTAAATTTGGCGCATGCACATGGTCTGAGAGCGAGAGCAAATCCATCGATGTTAACCATTTACACTTAAATTAATTTTGAGCAGACAGATTACCCATTCCAACTCACCATCTAGTTCTACTGCCTTTCCATTTAGCTGGGCCCATTGCTTTGGTCCACCTGTGTTTGTGCTCTGAGGTGAAGGCCGGCAGAAATGAATTTATAAACAGATTCCAATAAAATGATGACAACAACAGGGAAAACAAGAGTTAGGGGAATAATGCCAAACTCACCTCCTGGCTGGCTACCGGTGTGGGCTTCTGGAGATTTGAGACAGATTTCTGTAAAGCCAGCTGCGGCTGCAACTCCGGCAGCTGTGCTGTTGATACAATGGAACTGAGGGAGGAGAAATAGGGAACGTCACCACACCATTTGGACAGATTACAAACACATGCATCTTGGGCCAAGACACAGCATGATACAAACAGGACAGACACATTGATTCCCAGCAGGGAAGTGATGAATTAAATACATAACGGAACAGTTAAATGGAAATGGTTCTTTTTGTATATAATTACACTGGCAACACAGTCTAAAAGCTGCTACCACATATGGCTGCTGGGGCACAATGAAAATATACCTATGCAGTTTGTAAATAAGCTAATAAGCCTGTGTGAAGAGTTTCTGTGGTTTGGGCGCATGTTGCTGTTGCCATTAACGGTTCCGGGCATCCCATACAGATGGTTCAGCAATGTGCCAGTAGCACTACATACATCAATTCCACATGCAATTCACAAGAGCCCCACTCTGAAGTAATACTCTGACATTGCCCCCCTGCTGCCACCCTAATGGAAAATGTCTTATGACTGAGCAAAAAGATGCCTGAATCTTTGTAGTTTTTGCCAATCAGTCAAGACGGACATGCCTTTTAAGCCTTCTTTTCAAGCTAATCACCCCTTGCTGAATGGATGACGTCAATGGATGAATACGCAATACTCCCAGATCAATGAAAACTTAAATAGGCTATTATTGAAATATAATACAAATGGTATAGGCTACTTATCACATGGGTTACCGTTTCTTAATAGGTGATTCAGCTTATTGTGTAAGCTATTTCATCAAATGTAAATCGAAAATGTAAATCTGCATTCTTCTAGGAGGAAAAAAAGAAACTAAATTGCATACAAAGTCTCTGAAATTTCACTGCTTATTTTATAGAAGATTCATATTCTACATATGTAGGAGGATATCTCCATTTCTACTAACTCCTCTAGATTTTTCAATAACTTATTGATGTCACCTATAGAAAAATATTATATGCCATTAATCTATGAGACTAGAGCCATGCATTGGAATTGGAACTGCCTGGCAGTTCTAGTGTTAACTGTCCCTCTCCAAGATAATGTTGCAGATCTAGTTGCTGCCTGATGCTTCCTGCTGTCACTGCCCACAGCCCACCTAGTCATCCCTGTCCTTTGGTTGTTTCGGTGGTCCGTATTCCACCTATAGAATCTGGACAACCCTCAAATAGCATGTATTTACCCGCTGGTCATCTGAACACGCAAAAACATGAATAGGGCTCAGAGGTCATAAACTGACAACCTTTTCCCAGTGTTAATCCCAGTCTATCACCCACCTCTTTTGATCGGGTTGTTCCTGTTTGTTTGCCCATCCTGTTCCGTCTTTGGGCACAATTATCACGTTGGGATCGTTTCCTTTGTTCTCTGACTTCAGGCTCGGCAGGTGAGCGGGTGGGGGCATGCGCCGGGCTGCGGCCACTTTGCCAAGACTCTGTAAGCCATGTCGCGGAACTGTGGGGAGGGAAGGGGAATAGAAAGACAAGAGAGAGAGGTGTGAATAAAGCTAACAGCAAAATGTATGTATTGGTCCAGTCTACACAAACCAGGCAAATAAGCGATAAACACACAATCATTTTACAAAAATGTATGACATACCTGCAGTTTTCTGAGTTTCTATAGACTTTCCCTTGTACTTATCAAACAGGCTGAGTGAGGAATACTTGCTTTTCCCATCCTTGGACTTGGTTATTTGCCCCAAACGATCGGACATTGCGATGTAATGTCATCGAGTATGGAAATTTTTCTATGCGCCTTGCTGTGCCTTCTTTTACTGCAGAGAGAAGGACGTGCATGTCACAACTAGGGATGCACTAATAGGAAAGTGATGACACTAATGCTTTGTCAGTCAATACCAGTGCACCCTTCTGATGATTCTTTTTTTTTTTTTTTAAATACATTCCAACATACAAAAGTCATATTTTAATAAACAACTGCTAAATAATTAGGAATAGGCTGGGCTTTGGAAAGGGGGATATCGGCTAAATTTGTTTTAATTAACAGTGTCTCTGACATGGCTGACAGCCTAAATCCTTCTAGACTGGGCATCATGGTAACTTTTTGGTGCACCAGAAAATCACCTGGGGGCTCATTTATAAGCATTGCGTACACACAAAAGAACGCATACACCAGATCCTACGCAAATGAAAAGACAGAAACGAATGCACAGTGTCATTCATGTCATCACATGAAGGTTGTGCAACTGTCAATGTGATAATGGCCCTGTGATTGTCAATAACAAACAGTGCAATTACCACACCTGAAAGAGTTAGAATATTTGGTAGCTTTTACATAAAAATCAGTGGCTATGAAAAGGCATGCAATGGCAATGCGTAAAGACACAATGGCTGCTTTGGCACGGTTGGTACGAATGGAAGAATATAGAGATAGAATAATACGAGCTAGTCGTTGAGCTCAGGTGTCCCCTTTCCCTCGTCACACCACTTTTTAATTTCTGGGATGGTCCGTCCTTCTGAACCTGCCGCATTCAAAATGTTTGCCACATGCTGCCACTAACGCCTTTTGGGCATTTGTAATACCCACACTGTGTCCGCCAAACAATATATTTCTTCGTTGTTCAACCACCCCTAGAAGAACTTGAATTTCACACTCGGTGTAAGTCCTTTTCTAAGGTTTTCAGTTGGGATTCGCTGCAGTCACAGAGTCAGTATCTATAAATATTATTTCAGGGTGTTTCTGTGACCATTTATAGGCAATTATGGGCGTTAAGTGGGTGGAACAAGACACTTGCACACGTGGGCATCATTTCAAGTTGGCCGTGATTAATAAAGGAAAACCGGCATGGAATGTGCGTGTGCACTGTTATATAAATCCAATTACTTTTGTGCGTACGCACTTTGCGTTTCTTTCGTATGCAACATTTTCTCGTGAATTCCACAGTTTTATAAATGAGGCTCCCAGGTAGATTCAAAATATACCTGTGTCTCATTTCGGCTGCCAAACCCCATGTCTTTATGAGAATGCTGTGGAAGGATTACAGGAAAGAATAAAAGCATTTCTAGTAACAAGTAACGCAGTATATTGGTTGTAAATTTACAAAACATCTCAAGATGTCGCCTGAGTCTACTCTAAGCCTAAATATTTCAGATTGGAAATGTTCAGCAGCAACTGAAAGGAGGTTACTGTGGCAATGACGACAACAGTACTTCAGTGCTTCTTTCTGCCGCTACACCCTGGCTTACTACAATCTGACTGTCCTGTGGAAATTTTACTTTGAGTTTAAAATGGAACTGCTAGCAACAAACTGACATTGAAAACCAAAGTGTGAACAAAAAGGGGGGGGGGGGAACAGAAAAGCATCCTCAGCCGGAATTGTATCATTCATTGATTCAAACTGAGAAGTTACAGTACGGCACACGTTGTTATTGTACACACGCCTGCTTCCATACTGAAGACCTTGCACTCTGTTGGTCATGCGACTGGTCTGCAATGGGCTGGATTCATCAGCCGGCTTCGACTATAAGGACAAGTGTGCTGTGTGTTTCTCAAGTCACACATGAATACATTAAAACCAGGAGCTATACGAGCAACAACCTTAAGATCAGGTTGTAACTCTACATACCAAGAAAATGCTAATCATGCGTCTAACAAAACTTATGTCGGAACATTTTCATCTTGCTGGGGGATTTTGCCATGCCAGAGTGCCATGGTGAAATGAATGCAGTGGAAACACAGGAAAGCACAATCTGTTTGAAATATCAAGAAAATTCAAAGGAATAATTTGCCGATCATCGGTTGATACTGACTGCTGGCCAATACATCGGTTCAACCAAAGTCAGCACAACAGACGTATAAGTATTCAATCTGATGAACAATGTGGATCTTAATTCTACCTCCCACAGGCAATGTTTAAAAGAAATGCCAAAAGTATTTACTGAACCAAAACTACAGCCAACTAGCAGACGACATATTCCAAATCCAAGGCTCTCTTTGCAGGTATCCTTCATATGATAGCCACATCACTATACACAGGACCAGCCCTGTTTCGACATGTAAGGTGGTCAGGAAAACATCCCTCTTAAGAAATACACACACAGATTATAGCCATAACAAATTGGCATTAGAGGATGACGTGTACCACTTTGGAAAGTGCATAAGAAACCAAGTGCAAAAACAAAGATGACCACTAGCAAAGACTGTGCATAAGTCATCTGGTGGTGAGCAGGTTTAAAACTGAACCAATGACACCAACAGGGATTGGTCCAACAAAGCAAAACAAGAAGAGAAAATTATCACCGGAAGCAACTATATGGATTTGAAATCAAGAGAGCAGTTTTGGTTTTCTTGTGAAAAATGTAGCAGCTGGCTTTCTTTGCTAGAAAATGTCATGATCTCATTCCACTCTTCCAAACAACTCAAAATGGTTATTCCCACAAAGGTTGTTCATGTGTTACTATGGAGGAACCCGTTTTGGGTTCCAGGTAGAACAGTTAAGAGCTCAGGGTTCAAGTCAGAAACTGGGTTCCACCTGGAACCAACAGATATCCATGTATGTATCTATTTTGGACCAAGCAATCACACATAGTAAAATGGATTTTTGATGAAATAATTATTTCACACAAAGGACCATTAACAAAAACCCTGAAATAAAACTATAAATTACAGAATTTGTTCCAAATTGCAGGACATTTTTATTATCGTTAACGTATTTTTTCATTTCTTCATGACTTCATTTGTAATGAACTTATCGTTGTAATTATGCCCACTGTCAATCAGCTCGGACAAATCGGCCAGCGGCTGGATCAAGTTGCCTGCCACTGGCTGCCCAAGTTAGAATAATGTGAATAAGGAGCCAAGGATTGGAAACTATTTGTAAACACAGGGATACAGCGCAGTCTTCCAAGAAAAATCATCTAGAGCTCCTGCTGGGCTTTGCAAACGTAATGAAGATCCAATTTTGGCAGCCAAATTATTATTATTGTAATCTAAAAATAATGTTTTCTGATATGAACAGAATAGCGCATAAAGTTGTATACCTGCACACAAGCTTTGTTACTTAATGCTGCCATGACACTGTCTTAGGTGTTATGGGGATTTCCATTGCAGATTTCTTTTGACAAGTTTTATACTATGAAACGGGCCAACACATGGTAATACATACTAATTTCATCCTCTTTACATAAGTACAATACATCCCACTCTGTTGTAAGTAAAATAATGTTCCAAAATATATTAGAACACTCAACATTTAATAATGGATTTTGGTATTCATTTTAGATTTAGAAAATTAGTTAATTAAGTAAAAATATGACAATTACTGCTTTGTACACTACAGGGTGTTAATGGAGGCCAGGATAAAGGCATCCTTTGATAATAATCCAAAATCTGATGAAGGATTCCCCAGGACTGTAATGTTATATATTTCAACAATTCTCCAAAGAGCCTACTTCTGGATTAAATTTAAGGGGGAAAATGTTTTGTCTTTTGTATGGAATCCCTATCTTAAATATGGAAATATATATTTCTATAACATCAGTTCACATATTCAAGAAGATGGATAGAAGGCCAGTTATTCAGCCAATTGAACAGGCATGCAAAACATAAGAACATTTAAAAAAGTAACCAACACAAAGATGGGCCATTTTCAACCAGACGGATACACGAATAAAAACACTTTCACAGTGACATTCAAAGAAATGGCAAGCAATACGTGCATTTAACTGACGTTATTGTTTTTCTACATTTACACTGGACTGTATTAGCACCGACAGACATTCACCATCAACCAAATCATGCGTGTCAGAGATGATGTCTAAAGAAAGGGAGAACATCATCATGACCGGCTACTCAGATGTGACGGGTTTTGTCATTGTCATTTTTAGTCAGCTAGCTAGCACACAAATGTACTTCGAATGCAAAAGGGAGACCCTTTATTAAAATGGTTTCCGAACATGCCAGATACACCCACCGTAGCCTTGTAAACGCAAAAACACTATATATTGTACTTACTAGGGTCATCATAGCTACAGAGGAGTTGCTAGCGTGTTAGCAAATGTTTTACACTGATATTTCAGCTAATCATGACCATTATAGTGATTCATGTTGCGCAAAACAGACAAAATACAAACTTGGCGTTTTAGTTAACTAAATAGTCAGATAAACATAGCTAATCAGACACAAACACCTCAATTGCGACTGCACAGAATAATTACAAACCACAGATGGCTCAATAGGTACAATTTCCCAATAATAATACGCAGAGAGCAAAGTTGGCTAGCTACACACGGTTCAATGTCAACAAAACGCAAAGAGCACAGTTAGCCAGCTACACCAGCAAACCAACAAGGCCTGATTAAAATGGCAGTTATGCCGTAACGAGGTTAGCTAGCTAGCCAATTTTGGCTCACTACATTAACTTGCTAGCAACTTATAATGTTCGCTAATGTGTTAACGCTGGTTAGCTAGGGGTTGCGAAACACAGTGGCTAATGCTCGCTACTCGCTAGATAAGAAAATCAAGGGTATTATGCCACGGAACAACTCAAGTGGACAATCAATTGTTGAAGTAGCATAAGGTACTAGTTAATCATGTCTGTGCTACGTTAGCGTGTTGTTAGTTGAGTTAATGTAGCTAACTATTGTAAAACAATATCAATAATGTACGCGCTTGGGGGTGTCCAGAAGAGAGTATGTAAACATTGCGTTGTTTAAGTCTGTGAGTTCATAAAAAATACCGGAGAAACATGGATATTACTATTGAATAAACTACTATTGGAATAAATATTGATAAAATAACCAATATGTTAGTCGACATAACACTGACACCTAACGTATTTCGCTAAATGTCAAGTTGGCTAGCTAGCTTAGCAACTGGCTACCTATGATTTCGAGACTACAGCACAAAACGGCTAAAATAAAGTTCCTGCCTTAAATTACAATACAAATCGTTAGTAAATGCAATTTTGCGTTTCCGAAAACACATGAAACCTTGCCTTTCAGGTGACAGTGGTCCAGGTCAAATTGCACAAACTAATAATGTATTTTAGCAGTTATCCAGATTTCAAGACCACGGTAGAACGCGATGAAGATATAGGACAAGGCGATTAAAAATGGCTGCTGCCCAGAACAAAGCAACAATAAAACTGTGCAGTAAGGTCCCCGCAAAAACCGTTTACATATACCTCCAAAACCCATTCGTGACTCACCGATTTTACTTTTTATTATTTTTTGTAATCAATAATGGCGATTTATTTCCGAAATATTACGTGTCTTCAAAGGATGGCTGGCGATTGTGCTGCCGATTCTTTATATAATTTCCCGTTTACTTGTGTTGGTGGTGGGCAACCTACCCGGCCTGAAAATGAAAGTCCTTGCTCTCGTCGACTCTGGTGTGGCTGTACACGGATATGACGTACCAAATGTAACAGTGAACCCTGGTGTCCTTTTAAAACATTGCACTGTAGTGACATTGAGTAACACACAGATTTGAGCTTCTCGTTGTTTTAGATATCATCTAATAGTTTGGTGTTTAATACGATAATAGTTTATTGTATTAAAACATGTAAAGTTCGTAATTGAAAATATGTCTATCCTATTTAATCTACTTAAAATAAAACGAATTACACAACAGCATCTCTGTGTAAAAACAAATGTTTGAAAAAATTGCCAGTACCAATGCTATGCAAAACCTCTGTATAATTGAGTAATGACAGCAATCTTACCGTTGGTTTTTATTGCTTCAGTATCAAGTGCGGTTGCGCACGAGACAAGCAACACTCTGAGGTATCTTACTTTGGTTGATTTAATTGTAGGAAATATTTGAGCATTTATAGATTTGTCAAATATGTGTGTTTTCTTTTCACTCGACTTCCTATATTTTCAGACTTTACAGCTGCTATTCTTCTAATTGTGTCCCCTGCCTGCTCAATTCACATGGAGTTCCTGGTTTCCGGCAGTGTGGAACTGTCAATCTTCTGTCAAAAATGCTGACTTCATCTCGGCATATGCTCCCCTTCAGGCCTTTGAAATATTCACCCTGTTGTTACCCCAGAAAACATTGCTACTCCAGCTCTTCTCTTTTCATCTGAATGTTTTCAAATTGTCCCAGAGCATGGTGGTAATGGTGGTTTTAGTCTACTGTACTAAGTTACTGTAGTTAGAAAAATGAACACTAAAGCAAAAGCAAGTTAACATTTAAATCTGGGTTTAGTTGAAAAGCTTAGCATAGTCATGTTTATGGACAGTGTTCAGGGGCCCCTGAATGTCAGTGGTAGAGTTACTGATTTTCAAATAGCTGTGTCACTTGGAGACAAAATATTTGAATCCTGCTTCCAGATTAGCCAATGGGGTCCTGTCCTGGCTTTGAGGGTTAGAATCAAATATGGTTCCCCTGGCTTGCTGCAGTCATGTTAATTAAGGTCAAAGTGTGCAAACCTTTTGACATGTAAGGATTCGGGTCTAGACTTCCTAGTTGAGTGAATAAGCAAGGTTTTAACCACAAATAGGATATTTAAACATTCTTGGTGACATTTTTCATAAAAACAAATGTCTGCATTTTACATTTGACAGTTTTGAACTGTTTTAAATAAGTATTTTAAATATTATAGCAAAAACTGCCTTATAAAATCATTATGATTATCCAAGCTCATATTCTGTTCTGATGGAAAAGCTCATAGACCGTGAAGAATGGTCCTACAAAATGAGGGTAAGAGTTTTGCTATGCTAAAAAATACTTACATCTATTTTTAAATTATTCATTATTATTTAAATATATTTTTGTTACCAAACATTTTGCAGATACAAGTTATATTGACAATAGAATGTGGCGCTACAGACAAACAAAGGACAATAGCTTAAGACTGGCATTAAGCTATTGTCCACCAGGTGGAGCTATTGACCACATTTCTTTCCCATGTTGAGGAACTCTTGTCTACTGCATCCTCTCATTGGCTCCGCCAATACATTTACTTGTCCATTGCTTAAGAGACACATACATGCATTTACATTGGAAGCTGTGATGGACAAAATGGAAGGGCGTGGTAAACATTGATCAGAGTGTGGATGCTGCTAAGGATGAACTAACATGGCAGGGTGAACGTTCTGCGTGTGCAAGTATGGGTGGCTGCATGTGTGCTTGGGACCATATGTGTTCTTATTTTGTAGTTCCGGACATGCTGTTAGATGATGACTTACAGAGTAGCCGTCATGTTACTGTCTACCAATTTCACTTGATCAAAATAGAAGCCCAGTGATTACGAGTGTTTAACTACTTATTCATTTATTCAAATTCATAAAATGTTTCATCACTTTAAATATTGAAATGTTTGTGTGTGTACACTGTTTCATGTTTTGTGCGGGCATGCCAAAAAACTAACTATTGATAGATAATCTACTAGCATGGAGACAAAAAGATATGACAGGAACAATATTTTGCCCATATTTTGAGTGTAGGGTAGCCCAGTGATCAAGGTAAAAAACCTGGAGGAAAACAGCTAATTGTTACAGCAAAAATGAATGTATTCTTAGCATGCTTACCTGGTCTGCTGTAGAGGTATTCTTCACTACTGCATCATAGAGTAATCATTTGTAATCTAGCATGGATTTTTGTGGTCATTCCTGAAGTATGGAAGGTAAATCTGTTTTTGACTACTACACATCCTACATATTAAATATTTTACAGAGACTTTCTGGGGCATATACGGCAATTAAAATATATGATGAATTACCTTTTTTATGACTATTCAATGTGACTGATTTTTTATTTTAGCATGCTTATTTTCCTATTCAAGTATTTACAATGTTTTTTTAATCATAATTTACTATAATTTTGGGCTTTACTGTGTTATAGACCTATTTCTTTGTTATAACTGAATAAAAAACAGCCAAAAAACTGAATAAATATCAGTTAATCATTATAGAACTTTTATATTTGAGGGATGTAGAACGTACCCGCCTGTAGTAATGGCATAATTAAAAAAACTATTCTTCCACTGTCCAAATGCACACACAGGGCTCAAACCAGCAAGCGGTCGTCCTTCCTCAAATATTACAAAAGCAGTAGTAGCAGAAGTAGTAGAAGCGTGGACTCTTAAGACTGAGGAGTATGTTTCACAAATCTCGATGTACTACAATTGCAGTGTAGTTTCATCATTCCAACCTGGGTTCTTATCCTGGTCACAAAATACAACCATGCCAGAGAGTTCCTCAAGGGTGGGACCTTAATTGTGTCAGCACAGTACAGGTTGGTGAAAGAATGTCCAGAGAGGATTTCCTTGAAATATCATGGTCGATCAATTCATGGATAGGGTGTCTGTATGCTCTCTAGCAAGTACAACAAGAAAACGTCTTGAGGGACAAGAATTTTATCAGATAATGATCAGTTTTTGACCTGGACTGAAATAGAGCTGGTACTCATTGTGGGGTCTGTGTCCATTCACATATAATATGTTTGAGCTGATATCAGTTCCTGTGAGCTTCTTCCCAAATCAAGGACTATCCATGATAGACTGTCTTTGCAATGCACAGGATCTGTTTTAGCCCTGCATACAGCAGAGATGCTTCAGAATATGTCCAAGACAACAGGAAAACTGATACTTCCGCTGTATGATTTGTGTTAGGCAACTGTGGTTGAGGTCAGTGAGAGGTCTAAAAATGTTCAGTCAGAAGTAGGTTTATAGATTTCAAGCTATAGGCAGTACAAGTGTAGGAAGTTACTTTTATAACAATGTGATTTAACATTTGTAGAAGTAATCAAACTTTGAAATATGGAATTTCTGGCCCTAAATGGGATTTTCTAATATTATGAAACATTAAATTAATTAAAGTGTTTTTTTCAAATAAAATACTGACATGTTCTTTCTTTCTGTGCATGCATATTAATGCAGTTGGTTTTAGTGTATATGATCTGCCAGGCAATATTATACAGTGCTGCTTGAAAGTATATGAACCCCCTAGGGATGGACATTATTTCTGGATAACATATTAAAATAAAATCTCTAAATTTATCAAAATCTCAATAGGTGATAAAGACATTCCAAATACAGGACACAAACATAGTGGTTTTGGTCATGATCAATAAGCTCTATTTTCACATAACGGACTCCCAGAAACTTCATTGGTGAAGTTAACACATGCAGTTTGGTCATTCCAATCATCTTCAAGTGTTGACTTTAGAAACTGGAGTAAAGTGTGTGTTGAAGTGCAGATTTCTATCGAGTTGAGAGACACTGAGGAGTGAGCTGAGGTAAAGAAAGTTGTCTAGGAGGGACTTTTAAATAAGGTGATACCAGAGATTGGTGTTGCATGTGCAATAATGGGCAGTTAACTAGAATGAAAAGATTACAATTGTGAGTGTTGTATTGGCCACTGGTCATAAGTCCGATAGCACTGTGGAAAACAATGTTCAGATCCTAAAGGTGAATGTTTGCAGCAAGCCTATGAATTACGTTGCCAAAATCCAGGATGCAGCAAGATGCTTTGTTGTGAAAAAGGAAACCAATTCTGGATTTATTTTTGACTAGAGGTGGGCGATTTAGGTCTGAAAACAGAATGAACTGTCTTATCAAAAACCAAGACACATAGACACATGCAGGTATCCATATATTCAAAATCATCCCCTCTCTTCTCTCTGTGCCCTCTATCCCTCTCCAGCCATCAGTATCAGCCGTTATAGTCAGCAGTTACTGTCAGACAATGACAAAACTCCCTGAAGGACACTACTCATCTCTATATCTGGCTTTCCCTATACCACCTGCAGTTCTCACCCTGCTGCGTCTCAATTGGCCTGTCAGAAATGTTATCTGTGGTGTAATTAGATCAGTGTTGAATGATTATGAAAACGTATGTGATTTGTAAGTGTGTTATGAAGGTTTAAGACCTAGGCCTGCAGAATTATCCATTCAGGGATGTATATATTCTGTATTTTTCATGTCATTAAATTTACGCCAAGAAATAATATATATTTTTGTGTGTACGATGTGTAGTGAAAATGATTGAAAATCCAAATGGAAATAAATGAAACTGAATCACTGACACAACAAAATGTGGAAAAAATGTAAATAGTTCTAGTACACACACACACACACACACACACACACAAACTGGTTTGTACAGCCAACCTCATGGGGACCAAAAAATAGAAATTGCATGCTCCCTTGATATAATCTTGACCCTAAACCTAACCCTAATCTTACCCTAACTTTAACCCTAAACTTAACCAACAATGCCAGGACCCTAAAGAAACCCCAATTCTAACTCTAAAATTAATTGTAAGTTTGACCCTAAACTTAAACCAGAAAGCAACTTTTGCATTATGGGGACCGTCAAAATGTCCCCATGAGTCCAATTTCTTCTGGTTTTAAAATATTAATTGGGGCATTTCGTCCTCATGAGTATAGTTAGACCTAAAACACACACAAACACACACACACACACACACACACACACACACACACACACACACACACACAGGTGCTTAATACTGCTAGAATAACTTAATTAAACTTTTTGAGACTGTGGTTTCTGATTTCTTACAAATGCAGTAAATTACTCAAATGTAACGTAGAATTCAACAGCAATGGGTAGAGATACTAAGTTCACTTGCCATGGCTGGACCAATGATCTGTAGTGACCCTGTGGTGTCTGACCCAATCCAAATGATTTGTAGTGGATAGTGATGCATATTTATGTGTACTTACCATGCACATTTGCTCACAAATATGATAACAAAGAATTAATTGCAAATAGTGTATTTATTAGCATGCGTATACAAGATAATATTGACCTAATGCTTAACACCTATAAACCTATCAATGTATTTTATTAATTTAGCAAATTAAACTGGATAAACACTGCATGTAAAGATGATATTTTTGTCCACCTTGTACTATAAAAAACATGCAGACTTGCACGGCAACTGCAATATTCTATACATTCAGGTCCAACTAAATGAAATATCTTTCTTTTGCAGCAAGGTTAAAGTTGAAATAGTTCATATCACAAAAAATGCATAATTCGCACACGCTGGAGATTGAAGTCATGACTTTACCCAGACATGCTCACTCAGTTACTAGAACCCTCCAAAAACGTGACTTGTAAAGGCACGCCCAGTAGAAATGCTACATGCAAGCATGTACAGACACCCACATACATCATCTGCACGCACACACACACACACACACACGCACACACACACACACACACACACACACACACACACACTCAGTGGTAAGCCCAAGCCTTCACACAGATGTTGTTCAGTCAGTCAGGCATGAAATCAGCACCATTAACAAACCAACCGTGTCCAACTCTTTGATGGTAGCTTGACTGGCAGCAGAGAAGGTAAATAAAGTGGAGCACAAGAACACAACTAGAACTAAACTGCTTCAGCTTGAAAACATCATTATTCATAAGAAAATAAGGGAGCTTCCAAGAAGCAATTCAAGTGTGGAGTCCTTCAAAACACTGGCCAAAATCTTCATGAAATACCAGTAAAAACATTTAAAAGGAGAAAATAGTTTGACAGACAGGAGGAAGGAAGGAAATAGCAAAAGCGAAAGAGGATGTGACCCAGGGTGGGTTGTGGAGGAACAGGCAGGAGAGTAAACTGTCATCAGTGAGATACAAAAAGATTTACTTGAGTGAGTGCCCTCAGGCATTAGAAGTTCAGAGAAATAGAATCGGTGGTAGTGGTATTATACGAGTATTTGAAAAGTAAATATAAACACACACTACCACATTTTATTTCTTTGTGTTGGTGGGGCTAAAGACTCCTGCGCGCAGGTTAGCATCTCTAAAATAACCTTCATGGCTGTTATTATCGCTCCATATAAAGCCTTTACATGTATAACACAACCTTAAAAAGTTGGCCTTGATCACCAGATGAGGGTCAGAAACCTCTGGTCTGAATCACGTCAGGAAAACTCCTCACTCTACTAGCAAGGCTTTGTGAAGCCAAGCTCTACACCGGGCCTTAAGAGCCTTGATAAAATATAATTCAGTAGAAGGAGCTCCAGCTGAGGGTCCCTATAGAGATTAGGGTCTGACAGGCGCTGGACGACAGCCACACCGTCTCCACCAGGCTGAAGTGCAGCAGGCCCAGCGCAAAGCCGCACGCCATGTCAGTCAGGTGGTGCCTACCCAGCAGCACCCGGGACATACCCACCAGGAAGGCCCAGAGCACCAGCAGGATGCGGAGAGGGACGGCCAGGACCAGGTGAGACAGCAGGAACTTAGACACCATGGCGGCGCGGCTGGCATGGGCCGCTGGGAAGGAGTACACATCCATTGCACAGTAGTCCAGGAATCCTGGACTCATCTCCCAGGGCCCTTTACGTTTGATCAGCTTTTGGACCCCAGCCACTGTCATGATGTCAAGTAGGAGGGCTGGGGAGGAATAACACATCTATAGGTTTGTAATGCAACACTGGCTTTAAAGAACATTTGTGAGTTTGGAGAACTGTGGTGCATCCCTGTAACGCCCCTTCTGTTCACCGAGTGTGATCGGAATGTATTCAATTCCATGTTATCATTTCCCAATGGGTGACACTATAAAGGACTTTTAAAGAAGCATTTGTAAACCCTTGTAATAAGACTGTGACAAACAGAAATGTTATATCATATTATATTATTATATCTTATGTGTGTAGTTTAGGGTGGGGGAATAGTAATGTGTGTGTCAAAAGCAAGTTTAAGGAGACTGTGCAAGCTGATAGATGGCGATTAGAATGTCAGGCACTGAACAATTTGGTAAAAATAAATATTTTAAGTTATCTAATGGACATTACCTCCAGCACTGTGTGCTCTCTTCAATCATGGCTGTGAGCAAAGCAACAACTGGCTGCCTCCTTAACTGCCTCAACACATGGTTATGTTATAATCACGCGATAATTGGAAGAAAATGAAAGCAAAACTAAGTAGAGTGTGACTGCGGATGTTAAAAATCCTTTTGTAATCCTACACATTAGGTAGTAAACAACAAAAGTATCAACTGTTGTTAACTGAGTACAGATTAGCATCACTATACATAGGAAACAGTCACTGCTTTTGAGCAGTTGTAAGTGCTATATCAGGGGTTTTGATAAGAGCCGGTTAGTGTCCACAGAAGATTTTCAGCGCTTAGATAAAATAATGCTACCTACAATTTTCTTCAAATTGCACACAGACAAAAAAAATGGAGTCTGTAAATATGACTTTGGGTAAGTTGAAAAAAATATTTAAAAGCCCCAAATTTAGAAGTATTGCTTTTAAAAAGGATGATGTTCAAACATGATGGTTCCTTATCTTATTCAGGATTACTATTAATTACCATAACAATGTCCAACCAGAGTACCCTGAATAGTCTCAAATTTACCAGAGATTATAGAATGAAAACAATAGAGTTTCAGTCAACAGATTTGCAGAGTTTTTCTGAATAATCTCTTTACACGTATAATACACAAAATCCTCCTACACAACAACCCAAAGCAACTAGGCATCCTGAACAAGAGCAATAACATAATCATTCTGGCTTTCAGTTGTCAAAGGGGACATAGGTATGAACCAGCCTATTTTGGATGCCAACATGGTGGGTATGCAATAGCAAAGGGGTGTTTAGGAGTACATTTGATAAATGGGGAACAATACACACTTTGCAATAGGTTGGATGTGTTTATAGTAGTTCTGAAGAATCAGATGTTACAATATGTTGGATTTGTATATAGTACTTTTGAAAAATCAAACATGTTGCAATATGTCATATGTATTTATAGTACTTTTGAAGAAACACATTGCAACATGTTGGATGTATTTAAAAATACTTTTTCAAGAAACACATGTTGCAACATGTTGGATGTATTTATAGTACATTTTAAGAAACACATGTTGCAATATGTGTCTATAGTCCTTTTGAAGAATCACACAAATGAACAGTGCCACTTTTTTGTCCTATACATTTGCAAACCTCTCAAATGAATCTGGGGTATAATCTACAGCTCTCCACAGAAATATGTTAATCACCTAAAATTAGTTGACTGAGTAATTGATGTGTCATTGATTCCCCTACTACTAGTTAGAAAAATCATGGCAAGTTTAGTACTCCATCATATTACGTTGCCTTGCATTTTATTTATATGACTACAAATATTAGATAGATACATAGTTAACCCATGAATAACATAACAAGGAGAAGTGTAATCATAGTACTTTGGGAAAGTATTCCACTGTATGTTGTGCAGCAGTGGGGGATGAGAAGAGAAAGCAGCGTGTAAGCCTGTTGTTAAATGAAGGCCTTTGTTTGACACTGATGATTATTACTTACTGAGTCTTTTGATGGAGGCTGCTGTCTTGTTAAAATGCCTACCCCTTCAGTCCAAAGTCAACTTATGATTGAAGAGCCCTAAAGTCCCCAACCCCAATTTGATTTATATTTTAGTTTAACATTAATCATATTAAAACATATACGCAGTAATACTGAGGTATACCGTATATAATAAAAATAAGCAACTGATCGCACACGTGATGTGAAATAACCAGGTGTGACAAAAATAGAACCAGGGGCGTTACAAATAGAACTTTTAAATATTCTTGCACACTGGTGATGCTTAGGGTTTTTAATGTATTAAAAATCGCCTAAGTTTCGGTCAAAGCCATCGTCAGGCATGCTTTGACGAAACTTGCAGATGTATAAGAAATTAAAACACTTGTAAGCATTAACAGTGTGCAAGAATATTTTAATTTTATATCCTATATAATACTTGTAATTGTTATTTTCATAACAATTATAAGTGGGAGCATAGTTTGTGTGGGCGATATGAGAACGTTTCATAGGGTGATCAAAAGCATACTCGCTACCCCGCAGAACATTGGTATATTATAAACCAATCAGCCTTGTGACACCATCCAACCAGCAAAACGTTTTTAACATAACACAACGTAATATTTTCACAATTTTACAACTACAACCTGGGAACAATAAAGGTTGGAATTTGGATTCAAGATGGATTCTAGCAACTTTTGAGTTACTGATTAAGGGCTTTAACAGCTAGACCAGTGTTTCCCAATCCTGGTCCTGGGGTCCCCAAGGAGTGAACATTTTTGTTTTTGCCCTTGCACTGACACACCTGATTCAAACTTGATGATTTGACTTGATGATATATTGATTACCGTCAATTAAGCGTTTAAGTGGTAGGGCAACTTTTGAATCAGATGCGTGAGTGCTAGTCCAAAAACATAACGATGCATCCCCTGGGGTCCCCACGACCTGGATAGGAAAACGGCGGTAGACTATGATACCTGCCGCGCTCCATAGCACCATGGATATTTTTTAGACCGTTTTTTCCTGGCAGTGTACACCCATTAAAATGTATTTTGACACACTAAAATAGGCTAAATGAGATCTGAATTACACTATCTACAATTCAATAAATTAATGGCCTACACATAGTCTGGGGAATTAAGCGAGGAGTACATTTACCAAGTAACAGATTCACCAAGACCTCTTGTCCCGCCAACGTGTTACTCCTGGTCAGACACACTATAGTGCCGAAGATCCACGTGATGCCGTGCCCCGTAAGAGCGAGTAAGGTAACCATGGAACGAACGCTGCCCCAGGACGACGACGTGTAGGCGCAGACCCCCAAACGCTTGGACAGACAAATGTCAATGGCGAGGAGGGAGCTCATCGCTATCCCCTTGAAGGAAGGGTTCAGTTGGATACAGTCCTCCTCGGGCAATTTCGCGGGCTCTTTCCTATCCCTGTTGGTACTTTCGGTAGGTTCTTGCGGGTCGCACGGTTGGCTTGCTTGGTGTTTGGGTTGGCCCTGTCGTCTCGCAGTGCCCCTACTCTCCGAGTTGCTGTTTCGAAGGGGTTGGTTCAGGGACATGAACTCGGGTCTGCTTAGGACGTTGTTGCGATCCCGTGTCCTGGACCTAGAACTCGGAAGTGCGGGCATGTTGGATTGGTCCCACTCTGCCTTATTGTCAAAAAAGTGATGTACTACTTTTTTAAATAGCTATGTTGTTTTATGCACGACGGGTATATGTCCAAAAATGTGCTCTCTTCCCGTGTCCTTGCCCTCCTACAGCCTTATCAGATAGTACTATATTTAGTCGGGTTGGAATGCGCGCTACCCATGCGGCTACGTTCAGCCTACAACAGGATCCATGCTGACACGGGGTAGACGGGCATCTGCCTTGGCCAATCGAACGAGACATAAACGACAATGACAATATAACGTTATAATCAGCTTTTGACATATAACAAAATAAAATGTTCGACCATTAACAAATAATATGGAATGGCATGGACTTTTGTTTAAATCCCGAACGGCAGAAGGGGAAACTGGTGCAAGTATTACTGTATTATTAACATAAACTAAAGCACTGCATTTTCACGTAAATCGATGTGCCATTGAGGCCTACTGTACATTTCTGTTACGCAAAACCAAAAATATAAATGCCATCTTCTTACCACGTCAAAGTAAGATTGGGCTACCGTTCAAATCCCTCTCTCGTACAACACTGCCACGTTTAGAATTGTTGTACGGAATTTTAGAAAGATATAGCCTAGTCCCGATTATATTAAAGTAAATCAACAAATAAACATCTATAGGCAGCTCGATGAGTCATTCAGTGTATATAGAAAATACAAGAGCTCTTTCAATAGTGTCAGTCGTTTTCCCGTGGACATGACGTAGACTACGCAATCCCACAGCCACTGCGCTCATCCATAGATGCGCTCTTCCGGGTGGGAGTTCTCCAAGGTGCTTAAATGGACAGCGACAAATATTTACGCCTAACCCAAGGCATAAACCACTTGTAAAACTGGTAATAACCCCCAAATAAATAATAAATGATTTTTGCAAATCATTAAAAAACCAACATTAGCCTAGATTATTAAATTTAATTCACCCTATAGATAAAACATAACAAATATTATTCTCAAGAGTAAATTAAAAGTACAGCTGTCAGGCTTAAACGTAGGATAACTCATTTAATTAAATACGCACGCATTTTAATAATTTGTATTGTCATTACATTTTCATCAAGGTATAATACGAATTGTATATGCATTTAAAGTAGATATAGGCTATAGGCCTACACTACAGTCCTTAACCAACTATCAAAAAAGTACATTCAATTATACATAAACATTTCGAATGCAGAAGTATTCTTATAATAGCCAGACTAATTGGACTCAACATAGTAAGAATCCCATCACTACATTTCCCAGAATGCTTGCAGTGGGGAGGGGAAGTGTCGTTTCGAAGGTACTTAAATAAAGGAGCTGCAGCTGAAGCTGCTAAAACAGACCAATGCGGGAGGGGGAACCTGCCGTGTCCGCGATGGGACCATTGCCGAGAAATGACAGTCTGTCTTGAAATTGGGACTAAATTACACTCAAACGACAGGGATTGGGAGACAGCTTGTTGGAGTTATCGGACATTCCATAACAAGTAATAAAATAGGTATTTATTAGTAAAAGAAGACATGGAACCAAACGGAAATAGGAAAGTTGACCTGGTTGCCTTTGAATGTTGCGGTGTTCATTCTAATCCACGATGAAATAAATGTAAGTTGAAATGATACCCCTAAAGGACCTTCAAATTAATCGCAAGCATAAGAAAGAAAGGAACAACTGTGAAGATAACGGAATTACACCTCCAACCACGCGCGCACTCATCTAGTTCAGTCAAGAAACTGTCTTTAGGGACAAAAATTACAAGTGAAATTTAGAAAATATTGGCTCTACAACACGCTTTTTGAAATCCCATATCAAATCGTTTTCTGTTAGTTTGGCTAAACATTTCACTAAAGCAATTCCATGTCAGACAATTTGCGTCGACTTAAGGTAGGGACGGCAGGCTATTTATGATAGGCTATATTTTTCACCCTTCATACAGACTAATCCCCGTGCAGTTTTAGGCTCTGTTTCTGTTGCAGTGAGAACCATCAAAAACTTCCAGTAGATGGGTTATTTATTAATAATTACATTTTGATATGATTAAAAAATTTGCATGCACATCTAATTTACGTCATAATTATTGTGTCATTTATTATTACTATGGCATTAAATGTCAACAGTTTATTGTTACATAATTAATACGTTGCTTAACGCAAGCAATTATTGACTGCTGCCGTACTATCTACACACCAACTGGAACCCCTCACTAGTGACCGAGCTGGTGGCGAATGAAAAACGGAATGAAGAACCGAGTGAAAAGTTAATTTTACGCACACTCGAGAAAATGAAAACGGACATGAATAGGATCACAAATGCGAAGCTTTAAGTTCGGCTAATATGACGTCGAAATGTTACGTTAGCAGTTTTTGTAAATTATGCTTAGGTCACAATTAGCAAGCCTGCGGTATTAAATGTGAGCAGTAGCAGGTCTACATCTCGGATGGCCGCGAGTTGCCATTGATCGTTAGCGACCTGACGCTTCTCGTGTGATTGTTATACACCATACATCGGAAGAGGCACTTCAATTGATGGAGGAAGCTTCAAGACAAGAAAAAGAAAGTTGCATCAGCACACTTTTGAAGTGAGCGGATATGGCCAACGGAAGGCAGAAATCAATCTTCTGTGAATTTGATCAGAAATCTTTCATTATCGATTAAAACAGTACATTTTCCCTCATAGTGTTGGAATACAGAACTGGCTGCAAAATGCATGGCTTTTGTGAACATAACGAGATAGCCTAGTCATTTTCAACGGAGTACACTGGCCATTTCCAGTGCCACATTTTTTTTTGTATTTTTTAATAGTATTTTTTAACTATTGAAAATGTGGATTCAATTGTGAATTTGTTGGTGTTTCCATGCGTCTTTCTCCTCCAGACCTCGGGACGGTATTGTGGATTGTATTGCTATTTAATGCAATGGGCTGTATCCAGAGTATCAGGTGTAAGCCTAAGAGTTTCCGTGAAAGTATCATCGTACTCGAGGTGAACTCCTCCATCGACGCCAATCCAACCAGCATCGACGAGTCATCCAGCGTAGTTTTACGCTATCGGACACCGCACTTCCGAGCCTCGGCAGGGGTACTAGTGCCGCCGGTGGCCAGTAAAGAGACGTGGACGATTGGCTGGATTCAAGCATGCAACCACATGGAGTTCTACAACAAGTATGGAACTAAAGGGATGTGAGTATTAATCAAACCTAATCAACATAAAAGGGACATTTATAAAACCATGAGCAATCTAGGTCTGCTCCATGCTAACCAACAGGTGAGAGACAAAACCTTCCTTTACTTTAGGCTACCTTCTGAACATGTGCATAGGCAATTTGAGTGAAATAAGGCCTAATAAAAAAAATCGTAATTAACACACCAGACAAAAAATACCTTCCATACATACATTCCATGAACTTTTAATTCTTTATGTTCACCTCTCAGTAGCATCAGCGCTTGCACCTCAAATATACATCGCTCCAAAAAATTAAGGGAACACGTAATCATCACAGTATAACACAAAGCCAATTCAACTTCAGGGATGTCAGTCTGTCCAGTTAGGAAGCATAAGCAATTGTGAATCAATGACATCTGTTTTGGTTGAAATGAAAGTGACAACAGGAGACGCAACAGCAAGACAACCCCGAAAGTGAATGGTTTTGCAGGTGGTGGCCACAGACAATTGCTCCCTCCTTATCCTTTCTGACTGATTCTTCTCTAGTTTTGTGTTTTGCTAGTGCCCTTGTCACTACTGGTAGCATGAGGCGGTACCTGCAGCCCATTCAGGTAGCATAGGTAGTCCAGCTCCTCCAGGATGGGCGACCCAGTACAGTCTCAAGAGATACCGGGAGATGGGCCGTTAAATGAGGAGAGCTGGACAGGGCCGTATAGAAGGGCATCAACCCAGCAGCAGAACCGGTATCTGCTCCTTTGTGTGAGGAGGAACAAGAGAAGCACTGACAGAGAACTACACAAGGACCTCCAGCGGGCTGCTTGTGTGCATGTTTCAGATCAAACTATCAGAAACAGTCTCCATGAGGGTGGCGTGAGGGCCCAATGTCCTCTAGTGGAACCTGTGCTCACAACCCAGCACCATGTAGCTTGATTGGCATTCGCCAGAGAACACTAGAATTGGCCGGTCCGCAATTGGTGCCATGTTCTATTTAGAGATGAGAGCAGGTTCACACTGAGCATGTGACAGAAGCGTGGAGACGCCGTGGTGAACGGTATGCTGTCTGCAACTTCATCCAGCATGACCGGTTTGGCCGTTGGTCAGTGATGGTATGGGGAGGCCTTTCATTGGAGAGTGGCACACACCTCCACGTGCTAGCCAACGGAGTTAGGTACCGGGATGAAATCCTTAGACCCATCATCGGACCTTGTGCAGTGGGCCCTGGGTCCTTCCTGGTGCAGAACAATACCCGGTCTCATGTGGCCAGAGTGTGTAGGCAGGTCCTGGATGACAAAGGCACTGATGTCATTGACGGGCCCTCATGTTCCCCAAATCTGAATCAAATTGAGAACCTCTAGGACGTTATATATTTGTGCATCTGATGCTGCCAAGTAGCACCGCAGAATGTCCAGGAGCTCGCTGATGCCCTGATCCAGGTCTGGGAGGAGATCCCCCAGGACAGCGTCCACTCTCTCATCAGGAGCATGCCCAGATATTGTCGGCTGTGCATACAGGCATGTGGGGGCCATACACACTACTGAGTCACATTACGAGTTACTCTGATGAAATTCAAATCAGTTGAAACAGTCTGTGGTTTCAATTGTTTGCTTTGATTTCTGGTGTGAGTTTGAATCCAGCCCTCAATCGGTTTGTGATTTTGGTTTCCACTGACCATTGTTACGTCAATTTGTTCTCAACTAATTACACAATGTACAATAAAGATTTTGATCTTTAATATATATTATTCATTGAGACCCGATGTGTAATTAACATGGTCCCTTAAATCTTTGGAGCAGTGTATTTTTGGATAGATCAGAGGTGGTAACTACAGAAGGTTGGTAACTCTAGCAGTCACCTCATACTGGCACCGTGGTGACTATCCCTGGGAAAAGTTATTGATATAAAATTGACATTTTAGTAATTTAGACACTTGTATCCAGAGTGACTTATGTAAGCAATTAGTACCAAGCACATTGAACCAACAACATCAAAACCCCTTAAAAACTAGATTTTTTCAAACGTTAATATACTGAAGTAAATGTGGTTTGCTTGGTAGTCTTGAAGAATGTGTTTTTGTATAGTGATGGTAGGGATGGAAATGGCAGTGATTGTTTTAAGACTAGTGAGTGTAATAGTCGTAGGATAGGATCTTTACAGATGGTAGTTATCGGTGTTGGTTTGCAGGTATGGAATATTATAGTGAGTTGTACTGGGCTAGTTTACTAGGCTGGATTAAGCACTATATAATACGCAATGTAATGTTTTTTACTTTACATTCCGAACATTTTGTGGCAGTAATTTAACGTGAAACGTGGAAGCCTTGAGTCAACCATCTAAATGAGTACATGTGATAAAGAGGTAAATTGATATCAACCACAACAATGGGGAATGTAATGGAAACATGTGGGGGTCAAATGCTAAACTCCTAAATCCCCCCTCCATATGAATTGGAGGTAGTCATATGTACATTTCTAAAGGAACACTTCTAAATACTGTACAGCAAAAAGAGCCATATATAATTGGACTAGTAACCAAAATTGGGGGCCTGTTACAATAAATAAATCATGATAAGTGGCGGCGTCTGGAGCAGCGTTCTCTTAACTTCTGGCAACATATGCACCCTGGTGACAGGGTGTGAGCCCCACTTGGCTGACTGCCGGGGCCCTTCCTCACTGTTTCCCTCATACCTGTCTCCCTCTACATACCTGTCTCCCTCTACATACGTGTCACCCTCTACATGCCTATCTCCCTCTACATACCTGTCTCCCTCTATGTACCTGTCTTCTATGTATCTGTCTCCCTCTATGTGCATGTCTCTCTCTACAGGCCTGTCTCCCTGTACATACTTCTCTCCTTCTACATACCTGTCTCCCTCCATGTATCTGTCCCCCTCTACATGCTTGTCTCCCTAGCTTCTCTTTCCTTGTGTAAAGTAATTACAACAATAAATTATTTCCTCAAAAGCTTTTAAAAAATCCTGATGGTTTAACAAATATTTACTGTTAGATCAGAGTTTTTGACTGTGTGCCAATGACAGAATTCTTCTTTGCTCCATGGTCTCTGTTCCATGATCTCCTTAACACACAACAAGCTTGTAGAAAAAAATAAAAAGAATATCCAACACATTGCTTTATTCATAGCCCCAAAAGTATGAATAGTACAAACTAGCACAAGGTCTTAGACCTGTCCGTTTTTAGTTTTAACAGTGGAGGACTAGCTCCAACGTTTTCCCATTGAAGTACATGGTCTTTGAAATACAATGAGATTCATGCAAATGTGGTGTTACTGTGAGGTTTCATTGAAAGGCAAATAATGATATTAGAGTATGAATGATTTTCAAGGTTTTGCGTTGTTTTCAGAAAACTCATTTAATTACAATGATGCGGCACATTTTTAATCCTACTGCAAATCCATTTCCTAGCCCAGAATCAAATCAATTATTAGATTGAAAAAAACTCCATTTAACAAATTCCTTTTTTATTTATAATCTCTATGGGGATAAAAAATTGTTTTGGGATTAACCCAATGTCCCTCTGTCATTCAATGTCTATAACTATGAATCCATCTGACAGATTTGATTGAGTCAAGATAGTCCCCATTCAAAACCTAATTTAGAAAAGGGAACAAATAACAAATTACACGTATTTTATGACATTTTTCATTTCCCCCTCAAAGATTTCAGATTTTTTTAAATGGAATTTTTCACATTGTAGATCACATTAAAAGTGGAAAAGGTTCTGACATGATTTTTCTTTGTCTCATTCTTTTACATCTCAAAAACCTGGCATTTTATCAGGGGTATGTAGACTTTTTATATCCACTGTAACTTTGATTCATGTTTTGACTCCCATGACTACATGACACATTGTCAATACTGAAGTCAGGAAATCGATTGATAATTCTAAAGCATCGAGTTAATGTTCTTTTAACCCTATTACCATGCAACTCTGTTGCTGAACAGCACTGTCAAATGTTACCTGCTGACTTACATAATTCTAATTTTAGATTTTTATCATGACAGATACACTTGATACTTATGGCATTAAAGCACTAACAAAATCCATATCTGGACAGTCAGATGTAAGGCTAGGCATCATTGATACAAACCTCTCTGCACACACTTCCTTGCACAGCGTTACAACATAACTTTCAAGATATTTTAGAGCTAACGGTTATAGTGAACATTCATATTCGCTGGTTTTAGTAAACAGAGAGCCCCCCTCCATCTGGCTTTGAGACTGCTGACAGATGTCTGTGACTTACACAATGTTAAACAGATTCAGTTCCTCCCACATCCTGAGGCAGGGGACCACAGGCTGACATATACCCAGAACGAAGAGGGTTTATCTTCACCCAGTGCAGCATGGGATGTTTTGCGTCTGCATGTCAAAGATTACACACACTGTCCCAATACTACGATCCCCTCCCCTCGCCTACATGACCTCCTCCCTTTGCTCTAGTCTGGCTGTGTGTGTGTGTGTGTGTGTGTGATAATCTCTTGCTCTGGGCCTGAAGAGCCACTAAATGGGAAAAACAATATGAATGCTTTGTAGAGAGTTCAGAAACATGTCCTTCTACTCTGTAAACAAAGCATAATATGGAGAGTGACAAGAGGAGAGTGAGAGAGAAATAGAGAGGAGGAGAAATGAAACAAACCGTCTGTTTCAGAGCAGCTATTGCTTCATATGGCACAGAGACTGCACATCCTCTCGTCTGGCCAAATCAGTCAATAAAAGTAAATGTGCCTCTCCACTTACATGAAAACAACACATTTCTGCTGATTTGGGTTTAAAAAGTGCCCTGGCGGTGAGATTTGTAACACTACACATTTGCATTTCTCACTTCTTAACCTTTTTGTATATCTACCTTCTGAAAACAAGGACCATCTTGACAAATGCTTTCACACATTTTCCCTGAGGTTGTCATTTTGAATGCAACCTCAGGGAAAAACAAATGGTAACTTCTTTATTAACCCAGAGTTTGTTGTTTAAGCAAACAGCTGTTTTCACTATTGAGAATCCGGTTCTAATTGTCAACTTTGGCAGTACACATCCGAGGTGCTCCGGTCTAATTGAACAAGCAATTTTTTTGTCGACTCAGGTACATCCTGGTGTCTGTATCTGACAGACACCCACACACACAGGCACCGAAACTCATGCACATTAACGCTCAAGACTGTTGTGATTAATTACACTAAATCTACAGCTGTCCATCTGACCATCACAGTCTTGGTTTCAGTATTGACCAATCTGCTGGTTGACGACTGTCTGAGAAGCCCCATGGGAAATAAAAATTGTTTAGCATCACCTGTTGAGGGGAGTACTAACTGAGGTGGTGGAGATTGTGTGTTTTGGAAAAATACAGAGGTTCTCTCGACGAATGTTTTAAAATATTCAAACAGTAGGGAAGAGGGACCATGACAGTGAGAGTTCGTTGTTTGGGTTCTTTGTTCTCGTTGCTGGAATAAGTTCTTGCTTCAAATTGTATAATTATAGTCCTTTATAATGTTGTCATTAACTCCAGTTCTTCAGAAGGGTATACGTTGAAGATTTCTGAATGTCTACACATTTTCTGAACAGGCTTCCGAGTGGTCACTGACATTTCATTCAGTAGACTATGGATTTTAAATTGCATTGCATAGCCAAACATAAATATTTCTGAAAAAAATACATACAACAAATTGTTTTTAGTCCAACATTGTTCTAGAAGCCTAATGGCTTTGAATAAGGATACCGTACAGGGATTTGGTTTTTAATCAGATGAAAAGTTAAAGAAGCAATTGAGACAGTGAAATAACTTTTAAATAGGAGTCACATCCATAATGTAGGACATGGAGGGGATTTTACACATGCCCAAACCGCCACCTGGCTTACATAATGTGCTTCATGGCCAAGATAAAAAGGGGATGTTCTTTTATATTTCTGTTCCCAATTCTTGATCTTATAATTCATCTTCATGATATATTTTAAAGACTAAGGTCTCATGAGCCAATCTCTTAATTGATAGGCTCGGCTACTTGGCACATTTGGCCAAGAAAAAGGTAGCTTCCATTGAAAGAAAGGTAGGCAAGTCCATCAAACAGATGAAGCCAAGGGCAGTATTTGCTCACAATGCAGAGCCGCTGGCAGAATGCTCTCACAATACACAATGTGAACGACTCTCGAAAAGTTTGGTGTGCAAGACATTGTCTGCAAATATCTAGGGGCCTAACATGCGGGGTCCTCTCTGCAAATATCTCTGGGCCTTACATGTGGGTCCTTGTCTGCAAATATCGACAGGCCTAACGTGCAGGGTCTAGTCTGCAAATATCTAGGGCCTAATATGCAGGCTCTAGTCTGCAATTATCTAGGGTTTAATATACAGGGACCTTTCTGCAAATAGCCAGCATGATTACTTTATTGTAGATGCTGAAAGAGCAGTGGGACTGATTCAAACCCATGCTGAAGCATTACATCACTCTGATGAATAGGTGCAGTGCGTGAAAATGCTGCCTTAGCGTTATTGATATGTTTATACTAAGCCAAAGACAGAAATGTACCAATATCATTACAAGGTTGGTTGCTAACAGGCCTTTCTGAGATATATATATATATACATACATACATGCATACATACATATATAAATATATATACACAGTGCCTTGTAAAAGTATTCACCCCCCTTGGCATTTTTCATGTTGTTACCTCACAACATGGAATTAACATGGATTGTTTGGAGGATTTGCATAATTACATTTACAGAACATGCCCACAACTTTGAAGATGTATTTTATTTATCTATTGTGAAGCAAACAACAAATAAGACAAAATAACAGAGAAAGTCAATGTGCATAACTATTCACCCCCCTTTAGTCAATACTTTGTAGAGCCACCTTTTGCAGCAATCCCAGCTCCAAGTCGCTTTGAATAAGTATCTATGAGCTTGCCACATCTTACCACTGGGATTTTTGCCCATTACTCTTGCAAAACTGCTCCAGCTCCTTCAAGTTGGATGGTTTGTGCTTGTAAACAGCAATCTTTAAGTCTGACCACAGATTTTCTATTAGATTGAGGTCTGGGCTTTGAAAAGGTCATTCCAACACATTTACATATTTCCCCTTAAACCATTCAAGTGTTACTTTAGCAGTGTGTTTAGGGTCATTGTCCTGCTGAAAGGTGAACCTCCGTCCTAGCCTCAAATCGCGCACAGAGTGGTACAGGTTTTGCTCAAGAATATCCCTGTATTTAGCACCATCCATCTTTCCCTCAACTCTGACCAGTTTCCCAGTCCAGGCTGCTGAAAAACATCCCCACAGCACGATGCTGCCACCACCGGGTTTCACTGTGGGGATGTTCTTTGGGTGATGTGATGTGTTGGGTTTGCACCAGACATAGCGTTTTCTTTGATGGCAGAAACGCTCAATTGTAGTCTCATCAGACAAGAGCACCTTCCTCCATACATTTTGGGAGTCTCCGACATGCCTTTTTACAAACTCAAAACGTGCCATTTAGTTTTTTGCTGTAAGTAAGGGATTTCTTCTGGCCACTCTGCCAAAAAGCCCAACTCAATGGAGCATACGGCTTATTGTCTTCTTATGTACATATAATCCAGTCTCTGCTGTGGAACTCTGCAGCTCCTCCAGGGTTACCTTTGGTCTCTGTGCTGCCTCTCTGATTAATCTCCTCCTTGACCGGTCTGTGAGTTTTGGTGGGCGGTCTCTTGGGAGGTTTGCTGTTGTGCCATGTTCTTTCCATTTGGTTTTGATATATTTGATGGTGTTCCTGGGATCATCAAAGACTTTGATATTTTTTTATAACCTAAACCTGACTTGTACATCTAAACAACATTGTCCCTTACTTGATTAGAGTTCCTTAGTCTTCTTGGCAGTGATTGGATAGTGGTGCCTCCTGCTTAGGTGTTGCAGCCTCTATGGCCTTTCAAAAAAGGTGTTTATATGTACTGACAGATCATGTGACACTTAGATTACACACAGGTGGACATCATTTCACTAATTATGGGCGGGGTGGCTTCTGAAGGTAATTGGTTGCACCAGAGCTTTTTATGGCCTTCATAACAAAGGGGGTGAATACATATGCACATGCCAATTTTCATAGTTTTATGTATATATTTTTCTCATTTCACTTCTCCAACTTAGACTTTTGCATTCTGATCCATCACATTCAATTCAGTCAAAAAAAACATTGAACTAAAGGCTGTAATGCAACAAAATAGGTAAAAAGCCAAGGGGGGTGAATTCTTATGCAAGGCACTGTATATATAAAAACACGGAATTACATCAAGTCATGAGTCGCAGGCATTGCATAATAGAGGTATTTGAGTCCATTTGGGTATTCCAATTGTTGTTGGCCCTAGTGCAATGCTTATTCTGCCTGATGCTCTACCTATGTACTGAGAGAAAAGACACAACTCCCCTATCGTTCCAAGGCCACTGTGGATTGTCACAGCTGGATTGTTTTTGCTTGCTCTCACATAATCCATGGCAGTTCCCCATTGGTTAAGAGCTGCTTTCTCAAAAAAAAAGTAACATACAGTTCGTAAAGTTGTTACATTTTGTTTTCAAGGATAACCCATTGTATTTCGATCACCACGGGCAGGCTGTTTTAATGTAGGTAAACTAGGGCCATGATTAGAATACAGAAAAGCAAGTTCTAATATGTGTGGAACTAGCAGAGCCTACTGACACCACACACATCCACACATGCCCTCATGCACTAAACCCCCCTTCTGGCCCACATAATCTAGCGCCTCTGTGAATGAATGGCCATGCGTGGTTATCAAGTTCAAAGTTCAAAAGGTTTATTTGTCATATGCAATAACAAGTTATGGCAATGAAATGCTTGGTTTCCCTCGGTTTTCATGTGACTGGTGATAAACGTTACCTACAGCATTTCTGTCGATCCGCCACTTTTGTGAGAAAGGTCATCTTCCTCCTGCCAAGGGGGAATCAATAGGTGGCCTTCCCAGTGGCACCCAATGCCTCATGCCCATAAGGTCACCTGCTGCATCCCAATGCTCCAAACGAGTCTGAAGTGGTGTCTTCCCTTCAGAGTTCACTCTAATCTGAATAAGGGGCGTGAGGCAAAGCAGTGTCCTCCGCGGACAGGTCAGTGCTCAGACCAGAAGCCATATGAGTCTTTTGGGATGCTGTGTTTTAGGCTATAGGCTGTGATTGTGCTGGCCTGACCTGAATCTCAAAAGCTACCGTTCTAGTTTCTAGAGGAAACCCACTCTGTCCAAACCCCTCACGGACAGTCGTACCCATCTTACCCTCCAGCCTTTATTAAACAGTTGGTAACAGGAGTTTGGAGTGAACTATCTATCTCTTCAAGCTTTCCTTCTGATTGACATCTCACTGCTTGCTTTTCCCCTTCCAGGTCGAGCTGGGAGCTCCCTGACCTACGGGACAACAAGATCAAGGCCATTAGTGACTCGGATGGTGTTAATTACCCCTGGTACGGCAACACCACTGAGACATTCACCATCGTGGGCCCCACCAGGAAAGACACCAAGTTCACGGTCAGCATGAATGACAACTTCTATCCCAGTGTTACATGGGGCGTGCCTGTGAGTGACAGCAACCTTCCACAGCTAAGCAGCATCCACCGTGACCAGAGCTTTACCACCTGGCTGGTGGCCATCAACCAGGTCACAGGCGAGACCCTGGTGCTCCAGACCATCCGCTGGAGGATGCGGCTCCACATCCAGGTGGACCCTGACAAGCCCCTGGGCCAAAGGGCCACGCTGCGCCAGCCCGTGGCCCAGGAGCAGCCCAATGTCTTGGGCAAGAATGAACCCATCCCGCCCAACGCCATGGTCAAGCCCAATGCCAACGACGCTCAGGTCCTCATGTGGCGGCCAAAGACCGGGGAGCCCATTGTGGTCATCCCACCCAAATACTGACTGACCTCGGGGTGTAAAACGCTCCTCCTCACAACCCCTCTGCTTACATCATTTCCTTCCCTCTCCCTCGACTTCCATACACCTTTCTGCTCCTTTTAACCTCCCCTCAAGCTACTTGCCTCTTTTTTTTTGATAGAACTGTACAAGGGAGGGAGAGAGAAAGTGAAACAAGGACAAGAGCAGCTTGTAGAAATAGGACAGTTGTTGCCTCGAAGTGGGAACTGGGGTGGACTGTAAAAACTGGAGTGAACAAACTGCAACCATTCTACCTTCAAACTGGGTCGGGTTTCACTGTGCTAGACAAAGTCAATGCAAAAAAAGAAATGAAAAACAGATACTTTGCATTTTTTGTTTGATTTTCTGGATTGGGGTTTGTGGTTGGGGAGGGTGGGTAGTGTGTGTTGGTTGATAAACAAAAGTATTTATGTTCATGTTTATGTACATGCGACAAACATGTGAAGGTGCAAAATGGTACATGTCTACATGCACACAGTTGGTGTATACCAGTTGAATTTATATTTATGGGCTGAGAAAGAGTGAATTTCTTCTGAATAAGCGCTATTTTGTGCTCCACGCATGAGTGATAAGTAAAAATGACCTGCATCGGGATTCTGAAACATTTAGTACTTTTTTAAACATGCAAGACATTCAATCCATGCTGCCTTAAGTTTACATTGCTTTTCACTGCAAACTTTTAGCCTTAAACTCAGTGTAATGCCCTTTACCTCTGGTGTCTCTTCTTTCATTCAGACTGTTTGAGTTGGTGTGTGTGGGTTTAGGAATGGAACAGTGGCGTAGTCGGCAAAGGGGACCTAAAAGCGCTGGAAACCCTTTTTATACCACATTCTAAAAAATAAGCCTTTCAAGCAAACCTTTTCATTGAACATGCAATGCATGACTCTGTAGAAGGTATTCTGATGACATTCAATCCCATTGAGACTCACATTCAACTGACATTCAGTGATGGCTTTGGTGGTCAACAACCAGAGAGGAAACGGTCTTTCATCATATTCTGTTTGTCTTTCCACAACCCCCCCCCCCACCCTCTCCATCCAATTACCTTTCTTCTCTCATCAGAAGGGACAACTGCACCAGCAGCTAATCAATACCGGTATTAATAAGCAATCATAGCGAGCGGCAGTCAGGGGAAATGACTGTGCGTTTCATAACCGGGGCAGTAGGGAAATGCGGTCCTCCAGGCGAAGCTATGGGAGATAAATCATTTTGGCTTCGGGGTCTGTGAGTGTGGCTATGGGGTGGGGCTGCGCAGAGGTTAACTGAATGCACCACGGTTCTCCTCTACAGTCTGTCCTTAACTCACCTCACCGTCGCTGCTTCTGTTATTCATCCACGTTCATCTCATCCTGTCCCCACCCTCTTCTCCCTCTGCTCTGCCCTGCCCTGCCCTTTGTCTATTTCCTTGAACTTCCCTGCTTTCTCCATCCATTCTTCCCTACCCCCTCTATACCCTGTCGTTTTGTGGAGGATGGGCAGGCAGCAATGGGCATGTGAGGCTCAGCTTGGCATATAGATGACCCACTTCTGTGGGTTTCCACTGCCAGTTGTAGCTTGATGCAGAAATCTGGTGCTTTTGCTCTCTTCTAACAGCAAAACCAACCGGCTAGCCAAATACCTTCATAAATGAGACGATGCTCTTGTTAATCTGAGGGCAGGGCAGCTTTTCTCAGATCAGAAATCTCTCTCATCAGGGAGGGAGGGGCGAGGGGGTTGAGGGACTGCTTGGGTGTAAAATCTGGCCTAAGACTTTTTATCGCACATCACATCATCAAGGACAATAACAACATTAGCTGTATGTACTTAAAATACACTGACCGACTTGTGATTAAGGCTAGGGTCAATTTGAAGTGGTTTAGAAAACAGCAAGATGTACGTATTATTGGTCTTGATTTAACAAAATACCGTTGACTTGTTTTTGTGGATTGGTCTTTTTCAAAGACTCAAAATCTCAAATCTGCTTACATGATGATAATCAACAAGATATCAACAACACTTTGTCTATGATTTGACATCAGTCAGATTATAAAAGACAGTGTCAGTAGCAGGCAGCTAAACAGAATGAAAAAATAAACAAGGTTCCGAAACCAGACAGCCTTTCCAAATCAGACATTAAATATGATAACTATTATACATGTATACTGCAGGCTGCTACTCTCCCTAGTTATAATTACATTTCGGACCTACATAATAGGCTTATCGGATGGTCCTTGCCACCCATTGTTGGCTCTATGTGATAGCCGCGGTTCTGGAATCAATCTTCTGTGCACAAGAGGCAAGAGCAGCCATCATTAGATCTGCTGTGAAATACTGAGGCCCTTCAGACACACTGCTGGGCTGTGCCAAGGCTGGCTGGAGTGAAGTATGGTGAACTCCTGGGCAAGAGGACAAAGGTCAGATGTAGGTGAAAGGTGGTCACGGTGGAAGTCAGGGTAGGGCTGATAAAGTGACATTGAGTGCTAGGTTTTGGTGGTGTCAATGTATAGCCTGCTGAGTGGATTCTTGGAACTCCAGACGGCTATGTTTGACACCATGTATTAAAGACCTTGGCACCATCAGTAGCTGGCTAGCTGTCTTATTTCATGACCAAAATACTTTCATTGATCTGTTGCTGCTGTTGAAGTAAGTCTCTGTCTGCCCACGCAAACACACCCACAAAAGAGGTCACAAGGGAAGATGATTTCCTCACTGTCTGACAGTGCTGTTATGTTCTTCTGATCTCATAATGTACAAGTGATCACAGTAAATTTACTTGCACATTTACTATTCAAGTTTAAACTGGTTATGACAGTAGAATGAGTATGGCATTTGTCATATAAATATGTTACACAGCTTCTCTGAGTTGGCGTAAGGTCTAATACAAAGTATACAGCAATTTAAACACCAGTTGTTTTTTTTGCCATTTTTGAAATAATGATTAGCCCAGGTAAACAGCTGATATGTTCCATGAGTGTCTTTCTTATTCACACGTGCCATCACCAGCAGCACAGCAAAGTGTGAATGCATCTTAGGATACTTTTTTACACACAACTTACAACTTCACATGTAAACATTTAAGTCAAACGAATACATTCATTGGACTATCATAACAATCATATTATTGGATGCATGTAACATACTCATTCCTGTAAGGTAAGGATGCCATTATTGAACAAGTGCAATTCATGGACTTGATGTCTGTCTGAGGTTGTGCCACTGATTAGAGACTTCATTTCCTAAATCCACAGCTCCTAGTTTTGAAGGCTTCCCCATTTTCTATGGATCTTCATGTAAAAGAGTTCAAACAGCCCAGCAAGAATCTATAGACCAGCAGAGGTTTCCATTGTAGTTTAACCAATTACATAACCAGGCTCACTCTCAGGACCACCCAACATTGTTTTGTTTACCTGATAGGATATTCCATTTGTCTGTCCATCTTACCATTCTCCATGCACCACTTACTAGGTGTTTTATAGAGACCTATGACTAACCATAGTAAATTAAACTCCATTGGCTACGAAACTCCATTGGCCCATTTCCCGTCTTTGTTGGTTTCTCTTCTGAAAAGTGATTTGATATATTTTGCAGCACTGAAACAAATATATATACTTTTTTTTTTTAGCTTTGTCAACCACACTGATACTTGAAAACGGAACAGTACTGGCTAATATTTAAAGCTGTGAAAATGCACAATGTAAAAAAAATATATACAAATAATGAAAAAGTGGTATTTTTCATGAATAAATAAACATTTGCAAATGTCATCTGTTCTCTTTCACCTTTCTCCTAAATGTGACGGCAAACATATACACGCTGTCAAATAGGGTGTTTATCTACAGATGTACTTTGCCAACAAGATGCAACACCTAAGCTTTTATCAACTGAGACACCAAAAATGAATTTGAACACTGAGACCACCCCCTACTTAACAGTGAAAAAAACATAGTTATGCTGTGTTTCAAGGTTTGCACAATAATACATATAAACATCAATGCAAGCAGCACGTAAACATCAATCACATACAAACAAAGGAAAACCTTCATTTCAAATCATGTCAATAGGCAGTTTACCTGCAGTTAATCATGAAATAAAGTAATTAAGAAAAATTATGTGGTGTATTTCCTGATTTTCCTAGTTTTAGAGTGCAGAAATGAAAAACCCTACTTAAAGCCAGATGTGTTTATTTGTCCCGCCGCTTTGTATCAGAATGCCTTAATGGGCAATTATCACTGTATGTATTTGACTAATTACAGTATTCGCCATCAATCTAGTCTTGTTCTTGTTTAAGGAAGCTGTTCTTATTTGTACTTTGTGACTCAGGCCTAGAAAAAGTAGACTTTTTTTTCTACAACTCAGCCTTACTGGATTACATTGTTTCCAGTGTTGCAGTTAGAAATTTCAAGTATCGAGCTAACAAAACATCAGGAATAATTTGTGTTACAAGTAATATTTCTAATTTATAATCAACCTGATTTAGTAGATAAATCAGTCCATTCAAGGTCCCAATGATCACATCATCTGCCAATCCAGATAAAAACAAGAGTGAACACCTCCATGAATTCAATCAACGGCTTTTACTTTTACAAGTGAAGGAGCCGTGTTATCAACTTGGGCCACCAAGGACCAGGATTTGGAAAACCTGCTGTGTTATATTGATCATATCATTCCTGAGTTAGAGGGGAAGTGAGAAAGTGACTGAATAGGGGAGGATGAGTCCTTGATGTACATGAGCTCTTTCAGGGTGTAATGTCTGGGAGTTCCCAGGATAGGTCTGACACTGCTTTACAGTAATCTTTAGAGTTGCCCTCAATGAAATGGAATTATTTATGTGCCTTGAAAAAAATTGCTTTACTTTTCATACAAAATGGTAGGACGGAGAGCAATTTAAAAAACACCAGCATTTTTGGGTTAATATGGCTGACTTTGGGAAGGGATTTCAATACCAATGCTTCAAATTTCAATTACCTTGAATGAGACTATCAAGCAAAGTAAAGAATACTTTTGGGATCTTTACTTTCCTGTGTGTTTTTGTTCGTTTGGGAATGTGTATGCATGTGTGAGACAGGATCTAAGGCAGGCCTTCAAGGAGCTACAGCAGTTCAGAGCTAGACTGAGTTATGACAGAATGCAGACTGGGTTTGGGGTTTACAGTACAGTATTAGAAGGAGAGGTGACATTTAGATTGGACCCCATGACTGTCAAATTATTGATCATCATTGAAATAGTAAGGGAAGATGTTATTAGACTGAAGCAAGTGTATGTGACTGAGTGCCTGACTGGCTGGTGCTTTTCAAGTAGGAGTGGGATTGGGAGTGTGTGCTGTATTGTCCGCCGCTGTGAGCAGAATATCAAACTCCTCCACTGGCCCTGCCATAAACAACCTCCCGGAGAAGAATACAGTCTCTCCATACCTTATCATGGTCTCTCCTCTTGGTTCCCTTTCTATCTCACAAGCAAGGTTATCCATTCAATTTGTGGCCAGACATTCATGCAAATATTATAATAGCTGCATAATAACATTTGCATTTTTCCATTGTGTTCCCGCTAATACGTTAAAGATAAAAAGCCAAATCTCCAACAAAATCACCCATTGACTACTTGCATAATGGACTAATCAATTCACATTATCCACTATAAAAAAAAACTATAAAAAAAAGCATTATGATCCCATGAAACTGATCTATCGTTAGTGTAAACGCTCACAATTTCAACCAATCATTGCACTGCTACTGCTTAATATGGTTCCATTAAGCCTGTTTCCCTCATCAGCGAATGTTTGTGATACCTTGGACAGAATTGTATATTGTCACGCAAAATGTTCCAGTTGCAGTATCATGGTTATTTTTGCCTGCAGATATTACAGAAACAACTGTGGAATCTTGTTATAGACGGCCTAATAAACTGCCTGCCTTCCCCAGGTGTACTGGGAGGATAACAGAACATGCATGTACACCGATCAGCCATAACATTATGACCACCTGCCTAATATTGTGTAGGTCCCCGTTTTGCCACCAAAACAGCCCTGACACGTCGAGGCCTGGACTCCGCTTGACCTCTGAAGTTGTGCTGTGATATCTGGCACCAAGATGTTAGCAGCAGATTATTTAAGTACGGTAAGTTGCGCGATGGAGCCTCCAAGGATCAGCCTTTTTTTCCAGCACATCCCATGGATCCTCGATAGGATTGAGATCTGCAGAATCTGGAGGTCAAATTAAGACTTTGAACTCATTGTGTTCCTCAAACCATTCCTGGACTATTTTTGCTTTCAGGCAGGGCGCATTATCCCACTGAAAGAGGCCAATGCCATCAGGGAAAACCGTTGTCATGAACGGGTGCACATGGTCTGCAACAATGCTTGGGTAGGTGGTACGTGTCAAAGTAACATCCACATGAATGGCAGGACCCAAGTAACATCCACATTAATGGCAGGACCCAAAGTTTCCCAGCTGAACAAAGCCCAAAACATCGCACTGCCTTCACCGGCTTCCCTCCTTTCCAGAGTGCATCCTGGTTCCACATGTTCTCCAGGTAAGCCATGCACATGCACCCAGCCATACATGTGATGTAAAAGAAAACGTGATTCATCAGACCAGGCCACCTTCTTCCATTGCTCTGTGGTCCAGTTCTGATGCTTGCATTCCCATTGTAGGTACTTTTAGCAGTGGACAGGGGTCAACATGGGCACCCTGACTGGTTTGCGGCTACGCAGCCCAATAAGCAACAAATTGCGACACACTGTGTGCTCTGATACCTTTCTATCAGGACCAGCATTAACCTTTCAGGCAGCTTGAGTTACAGTAGCTCATCTGCTGGATCAGACCACACAGGCCAGCCTTCGCTCCGCATGCCTCTGCTCTCGTCAATGAGGCTTGGACATTAGTTCATCGCTTTTCCCACCGTGGACCATTTTTTTGCGGTAGCGACCACTTCAGACTGGGAACACCCCAGAAGGACTGCAGTTTTGGAGATGCTCTGACCCAGTTGTCTAGCAGTCACAATTTGGCCCTTGTCAAAGTCACTCACATCCTTACATTTGCCCATTTTCCCTGCTCCTAACACATCAACTTACAGAATGTTCACAGGTGCCATGATAAGATTATCAGTGTTATACAATTCACCTGACAGTGGTCATAATGTTATGGCTGATCGGTGTATATATAAATGAACAAAGGCCTTTTATTTCCCTATTTGAGAATAGCTATTATTTAAAAATATTGTGGTTTCCCTGTATGTGTCCCTGTTTAACTCCTTCCATACATTTGACTGGTACTGTAGATTGAATTTGATTTACAATTTCCCAGCCTGAGAGGCACAGGATCAAATTAGCTAAAAACATAATCAGATAACCCACTTAGCTGTACTTACAATAGTGCATATATATCTTTCCTATAGTGATATTTATGGGGCCCCATTGACTGCATTAGAAGGTGAATTCTGATATTTGAAGTCTGTGTGGACATCCTCATTGAAGGCATCTGCCATTTTAACAGAGTTAAGTGAATTGGACTCGGTCCTTTTAGATGACCCTGTTGGACGTGACATCTGGAATAATCCACCAATTAAGTTGAGGACATTACCCCTACCCAGCTGACTGGGTCATTGAGAAGAATGAAATAGAAAAATCCACCTACAGGACTGCACTGCAATGGCGGATGCCATCCATGCCAGTGTACATGATAAAACCGCTGCGATACTCAAAATCAGAGAAGAGAGAAATGTCTGTCTTCCTCTCTCACCGTGTTGTCTGAAAGTCCCATCCCCCAGGACAAGCACCACTAGAGGATCCGGGTTCTGTCTGTCAGTGCCGTCAGCATGGTTTGGGGCTTGGGCTGCCGTACAGAACGTGGACGAATTTGTGTGTCAGTCAAAGCCCTGCGTTCTCCATGGGGAGAGAGGAGCGCTGGGATGGAACGGGCCATTCCAGGGGGAAAATGCACGTCACATGACAGATCAAATAGCGACCGACAGAGAAGAATATGGCAAGCTTAATCTCACGTGGGCTGATTCTGCATGTAATCTGTGATGGCTAACTTTCAATTACATGCATCATTAGTCCATGGTTTGTAGTTTTTGTGCCAGCGTATGTCTAAAAATCAAAGTGCTAAACAACCGAAATAAACACAGGAGTTCAACAACATTAATACAGGCCTGTTCCTATTACAGGCCTGGTCAGGGCGTAACCACGATCTGACTCGTTGCACTCGTTCCACAGAAGGTGTGGGGGAGTTGAGATGATGCAGCTGTACTGTGATGATGTGACCTGTTGTTCTCCACCTCACCACCCGGGAACAGGCAGTAAGGCAGTTCAGGACCCAGTCTTAAAGGCAGGCGTTCGGTCCTAGTGTCCTGACCATCCAATAAAAACATTTTTGGAATGATCAGGGCAAAATCAAAGAAATTAGTGAGATTCAAATTCAAATCCAAAATCACATCATGCAGTTTACAGTAAACACAGAGGCTGTATTCAATATTGTGGCTATCAGTGCCCTAAAAACAAAACCAACCGAGAAAATCACATTCAATTCACTTATTTATATCTTTTGATAATATTAATATTATTTAACCTACAGTGGCTTACATTTGGATTCAGTGCATGCCTACAGTGCCTTCAGAAAGTATTCAGAATTATTTGGACTCCACCAGTGGCACGCATCTGTCTATGTAAGATCCCACAATTCAGTGTCAGAGCAAAAACCAAGCCATGAAGTCCAAAGAAATCAGTATAAACCTGTTCCTTACCTCAGATAAAGATATCAGTCTGAAAGTTCTCGGTAAAAACCCATAAACGTTCGGTGGTTTCCAGTTGTTTTTCCTTTTAAAGTGAGAGATACTAAATTGATGGCAAGATGGTTGTGAAGATTCCCGGGAGCAAAGAGAGAAAATATAATTATCCACTGCAAACTATCAAGTGAACTGGATTCTGGAGCTGTGGAAACGTTCTCTGGAGAACTGAATCACGCTTCACTTCCTGGCAGTCAGGTGGACGACTCTTGGTGTTGCTGATGCCAGAAGAATGCTACCTACCGGAATGCATAGTGCCTATTGTAAAGTTTGGTTGAGGAAAGATAATGGTTTGGGACTGTTTCAGGGTTTGGGCTAGGCCCCTTAGTTACAGTGAATGGTAATTTTAGTGCTACACGATACATGGCATTTTAGACAACTTTGTGGCAACAGTTAGGGGGAAGGCCCTTCCCTGTTCCTAGATGACTGTCCCCTTGTGCACAAAGCAGGGTCCATTGCTGAGGAGGAACTCGAGTGGCCTGCACAGAGCCCTGACCTCAACCTCGTTGAGCCACTTTGGGATGAACTGGAAGAGCGATTCTGAGTCAGGCCTTCTCGTCCAGAATCAGTGCCTGACCTCACAAATGCCCTTTTAGCTGAATGGGCACAAATTCCCACATAGATACTCCAAAATCTAGTGAAATGCCTTCCCAGAATAATGGCAGCTGTTATAGCTGCAAAAGTGAGACTAACTCCACATCAATGCTCATGGTTTTGTAATGGGATGTCCAACAAGATCTGATTGGTGTGATGGTCTAATGTCCACATACTTTTGGCCATATAGTGTATCTCTTGCCCGCTCCTGATAACAAGGAGCATGTCATTTGCACCTCCCAAACTAGATAAGACTGTTGATTGCTGAGGAGATGTCGGGATACACTTAGCTGAAATACTTAGATGTCTCAACCTTCACCTTCAAACAAACTAGGAACAAATACAACGTTCCTAGAAGGAAATTCCACAGAAATTCCTATCCCTGTGTTTGAGGTTTTTTTTCTATTTGAGGGTTTGTGCATTAAAATCCCAGATAAACTGGTATCTACATCTGCAATTCCACATCAACATATATTTGGTAGAAATGTTTTCTTTGAAGGGACCTTGTCTAGATGTGTCCCTAGTTGCATGTTATCCTATCTGGGTATTTCAGTAAAATGCCCTTCTTAAACACATGTACTCTATTTGGCATTGCAAACATTCCTCTGTTTAACATTCACAGCTATATTTAAAGGGTCTGTGCTCTCACTGCCTGTCTCACTATCTCAATCCCTCATATATATATATATACATACATACACACACACACATATGCGGGTTTGTATGTGTGTATAAAGGCACACATTCATCATCGCTATACTGTTTCACACCAGACTGCACACCTGTCCTCCTCTGTAATACTAAGTAATCGCTTTGTGATTTTTCTGTACTGTAGCTTTAGCAAAGTATTAACAGCTGAACTATTAATACTCCACAACTCTAAAATTAGGACAGCAAAGCAGTGCAGCAGCGCCCTGATCCCTGGAACAATATAGTGGTTAGCAACGTTGAGCCGTGGATCTGTATGGTTCATCCTTTCTGGCCCTATGAAGCTCATCTCTACCTGGTTGCATCTCCACTGATCCCCCCCAAAGGTTTCAACTGCACCTCGGCCATGACTAGTCACTGATTGCTTGCATTGTATCCACAAGTTTATGGTGGTAATAGCTGAAGTGTGGGTGGAGGCACTCAGCTCAAGCTTGAAACCAAGCAATGAACTTAGATCTTCGTAACAAGCTTTTTAAAATAATAAAGATATCTTGCTATTTTTTTCCAATTTCAACATTGCTTTTATTATAAATGTGTTCAAATAGATTTGCAGGTGTTTTAAAATTTCACAATTAGAATTCCTTAAGCTTTTTTGTTGCCATGGAGTTAAAGTGAATTACACATACAGTGTAATGGCTTCAAAAACAGATTAAGGGAAAGAGGCAGATCCGTGTACTGTACAAGATAATCTTGGTTAAGCCAGAATTAAAGTCTTGTGCAATTTGTCAGAAGCTTAAGTATGGGTCCATACCTGTTAGGAAATGAGATTCAGAACCGTAACGAAGAGCTAAACCCCTTTCTCTTTGAAAGTTACAGGCAAGTCATTGGCCAATATCAACACCTCTTCAGGAACTAATGCTACCTGTTAACTAATTTCGTTGTATTATGATGAGATCGTGGCTTTGTGTAATTATGTATTTAATCAATCAATATTTTGTGGGTACACAAGAACTGCAGCGGAGGGGAAAGTTATGGGTGAAAGGGTAATATTTTATGTGGAGAAAGGCCATTTTGACTAATAACACTACAGCACATTTGGTACCAAAAAACTAAATGATAAAAATGTTATCAATGTCACCACAGTTCTACCCTCTCACAACTGTTACATGAGAAAAAAGCATAAGCATTAACACCTGACATACCCAGCATTGCCAGGATAAAAAGGCACAATAAATTCCAGTGAGAAAGCCAGAGGTGGTTGTACTGCATTAAACGTCTTGCAGCTGAAATTTTGAAACAATTCTGACAGCGTCTAATGGTCGAGGATGGTGTATATTTTCCTAACCCCATCATTTTCCTAACCCCAGTCAAAAGAAATATATACCATACTGATGATAAACACAGTGTTTCAATTTTTCTTCTTATGTACGTCAGTAGGGCGAAACATAGGTCTCTTTACCCCATACATTTTACCATAACAATACATTATTAAGAAATACTCAATCAAGAAATACATTAATAAAAACGTCCCACAATTATTGGCGCCCCATTGGTACCCTCTCCTAACAAAGATAAAATAAGCAACAATAAATCACCTTTCTCACTTTACAGAACTGTATTTTGAATGCAAGTGTTTTACACTAAAATATCAAACATAATTAAACATTCAACTTTAGAAAAAACACTGGAGAAAGAGTTTTGGTGAAGGACCAATGGGCACAGATTCAAAACCATGCAGCATCCGTACATCTAGACGGCTTGCCTAGCCCAGGACAACTAATGTATATGTATATATATTCACAAACATATATAGGTATGTATATAGCATTTTTAGTCAGTCATGTTTCCTATCTTTCTCCTCTAGTTCTGATCTGTTCTGGCCTTCATTGGCACTCATGACTGTAGTTACATCGTCCCCTAAAGAGAAGCCTGGGATATCTATAAACCTGATACCGCCACAATGCTAATGACCTCCTAACCAGTCAGGCACATTATTAAACACTGCAACCCGTTCCCTACTAGTAACAACAAGACATCATCTTCAAGATTTCTTCCCCCCTATGCTGAATACTCTAATCCTAATTTCATAGAACATCTTTAAGGTTGTTTCTCTAATATTATGCCAACAATAGAGCAATATTAGGTGTTTCATTATCTGTGTCTATTCTATGCATTTGGTGGTCCACTCCTGTGGTGACAGCATCAATTAGCTCACTCACCGGAGATCTTCCCATATTGGATTCAAACATAACGCCTGCCTAACAGGAAATAGAGTAATGAGTCCCTCTGAGATCAAAAGGTAGACACTTAAATTGTACCCATTTGTCTACCAATCAAAACACCAGGAGAAACTCCTTGGGCAGAGACTATGGGTAAATCCACCAAGGATCTTAAAAAACACCTTTGCCCTAACCCTCCCCTGTATGTATCTAACATACGTATGAACGCCTCCATTTGGAATCGTCACACACTTTGGAATCGTCACATACAAATAGCAAGGTCCCTCTCAAAGAATTCCATGGTCACCCAACACAGGCTATAAATAATTTCTATCCTGTATTTGCAATGTGCTCAATATGCTGGAAAGAGGCTAACAGTTGCTGACAACCAGGCGTACGATAGAGAGTCAGATAAATTCACATGAAAGGTTGACAAATATGTTCAGGTTACAAAAACATTAAGGGGACGGTACAGCTAATCTGATCCAGTTATACTAGACAATACGAACAAGCAACTTCGGATTAGTAGACTGCAGTAATACTAGACCAACCTCCCTAGCGCCATTTCTGTCTTAGTAAGCAGACCATAGAGAACGACAGTTTCCACCCCACTGGCACTAACTCTGGTTGTAGTGCACAACTTAGCACTGCAGCTCCTAAAGCAGCTGTGGCACTCAGGAGCCCGGCTATCTCCATACAACAGAATAACAACAACCATAGCCCCTGGCCCTGTTATACAACCGCAGTCAAGAAGCAATAGGTTTTTATAGGCGCTCTGTAGTCATCCGGAAATCTTCATCCACAACGAGGTTAGAAATACCTCAATGCATGGGTTAGGTCCACAGCATCTGCTAATATTAAGCATGAGGAATATTCCCGCACTGCACTGAGAATGTCAGGATGGATGTCAACAAAATAAACATTCACACACTTCAAATATTGGCATCCAAGAAAGGTCATTAAAATGCCACTGTTCCTGAAATTAGCAAGCAACAATAAACTGGGATACGGTAAATAAACTAGGTACAGCAAAGGATGACTGCGACAAAACATCATATTGGAGTTTTATTAGTCCCTTTCCTGTGAATAAAGAAAGAAGGCCAGGCCTACATAATAAACATATAGTGGGCAAAAACAACAGATTTCCCGCCTCAAAAATGTAAAGTGTAGATTCTTTATTGCAGTCCAGGCCATCTTGGTCTGTAAAAGCACAGAAACATCAGGATTAGACAGGGCATGGCTGCACAGGCATCCATTATCAACTGCAGCACGTTTGTCGTCAACTTGCAAACACACCATATGCGTCCTCCTCGATTAGGCGACGTCTCCGGATCATCTGAAAGAAACCACTTTTTAGGGCATTCATGTTACAACTTCCTGCTTGATATCCTTAAGGATGCTGAAGTGACTCCACTGACTGATCTCAAAGCAGACCACCTAAAGCCAGGGCATATACGTTTCACAGTTCGTCCAGAGGATGACAATGACAGGTTGTTTTCATAGTTAAGACAGTTTTTCCACCCGTGCATAAATAAACCTGGCTCCACTAACAGACTGACAGCCAAGCCTCTTCAGTTAAACATAAGAATATTAGCACACCTTTGCAGTGGTGGTTATGAACATGGACATTAATTACTATTTATTTCATTCACCAAGTCTGACAGAGGAAAAATCAATATATCCACAGAGAAACCCACACAGCACACAGACTGAGATATGGATGCTGTTCTCAGTACTGTGGCGCCGTCAGATAACTGGCCGGCATCGTTTGTTTGGAGCGGCAGGGACGATTTCTGTGGCACGTCCGCACACAGACGACGATCACATTTGAAACGTTTGGATGTAATTACTGTAAATGCCCTGGAGGACGCAGGTTCCTGAACTCAACCTTACTATCTTAAACAGGCCAGGCCATATCCAGTAGCAGCATGGCATTTCTATTCCCCGCACCTTAAAGAGCATATGCACAGAATTTCAACACCTTTGACCATGTAAAAGCAACATTGACCAGTAACAATCCACATGCCTATGATATGGCGGTGCTCGGAGAGTACCAGGGAGCCAGGAGACTGGAGGTCAACCAGGTCATGCAGCCTCTGCAAGGTCAAAATGGAAATACAACTGGAGTATGCATTAAAAGGCCAGTTAAACCCATTCCACACAGGCGCAGAGAGTTTTGAGTAAAGGGTTATTCACTTTTTATATTGGAAATCAATTTAAGCAAAAAGATAAAAACAACTTCACACAACCAGTAAATGTATGAAACTAGTTAGTCTCATTTGAATACTGTCTGTAAATTTTATTTTGATAAACAAAATCCTAACTTTTTTCAGCCCTCTTCTGAATCTTGCTGTTGCGCTTGAGTCAAAACCATCGACCACCCTGCAGCCTACAGTACTGTAACCACCCACTTCCTATAACCAAAGTGAATTTCTAATGCCTCTGAAGGTTTGGATTTAATAAATCAATCACAGCTGTTCGAAGTGAGAATTTGCAAACCTCACTGAATGTCAATTTCAAGCCTCTAATGTGCTTTTTTGCTTGGACACCGTTACATAATAAGCTGCTAGCCAGAGCTACACTATAGCAATTACTGATTACACTCTCTTTATCACGTCCCTGCCTGTCCAATGTGGGGCGGGGTGACAGGGACATTTTTACTGTGGTTATCAAACACTACTTCTATCAGCACACTTGAATACAACATTCAGTCATGTGCATCCGAGAGCATGGGCAATGCTATAAAGGCATTGTTTTTATTACGGAATCTATACAATAAAATGTATTACCTGATTCCTCCCGATGACCTGATCATGAGAAAACACGCGTTTCATCCTAGTTGAGTTCACGATCTATCTACATGACCACTATCCTCTGTGGCTACAAGAGTCACTGGAACTTCAAAGACGATCAAGATAAATAATCCTGGGATTAATCCTGGGAAATGATGGACCTGCCGGTCATCTGAACATGCAGAAATATTGACGTGGCCCATAAAGGTCATGTAAGCTTATAATCTTCACTCGCCACAGACAGAAGAACACGGGCCCCCCCATCAGTCTGTCTCTCTAGGTTTCTGCCGTGGTTTAACCACTGTTAGGGAGTTTTTCCCGTAGGAACGGTGCAACAATTCCTGCCTGTTGCTTCTCTTTGGGGTTTTAGGCTGGGAATCTTTATGAGCACTTTGATAAATGCTGATACAAAAAGGGCTTTATAAAATAAATGATTGATTGGGTTGTAAAGAAATGAAGTGCTTTTTTGAGCCAATAACCTGACCCCAACCTAAAAGTAGCACAGCACTGATGAAAAGAGGACAGGTGCTATTGCTTTAAATACTACATAGGACTGTGGGCACATTAACTTACGTTGACCCCCACAGAATACAGCTCAGCATCTAACCACTCAGTGGACTTTACTGTCACAGGCAGCTTATAGACACACCGCCCAGAAGAAAACAGCTGGAATGAAGACATGGGAGTAAATAAAACAAATATTATCTATAGCCTCTCGAAAGTATTAAACTAATTTGGACTTCCTAAATGTCATTTTAACAACAGGAAACAAAACAAAAATGCATGCACTCAAGCGAGTTTTAGTCCCATGTTCAGTTATAGAATGCATTATTCATCATTTAAATGCTATTATACTAAGGTGTATTCAAAATATTTAAAGCCTCTAACTGCTTTTGCTTCTATTCAGCAAAAATGTAAGATGCAAGTATCAATTTTCTTAGTACTTTTTAAGGTTTCGGGTTCACTCTCTCGGATTAGACACCGAGTTCCATGTCTAATAAAGCCGCCCGGACCAGTGTATGAGCAACCAGCCTGGCTGTCTCCAGAGGAGAATTACAGTGTCACTGAGGGAAAAAGGACTCCAGCCAAACATTCAGTCAAGTACTTGTGATAAGAAAAAAGGGCAACACTGACATTCTCCATGGCAGTGACCATGGATAAAGACATCCACATGACACAGAGACTGGATACCACCATAACACAAGCCTATACATATTCCTGAAATGTCTGAGGCCTATTCATTAATAAGGGCCAGTGAATGTGCAACAACAGGCTACTCCACATCAAGGGTACACTGCTATTTAGCAGCACTGTCCATACACAGGTAAGAGCTCCCTTCTCTTTCTCCATGCAGCATTAAATGACTGCATTCACTACATTGTCCTGTTTGCTAATACCACAGACTAAAGTCTGAAGCAGCACTTTCCACGGCACTAAAGATACCAATAGAAAATCCAAGGTTTGCAAATTAAACACATCAACATTGATTATTGGGCACCCTAAACAGTAGCTTAATCATGTATGAACTTGTCGTTTTAACAAGCAACAAGCCAGACAAATACACAAGGAAATTAGCTGGAGGCATTAAAACACAGGTGATCAATTAGTGTTCATCATTAGGTGTTGCCCAAAAAAAAGACTACATTACATACACATATTTAGAATTTCTGAGTTTATTTCACACTTTGCAGGTGTAAAATATATGTTTTATAGGAATAGGGGGCTAGATAGAGGTATGCATTATAAAAAGGAAAATACATTGTTGTCATATAGCAGTTCATTTTGCACGGTCAAAAGCAAATACAACCTGCCCAAGTCCTGCCTAGTCAGAAACAACGTACGGTAGTGGAGTGTAATTGACTTTTTTGTTTTATGCCATTTGCTAAGAAAATACACACATTTTAGTTTTTAGAAAGAGAGAACTTGACTTATCAGAACTACTAAAGCTTGAAACATCAAATATCCAACATTAAAAGAAAGTGTACACCTCTTCCTGATTCAAAGTGCCAACAAGGCAGTTGGTAACTATTGATGGTAACAGTGAACTATTTTATAAAACAAAGCACGATAGCTGAACCACAGGTAAAGCTGATAAACAGTGTGTGACAATGTATTATCAATATAATTAACATCCTAATCATTCCAGGTTTTGTGTCAATATAATTCTTTTAAATTAGATGGGTTTTAGAGTTTTGACCCAGTGGATGAAAAACTTGAGTGATAAAAAGTTACTCTTTTTTTTTTTTTAACCTACACACTTATTTAATTCATGCTAACACATATTCAAACTTGTTGTAGTCTACTCACACACTGACATGAGCATATTGTGACTGATCAGTCAACATACTTTACATCTAGCCTTGACCTGCCATCCCAACCGCGCCCCTTCCACCCACAATCCACCAAGCCTGGTTCCACCCGTCTCCCATTAAATGATGTCTACTCAAAGTGCTTGATTGCAGAGAGCAGTGTTGCTGATCACACACCAGGGATGCACTCGCCCAGGGGGTCTACAAAAACTAGCTTCTCCAACCCGGACTGGCTCCAAACGTTTGTGAAGATCTGGAAAAAAATAATCAAGACAAACCAAAAAGGAAAAAAAAGAGGTTGCTGAAAAACGGAGAATGGTGGAGCATCTAGCTACCGTGTGTAATTGTCTGGACTGTTCCCTTCAGTCCACGACTTTCCCTGCCTGATCAACATGACAACTAGTGCTGTGTGACAGGACAAAACTAGGAGGGAGGTACACACAGAAACATATCCTGAAGGGAACACACTACAAACACACCACACACACACCACACACACACCACACACACACCACAAACACACCACACACACACCACACACACACCACACACACACCACACACACACCACACACACACCACACACACACCACACACACACCACACACACACCACACACACACCACACACAAACAGAAAGAGGCTGTTGCATAGGTAGTGGGGAAAAGACAGCGGTGGACAGAAGAAAAGAAGGACTAGGAGAGGAGTGATTAAGACATGAGATCTGTCCAGATGCAGTCAGAGCAATATTGTCATGAAGCTACACCAAGATTGTTATCTGCTTTATGGGATGGAGAAGAGAACTAAATCAAGAACTACATATTATAGCTGAAGTTACAAGCTTTAAGTTGTCTATATGAAAACAGAGTCTTCAGAGTGAACATTTCAACCGTATTGTGAAGTTTTGGTTCTAAAGGTCTATAAAGGTTTTCAATGTGCTTAGTAATCCACTCACCCTGTGCCAAAGTGAATATGCCCTACAGCTAGTTGTGTCGTCTCTTTCTGTCTATCGGCTAAGCTTTAACAAGGTGGCTAATTGACATGGCTGATTTGAAACTTGGTAATTAAGTCACCTGCCATGTGAACTACTCGTGCCCAGATATGTTGGGATGTCCTTCAAGGAGGGTGTGTCACAACCAAGTATTTAACAGAGTCGGCTACTGCAGACACAATAATAACGTCATTCTCAATCTTTGTAATAAGTGATTAATGCCAATTATTTTACACTTATGCACCAATAAAAGTACCATGTCATGCTTGCTTGGGTCAAAGTTTATTTATATAATCCTCCTTCCAGACTAGCTCCTTCCAGACTAGCTCCTTCCAGACTAGCTCCTTCCAGACTAGCTCCTTCTCTGAGTATCTGTGCACAGCATTTTGCTTCCATTAAGAAGGAATGTATTGAAGCAGAATAAGTGGGCGAGGAATGAGGGAGCAACCAAGTTTGAGGAAGAGGGTGGAGGAGCAGATGACGAAGAAGAATAAGTGAGGAAGCAAGGACAGAAATGCGGAAAGAATGACTGTTAAATCGTTTCCATTGTGTTGCCATCATAATCTTGCGAATATGAATGTGAGCATGAGCATTGATTATGAAAACACAGCCAGATAATTAACTCTCCTGATGGTTCATGTTCTCTTGTATAAATACCAATCCAAACAAACCTTTTAGTAAAGAATATTATAACCACATTTTACTTTTATCATCTTTCCACATGAGGCAGCAGCTTAGGTTCTGTTACTGCAATGTAAATTACACCAAAAGAAGACCTATAGAATATTGTGTAACGTGTCCTAGTCAACAGGAAAGCAACATTTTTTTAAATAAAAATAAAAACAACATTTGGGAGATTATACCAGTCTATAAACAGGTAGGGTCCTTAAAATGTAACATTCAATGAAAATCCTTTCCACGCTGACCCATTTTGCTTTCTAACATTCCCCAGACCCCCAAGAGGGACGTGACAACAAGGTGGTTTTAGAGGTAGGGCTACTGGAGCTTTAGCATAGCAGGGCCGTTAGGAGGGGAGAGGAAGACTGGAATAGAAGACAGAACAGGGAGGACAGTGAAGTGGATTGCAGAGAACAAGAGTGAGGGGCTTATCTAACAGCATGTCAATGCCTCTCCGTGCCCGGGCCATGTCGCCACACTCTCCTGAGCACTTCAGATCGCATTCCAATAGCGGGGGGGGGGGGAAGCAGATAGAAGATAGGGAGGTATGGGATAAGGGAGATAGAGAGTTGAAGGTAGCAGCAGTGGTACAGTGTAATGGGTGGAGGGTGAAGGTAGGGAGAGGATAGAAGATCAGTTGGGGTCAGAAGGTGGGTGTTTGGATTTATGAGCTTGATGTGAACACATGATACCTCTCTGATTACCAGAAGGGAGATGTTGTCAGACCTCCAAATAGGGTTCAAACACTCAAATGAATACGCTCAAGCACCAAGACGCATAGACACCCACTGGTACACACAAACTAAAAGAGAGAAGCAAATACTTACTGATTAGACCCAAAGCCACCAGCCGAACCAAAGCCTGTAAAAGAACCAACAAAAACAACAGTAAAAAGATAACATTACTATAAAACCAGTAATTTAGCAGATGCTCTTAACAAGATTAACTATATTATGATTGATTAGGAAGAATTGTGTAAAATTAAGACAATGACCGGGGGCGACAAACCAGGCGGGTTACTACAATTTGCACCTTATTACCTCAGTTACAGAACCAGTCAATCAGAAAGCTAAATAATATGACTGCAGCTCTAGTTCCTCTAGACCAGAGGTAGCCAACTGAATCTGACATTAGGCAAAGATCCCACTCAAGGACCCACAGCAGAAGTGGAGGGAAAGGAAAACAGGATGGAGGCTCAAAGTAGTAAAAAGGGTGCGTTTAAGAGGTTAAGTGATGGTATTCCATATGGAATAAGCGGTGCTCTGTGAGTATCTTACATATTCAGAGCTCCAAAGAGGAAGGGGGAGACAGTGAGTATGAGGGAGAAACGAGCTGTCATCCCAACCTTCTCTTCCCATCTGAGAAAACTGGGCCATGTACAAACATTATTCTGGTAGTAGTACAAAGTAGCTAGCCTGGTGGTGCGAACCTGTAGCAGGAATGTGGGTTAATAGGAGGCCACTGGTGGGATTCCATCATCCCCACAGCTAGCCTAGGGTTAACCAGAATCTACAGACCCGGTTGTACACATTAGACACTAGGCTAATAGACTGCGATTGAACTGGTCACTAATGGGCTACGGTAACCACTGGCACGACTTCAGGGGAATAGGGCTAGGGATTCACTAGCAGGGCTTTAATCAGGGAACTGAGCTCTGGCTTAGTTGTTCCTCATTTGGGTGGCTGGGGGAGTACGGAGGAAACTGCATGGGGAGATAGGAAGTTGGGTATTTGAGTGGTTTCATATGGTTTGTATGGACAAATAGTGAGATGACAGACGGGGAACATGTCAGCCGAGGCTTGGAGTGGATTTCAATTGTTCAGAGTTGTGTCCTCTGGACTGATATGAAATAACCGAATGGTTGAGATGTCAGTAGTACCTCCTCCTCCCTGTTGTCCAAACCCAGAGAAGCCGCTGTGTTGAGGAGCTCCGAACCCAGGCCCCTGTTGCTGGGCCAGGCTACCAAACGATGGTGCATTCTGGCTGGCCAAAGCACCAAAGGACGGTGTGTTTGGTTGAGTAGAGGCAAAGCTGTAAAGAGGGAGAAACAAAATATAACATAGTTTATGTTCAATATTCAATTCTAACAAACACGTTAATAAACAAATAAACATTGCCAGAAGGACTTGAGGAAAAGATTAAGAATAGATAAAATGTATATCACCAACTGACAACACAAGAGTGAAGTGACATACATTTTTCAATCAATCTCTACTCCAGTCATGACCACCCTAACAATATTGGGTGTTTGAAGGAGGTCAGGTTCAGCAGAACAAGATCACCACGTTTCCCTCATAACCACACTAACCCAGGCAGAAGCTCCTAAGACATACTGAGGAACAGCATGGCCTGGAAACAAACCACAAGGCAATAACACTACATTTGAAATACAACAGAATGTGACTATTTCTACCACAGCAGTCACGCAACAAATCTGGGAAGTGTGTGTGTGTGGAAGCTGGGACAACATCAGTGAGCTGAATGTGGGAGTGTTCAGGGGCGTAGTAAAAAAAAAAAGTGTGAGGCGAAGCTCTGTCTGCCATGGAGACTGCAGGTGCCCCAGGTGAGACAGACAAGAGCAGCGCCGGTGACGCCGTCCAACCTCCAGGATTAGTTTAGCGGCGTAATCAAACATCCGCAGAAAGACCAGGACGAAGGTTGAAGGGCAGAGACTAAAGCATCTGTGTCTGTGACGGTCATCAGAGAAGACAGAACCCAAGACGAGGTAGGATTGGTACAAATAGACAAGAGTGAATAGAGCACCCTAACAATAGAGACCGCGGATACATACACAGAGTAATGAGAAAGATAAGACAGGGTGTAGAAAAGAGTCTGAGCCATCAAGCCAGCTCAGCTGCTATTCTCCTCTGGGTCTAATCTGGGAGGCAGCAGACACAGACAGAAATCCAGAATGACCTCACACCCCAATAAAGAAGGCAATCTGTTATTGGCTGACCCACCCTTGGCTCAATCCAGGACCAGACTCATCTGTCTGTATAGTCGGAGCACTAAATTGAAGACCAACTTGTGGAACAGGGAGTGTGACATTCACCGACTATAGAGCGACCTGAGGGGCCTGATCTCTCAACACGGAGCTTTGGAGAACAACTGGACTACCACTTGCATTCACCAAAAATAATTGTGTGATATTTCCCCCTGAAAACCACACATCAGGGTGATGAGAAGGGAGATAGCTTGGACATTGTAAAACAAGAGAGAACAAATGTCTGACAAAAATGACAGGAAAATGAATAAAAAACAAACACCCAAGCCTGTTGCCAATAATCAACTCCATAACATTAAACCCTGATTGAAACGTGAATAAAGAAGAGGACGGCAGAAAATCTTCAGAACAAGACTAGCTCCTGACATGCTGAAAACAGGACCAGAGGCAGTGGGTTAGGACATATTTGAGGGAATGGTGAAAGATGGAGGTTAATTGGTTATTACTTCTAGAACAGTGGTTTCCAACCCCTTTGTGGCAACTGTACCACCAACAAGGGCCTTTAAGGACCACCTGTGGCAAGGCCACATATCCTTAGTGTACATAGAAAGGAACCACCCACTGAGAATCGCAAAGTGAAGACAAATGCATTGTAGCCATACAACCATACAGAAAAGGAGAATAGATTTTGAAATGAAAATTGAGGGGCAGAAGTAAATGCTTTCTAAACATCTTCCATCCCACCAGGGGCCGGCAAAAACTGTCAATGTCGCTTTAAAACGAGAACGTCTATGCAATAAGACTTTCTGAAACGTCAACCGAAACATCAATAAGAGTTATCTGATTCTAAAGTCAATGAAGATGTCAAGTAAATGAGTCCCTTTATTAGTCAACTCTTTTTTTGGTTTGTATGAAGTAGCCTTTGCTACTATAATGGTATGAAATATGTTAATCACTAGACCCTTTAAGATTAGTTAATTACACCGGGAGCTTGATGAGGTTCTTGGCAGAGTACAGGCTAAGACAAACACAGAACATTACAGAAAGGCAGAACCAGGAACCTACCCTAATCTGCAGGCACGTGAGCCCACAGTGGGATAATCTGGGCGGAATAATGTAGCACTGCATGGCCCCATGGTTTGGTGCAAGGAAGAGGTACCCAGATGACTGTGTATGTGTGTGTGTGTGTGTGTGTGTGTGTGTGTGTGTGGGGGGGGGGCAGGACAGAAGAATAATCAAATGTTCTGCCATAATCTTACAATGAGGGTAAGGGTTGACTCCGAAGGGGGTCTGAGTGGTCACAGCGAATGAGTAACATCCCCTGATTTATACTGATTAAAATAAGAGCAGATTTGGTACTCAACTATACGTAAAATCAAATCTCAAGCTCACTGATGGCAGATAAAGCACACAAGCGTGCACGTCGGTTTAGCTGAATGGGGTTTAGTGGGATATTCCCAGGCTGAGAGATGAGGCTGGGCTTGGTAGGGTACTGCTTAGATGTCAGGGAATGTTGCTGATGAACTCCAGGTGTGAACATGAAAACAGTGACTGGGAGGGGGCAGTGTGCTGGAACGCGTGGCAATGCTGCCTGATTTACCCCTCAGGCAGCTAAAGCCTTCACACATGTTGACATTTGTTAAGGGCTTTTCAGACGACGAGCGGAGAATTACAGAGTTCCCCGCAGAGAGAGACGAATTGGCTAGCTGGTCGGGCTGTAGGAATTGATCACGCAGGCAAACTAAATGCTCTAATCTTATTTTCGGACAATGACAGCACGGTTCCAAGAATATAACATTTCTATTTCCTTATCATAAGCCATGTATAGACAGAGCTGACTGAGCAGCCTGGGCATCTTTCTGTCATCATAGGCCACCAAGCCCGCCTCCAGTCCTCATTAAATATGCATGAAGAAAATCAAGACAATAGTGCGGCAGAAAAACATTGTCAGACATTCTGCAGGCCTCTCTTACCCAAATCCACCCACGTTGGCAGCTGCCGTGCCCTCTCCAAACACTTTGCTGCCTGAGCCCATGGGACTGCTGAAAGAAGGGGCCGAGCCAAATGCCGCTGTACCCCCAAATGCTGGGGAACCCCCAAAGGCAGGAGGACTGCCGAACACAGGGGCGCTCCCAAAACCACCTAGAGGGATACAGAGAGGGAGCATTTTAAATAGCTGTGCTCAAATGTGTGAGGGGACATATCTTTGATTCTCATGAGAGGAGCAAACAGAGGCAATATGTCTCTTCTTCCTCCATATTGATTAGATCACACCTACTCCGGCCCAACATTAATAATCATACTTTTTTGACCGTTCACTAATATTCTGTTCAGGGACAATGGCTCTTACAGAAATGCGTCCAATGCTCAATAAAAGTCTGCTGAAATAATTCTGGTTAGACTTAAGTATTTGGTTCAGTTACGATTCAGTTACGATTAAATGTTTGAGTAACTTTTATATTCCTGTGGGCTCAACAGAGGCCAGAAAAAACAAAGAATGTCATGGAAACAGACATGTCTGATCACTGAACATATAAAAGGGCTCAAATCAATAATTCCTGTGGTTTGACAAGGTAGCCTATGCCAGTATTCTGCTCCACACAGAACACAAAGGGGCCATAATAGGAATTGATTTCCCTTCCTTTTCAATAGAATGTGAAGATGGAGGTGGGGCAGTTAAAGGGAGGGGAACACTGAAATTACAGCCCGGCTTTGAGATAAGCATGGAACTCTGAATAATTCATTGGACTAATGTAATAGGGTTACACCGGTCGGTACCTGGCCAGTAACAGGTATTACAGACCCGAGAGCGGTACCGTAAACCCCAGTGCCCTGTAGTATTCTGAAAAGACAGCTGAGTTGGTAGGACGTGATGCACGCGGGCTCATCCAGCAGGGCCTGCGACTCTCTGACCCCAACACGTCACACACAGAGGCAGGACAACAGGTGAAGCAGCACTGTCTTCTCTGTATACTGCATACCTGATCATTAGATTGTGGATCCATTCAAAAACTAAATATTTGATGTGCATTGTTTTCGCTGGACTGCAATAGTAATTTAAACCTACTTAAACCTGTAGCTCTGATCTCTAGTGCCTAAATCCTTTCAGAATTAGACAAGGAAGATAGAAATATAGAGTTGAAACAGGAGAATGTTAACTGGTTGCTTAAGAGGCAAAGGGGAAATGTATTTCTGAAAAGATTGAAACTGATGCCATGGATACATGTGATTTGGTCACTCGCCATCAATTCCTTTCAGATCCTTTTAAACTTAGAACAGGAAACAGAACAGGATCTGTCCGATTTCTTTTTTGTAAATACAGATGTACGGAGGTTAAAGCATATTGTGAGTAGGCACATTCACTTTTATATGTACATTCATAGTCATTGTTAATGCTCAGATACCACAATACTTACATCTCATATCAAGCCTAGGGTATATCAATTCAAATTATATAAAAAGTTTAAGAATTGCAGTTAAAACCAAGAGATGACTTAGCAAAATGTAGCAAACAATTCATAGAAAAAATTATAACATTATTTCACAATGCGGCAAACTTAAACATTTATAGAATTGTCACTTATAAACCTTTGGGGATCACATACACTTACGAATGTTACTTTAAATAATGCTTAAACGGTCATTATTGAAGTATTTTTGGTACATCCAATTGTCGTTGGAAGTCACAAAACTGCACTTAGGCGGACTCCATTCAACTAAGATGCTTCACATGATTTCAGGTTAAACACATCTGTCTCTGAGATGTCCCATAGTTGATTGGTACAATTATTAACAAAAACAACATTAAGACAAATTAATATTCAAAGCAAATCTGGAATAATGTTCCTCAAATGCACTAATCAGAAGTAGGATTTGAAAACATTGCACTGATTATCTACCGGAGCACAGTCATTTCCATTATTTATAAAAAATAAAAGAGACAATAACGCAGAATTAAAAACAAGCAGTCCTCAAAAACTGAGCATTGGTGACTGAGACCAAATGGAAAAAGATGAAATGATCCAATAAGACCAAAATAGATCTGCACGTCTAGAGAACACCATCCCTACCATGAAACATAGTGGTGGCAGCATCATGCTATGGGGATGCTTCTCTGTGTCATGGCCTGGAAGCATGTGAATATTGAGGGAAAAATGAATGCAGCAAATTAAAGAGAAAATTCTTTGTTATCTTTCAAAATACTAGTAGGTGAGGCATGAATTTGGAGCTGCATTTCTGATGTTTGATCATGTAAACAAACACTTTTACATTCAGTTTAGTCTGATGCAAATTCAGGCAAAAGTGTCGAGGAACAACATAATTTGAACAGTAACTTAGTACAACCTTGTTGAATGTTAAGCACATCTTTTAAATTGTAGTTAAACATATTGCGTAAGACAGGGACTGAGGGAGATCGCCACTCTACGTAGAAGGTAGAACACAGTACAACTCACCTTGTACTGTGCATGCTAGCCTTGCAGCTAGCACGTATAGACAAAAAATTGAACGCATGAAAATGAGGCACTGAGACCCCAAAATGTGAAGTAGACTTTCTATAGGCACGGTGCGTTACACACCTGTTTGTTTTGCGGGGGTAGAGAAAGAGCCAAATCCCTGTGCAGCAACGCTGCCTCCACCTGTGCTGAATGTCCCGCTGGGCTTCTGCTCCCCTCCTCCGAATGCCGATGCTGGGGAGCCAAAGCCAAAGGTCTTGGCCCCACTGCTTCCAAACAGGGTAGTTCCTCCTGTAGGACAGACATCAGATTAAGAGAGTATTTGAGGTAAAGTCGACATCGCAAGCCACCACTGCCGCATCATCAAGTAGCTGAAAATGTCTGGACGGCTTTACTAGGACACCGTGATATCAAAGAAAAGTTCTCAAACTGGTCAACCAAAGACGGATTATCTACGGAGCAAAGACGATTTCAATATTACAATCACAAAAGAAAAATCAGAATTGCTCTCTTTCTATGCACAATAGATAATCTCCAGAACGATGGGGTGAAATATAGTTTCAGGGGTGTCATTACATAAAGACTGTCCTGTTGGACCTATACCTCCCTGTCTATATCTTCAGAGCATTTCTCTATGTAAGGTCAAATCCAAAATATTTGGGATGAACTTCCAGTCTCTCTACATAACCGAGTGACTAAAGGTCTTTCAGACAAAATTATGCCTTGTAGCAGTATTTCTGAAATTCAGAATTGGGAAAGTTGACCAAAGGCATTGTTTGATTGAGCCTTGTGTCTGATGAAAAATAAACAGATTTGTAGCAATTATTCTGTCCTTTTTGTTTCACACATCGCTCGATCACACTAGTGGTGGGTAGATGTGTACTTCAATAGTGTCATTGGTCTCAACAATGTTGCTATCAGCCGTGTCACTGCAGATTGATGAATTTTCTCTTGCTTTGTAAAGCCTACAGCCTGACGAGATCCATCTTCCCACCCCCCCGAAGTAATTATTTTCAAAACAGGGGTGGTACTGGTTTTTAAAGATTCTCTGGGGCTTGCTAAACCTTTTGAGATTGAGAAAAAACGGCTGTATCTGATATTTCTTAACTACAAGAATAGCTGAAGATTGCTATAAATTCTGGATACAGTAGTCAGCTTACAACCAGGAAATGTTGATGGCCAGTCAATACCAGTGAAATGCAGAAATGCTTGTATTTGCATTTGCGTGAATATAATCCGCAGTTTGATTGATAGCCTATTGCCTGGGTTTGGCATGCGAAATTACTTAAATAAATAACCATCACAGCAGTAACATGATTGGTTCTAAACTGAAGAACATGTCCTTTATCACCACAGATAAGGTAATTTAAAAGAGAAAAGGTAATCTGAGTTGAAACGTTTGTGAATCTGAAATTCATGGTTCATTTGGATTCGTTTGAGGCCATGAGGGTTGACTCATTTGTACCCAAAACATCTCACTCAGAGTCAAAGCCTTGAGCATGGAATGGATATACATTACTAGAAGCATAGTCTCTTTGAAATGGGTTATACATATTCAGATAGCAATAAGCAGAATTCTGCACTATTTCAATTTTAACCGAAGAGGGTATTGTAGCATAGCATGGGGGCGAGTCAAATGCATACAAAAGTGGATATTCAGCTGATCGCGCCAACAAGTACCATATCACGGAGAAATACAGTTTTGAAATGTTTTCATTAACATTGTTAACAAAATGAATCACAGATATGTTAAAACTCCAGATCTTTTTTTTTCATGGCAAAATTAAAATATCAGACAAGCTCACTGCACAACATTGATTATCTTAAAGCTATTATTTGGAAAAAAACATGTGGATCACATGATTTGTCAAGAGAACATTTGCCCAAATCTATACACATGCACGCACACACACACACACACACCATTGATGATTACATTCAGGATATGGATTGGTGTGCATTTAAGGAACAGAAAACCCACATACAGTATCAGCCCATTTACTAGATAAAGCCAGTGTGTCTGTTGAGCAGTGCCATATGACTGGGAGCTATAGAGGATGGTGCAGACTGGTGCTGTGTCACAGATAGACAGAACAGATACATGTGCGGTTGATGCCTCCAGCATTAACAGGCTAAATCACTCCTCCGCTTATAAGATTAGAGCTCACGGATGAAAGCTGAGGAAAATTGATTTACGTAAGGCTATTTAGAAACAAAAAAAATATTATATCCGGTAACGGCTAACAAAATACCAGTGTGTTGATAACGGTTTCATGCAAACAAATATTTGTGCTCTCATCTAAAGAACTCTGGAGTTATTATAAGGGCTTATTTACATTACAGGACAGAATAAAATGCTAGAATAAAATCTATACCAATTAACACAGACATACTAGGCAGGACCGGGTTTGCCAAACGAGACAAAAGCAAGTGTTATCGGTGGGCACGGCATAGAAACTTTATACACTTCTGAAACAAAACAGGGGGGGGTCACGATCAGAAATGTGACACATACCATTTGAGGTTGGCGTCTCAGGCTAACAATATCTGCTATTTACACAACCAAGAAATCTAGCGTCTCTACTCTTCTTTCATGTCTCACAAAATGTAAAATAATGTAAAAGAACTTAAATTTGTCTGCAATACATACTCCTGTGCATGGGAGCTGTCACACAAGTTATTCCTTGCTAAAGACAAACAAACAAAGGAATGTAATAGTAATAAGAGGGCATTTTTTGGCAACCCAAATGCAAAAGGAAATCTTTGGGCACATGCTAGAGGTCTATGAGGGCGTGTCAAAATGTTTTTGTCATTTTCACAACCAGATATAAAGGGCTTAAAAAGGGGACATGAAATGTCTGGATGTTAAAAGACTCAACCCCTCACTGGCCAATTACAACATCCTCTATTACAGGCTTCATGTTGTGTATTTACTGTGTTTTAAGTAGGCTAATGCATTGCAATCAATTCAACTTGGAAGTTTAACATTTGTTGTTTTAAATACAAATGTAATATTTAAAAATCATTGAAGACAAATTCTTTGCAAAAATGTACTGCAAGAGGTGACACAAACTGTTACAATAAGTTCACAAAAATAATCTCAGCAAAACAGATCACCGGGTGAGTTAATATTCCCTCAGGTGCTGACCCACATGACTTCCTGATTGGACGAACAGGGTGGGAGATGCAGAAAGGCACGGATAACCATGAGGGCAGCTTGCAAGGATTTTCTACTCTCTGAATCCGTTGGGATTGGTTGCGATTACACAACGTGTAATCAATTTATGATGGATAATCAGTATGATCAGGTTTCTAAAAACACAAATATTTGAACCTTTTGCATCTGGGTGCAAGACAGCGAATATAAGACAGAAGAGGCACACATTTTTGCAACTTAAACTGGTATCAGCGAATCAGCGTTGGCCACAAGCGCTGCCCTTAACAACAGACCAGGACAGAGTCCTTTCACTTCTGTCCTTGTGGGTCCCCCCTCACCTGTCTGGTTGGGCTGTCCGAAGCCCCCTGTTGGGGTGGTTGTACCAAAGGGGTTCTTGTTGGCGGCGTCCTCACTGGGTTTGCCACCTAGGCCACTGAAAAAACCTCCTCCTGCCTGCTGGGAGCCTGTCGCTGGGGCAGAGCCAGAACCAAACAGACCTCCGCCACTGGATGGCTGCTGCTGAGAAGGCATCATACATAGTCAGAATGATCCGTATTGGATAGGTATTCACCAGTACATGGGCCTCTGATGACTGTTCTCGCTGACTACCTAAATAGTAGTATAGTAATGGGTAGCACATTTGAGGAGACATGGGAATTGGTGAGCTGGTTTTCTATTTAACAGACAGTAAAATATGAATGTTACCTGTCCAAAGACAGTCCCTCCACCAGGCTGTTGACCAAACACAGTTGTAGTAGAGGAGCTGCCAAATGCTGAGGGAAGAAGAACGAAAATAAGGAATACAAGACACAGGTGATGCTACTGCACTTAAATAAATATATGCAGACGTTCAAAAATGATGCATGTGTGGTCATTCAAGGTCAGAAAATCTCAAAGTCACAGGATGTTTGAGCTGTGTGTGTGCAAGGGCGCACACGGCACGCAGAAACGCCACAATATCGTCTAAATGATTATAATTTCTTAGAACTCACATCTGCACCCATCAAATTACGAAGGTTACGGCTCATGTCAACACCATCTTCACAGGCACTCTAAACCCACTCCAATTCACATTGGCTCCAACAGATCGAAATGACGCGGTCTCCACTGAACTACCCTTACCAACCTGGGCATGAGGAACTGCTGTAAGAACACACTGTAGGCACCAGCCCTGTAACAATTACTTCTGCCTAAACGCAATGTTTTGACATGAGGGCGTTTTTCTTTTATCGCGTTCAAAGCATTTCTTTTTTCTTTTTATCAGGCTGTAAGAGATATTGGGTATAGCGGCAAATCGGTGCTGCGGAAGAGCAGAAGGAAGAGTGAGAGGTCGATTTTTCAGTGGCTACAAAATGGGAGAAAACGACGTACATTTTCAAAGTTACATGAATGTGGTTTCAAATTAGATGTGCTCTTTAAAACAAAGGTCACATACAATTTGTATTTGTTAGTTTGTGTGATATCTGTTCAGTTGAAATGTGTGAAAAAAAATATTCTTCATTTTGAGAATTCTCAGTAATCTAAGGCAGCATTCTAGAATTCTATTGGGGTCTAAGGGGTTAATGGGAAGGGTCAAAGCCGGGTCAACTTTTGTTTGCATCCATCAAACATTTTTAATGCCCCTGTGCACCCAGCAGAGTGACAGAACAGTTAACCAAGTTATTAACAGTTTACAGAAAGAGACAATTATATTGTTCATCGCAATTATTTCCGAGACAACCAATTATACAGCAACATTTGGAATTGTTGCAGCTTTAGTTAGTGTTCAACACCTTAGTGCCCTACAAATTATTGGGCAAGAATGGAATTCTGGGTCTGAACACCTCCCTCTTCACCTGGCTCCATGTAGTCACCCGGACCCTGAAAGCAGAGGCCCTATGGGGGGCTGTTTGCTTAGCCCCATCCTGTACTCAGTTTTCATGCATGGCCACGCATGGAATGAAAGGGGAGGGGTGCACATGGCAGAGAGGGGTGCACATGGCTCAGAGCATCATGGAGGCCAAGCTCCCATCTATTCAGGACCTCCACAACAGCCAATGTCAAAGAAAGGAAAACAAACAGCAAACGCATCCAACAGCAAAAGCAATCTTTTTATGTAGGAATATGGCCGATACTGACCTACTTAACAGAGAAAAGTGAATCACTCACGGGGGATAATTGCCCTTTTCAATAATGCAACAGTCTATATGTAAATGTGAATGGTCAGGGTTCATGGGCACCGTTATCGGATGTACACAAAAATACATCTCTGCTCGCTGGTTCGCATAGCTACACTGACAATATGCTGCCTGAAATAACAGGCAAGTGATAAAGGGCCAGAAATAATCCATGGGAATGAAGCACACACATCCAGACCGAAGAGGTTCAGGGCCATTAATAGTGACACCTGTTGTGGTCCTGGAGTGGCTCTTTGGCCATTACTGTCGGTCTCTCTACAGTGACCGATAACTAATGTAAATCACCCGCTGCCCATGGATAAAGTTCACTATCATCTTCTGATGCAGGGCAATATCATTCACGTTTAAGCTACTTTAAGCTTGGCAGGCAAATTGTTGTCCGACCCAGGCCTGCTCGCAAGGAGGCATATACATTTCCTCAGTTATACCGGAAAAGCGACCAAATACTAGTTTAATAAAGCCAGATTAAAGCCTTTCCTTCTGTTGACATTGACAGTCTGACCCTGTTTAATCTGAACAATGTTGACATAAGTCAAGCCAGTACTTGTATTTCATGTACAATTGGGGGCATTAATCAACACGCCTTTGAAGTGGAAACCTATGTAGGCTATTTGCAGTGGATTCCTAAGGCTGACACACAGGCTAAACTAGTGATCAGGTGGGAACCCAGGCTGAGTAGTCAGGGCAGACAGGGACGTCGCAGCTCTAGCGGCTGAGTTGCGATAGACTCAGCTGTCTCTCCCTGTGACCCACCCAGCCCCTCATGGCGTGACGGACAATTCAGAGAATCCCTGGGAACAGGGCAACTCCCTGCTGTCCAGCCGACATGCTTGTACCTCTGACAGTCTCTCACAGTCACACACTGCCACTCCTCATGAACATGCCCGGTTGTCAGCCTCCACCGCGTAAGAGTTCACACCCCCCACAACCCTATCTAACCCAAAAGGCCACACCAGATATTCCATGACTACAACCCCCCCTCCCACCTCGCTGACCCCACTAACCCACTGAGGACATCCAGCTGCTGGGTTGTCTGGGCGACGCTCTAACCTCTGACTTAGCTAGGTTATATTCCATAGCTGTCAAATTCATACATTGAAGGCGCACTTGGGCTTAGTGCTTAATTAATAAGATTTAGTACGTCCTCAAAACACATTGCAGGGAGTTGGATATCGCTATCATTCTAGAACATTGTGTGGGTGGGTTGCATGTGCAGTAATGTGCTTTTTTGCATCATCCCCAACCCTAATGACATCTACAAAACATACTATGAGACCAGTTTCCCAAACCTGTTTGCGAACTAGCGCAGTGGTGCACGGAGGCCAGGGTGAGGGCTCATTAAATATGGTTGATGTGCCTCATGGTGCTCTAGTAACGCCTTGTGGAGGCTTGGGCACCACCCAGGCAGAAGGCCAGAGAATGTGTTATTTCGCGTAACTCTGTCCAGACACCCTAACTGAGCAAGCCGATAAGAACTAGAAGAACATAGGACGTGCTTCAGAAAGCACACCTTGACATGGACTGTTCTGATCCTGCTGGGATCTGCTGCAACAAGGCAGGGCATTGATCAAATAGGGCAAGAGTAAAAAAAATTAAAAAAAGAAGCAGCAGCAGTATCACAGTAGTAACACATTGTGATACGGACGATGAGAAGATGTATCATTTCGACAAATTTGCTATATAATTTTTGCAACCGATTAAAAAAAAACAAAAAGCTAATGGCTTTCTCTGCAGCGGACATTTGTTGAGCAATGTTTGGAACATCCAGTTGCCTTTTATTTCTAATTACGGTATCGATTTATCCTACGATACATATCCACATCCACACCTAGCAGTAAGACTGGACCTCTGCCAGCCAGCACCAGAAGATCCGACCAGCCCCAGACAGATGGTACTACATTGCCAGTATGAGAGAACAGAGGACTCCATGCCAAGAGGCATTATCCTAATGGATGTGATGAATGGCTTTCCTAATGACGCTGTTCAGTCGGTCCCATAGAGGGAAAATAAACACAGGAATCTGAGTACGTGGGCAATAGATGGGACTCCGTGAGTAGATCTATCCACCTTTGTCAAGAAAGCCTGATTGCTTATTCCTCTACCATGTTGTGTTTGTCCAAAAAAGCACTGTGCTGAGCAGTCTGCCAAACAAAGCACATGTCACTGGTGCTGAAATCTAGGGATAAACCTGTTGCCAGTTTTCTGATGGAACGCAGAACGTAGTTTGTATTAGTGCGCACCCAAACACACTCTGTCTCTCACTCACCTGCAGGCTGTCCAAAACTGAAGCCAGTGGACGATGTTGTGGTGGTGTTGCTTCCAAACACAGAGCCTTGCCCAAACCCGGCACTCTGCTGACCAAAGGCTGGGCTAGCGCTCGGCTGCCCAAACAGGCCTGTGCCCGTGCTGCTAGCTGTACTGGCACTGGGGGTGCCAAAGGAGAAGCTGCTGGCATTGCTTGCAGTGGGGGCTCCAAACAGACCACCTCCAGCAGCGGCGGTACTGGCGGCGGCAGCCGGTAAGGCAGCTGTGGCTTGTCCAAAGCCCGAGCCGGACCCAAATGCAGACTGCCCAAAACTGAAACCGCCGGCTGAGTTAGCAGCGGGCTGGCCAAACCCACCGACAGACTGTCCGAACGCATATTTGCCAAAGCCAACCCCGGTGCCCAAACTAGGGGGAGCGCCGAAGCTGGTGGATCCAAAGCCACCGGCAGTCGCTGGGGCTGTAGAGGCCGGGGTGGGCTGCCCGAATATGGAGCCCGGAGCGGAGCCTGCGGCGTTGGAGTCGGTGGGGGTGGAGGTGGTGGAGGTGAGGACTGTGGTGTTGATCACTGGGGTTAGGCTGGTCGCAGCTACGGTGGTGATATCTGTGGGGACAGCCGGCGCCTGGGTAACGATGGAAGCAGGTTTTTCGGAGACGGGGGCACGGTATGCCGGCGGCGGGGCATCCGGGATGGGGGTGGCCGCGGGTGGTCGGGCCTCAGGGACAGATGGGGTGTCCGCAACCACAACGGGCTCTCCTGTTGGGCCGTGGGCTGACGTGGCTGGCGGTGTGTCGGAGGCTGGAGTAACGGGAGGTGTGCTAGTGGCCGCGGCGGCTGGGCTGGCGATAGGGGCTGGAGGAGTTGGGGCTTTTTCCGGGATGGGAGTGACCGAGGGCTCTGAGTGGGTGGAGACCTCAGGCTCAGAGACAGGAGGGTTTACGGAGGGGCTGACCTGAGAGGGACCAGGCTCTGGGAGTACAGTGGGGTCTGATGGGGCGGTGGAGGTTTTAGGAGGATCCTTCTCCAGGGAGAGGGATGAGGAGAGAGGGGCTGCTAGGATGCTGCTGAAGGAGGTAGCGGTCGACATGGAGAAGGCTGGCTTGGTTACCGGAGGCTTGAATGCGGTCTTGGATGAGTCCGTTACGGCTGAATCGGCCTCGTTAATTGCAGACTCGGCCGGATTTCCTTGCGGGAGGGTTGACCCAAAACTAAACTGGGCCGCACCCGTGTCTGGCAGCCCGAAGCTAAAAGCAGCTGCTGAGGGCTTGTCTTCATCGCCCTGGCCCACGCGCAGACCTGAGAAACTGCCCAGTGTCTCTCCTCCTACCACCTTTAGACCCTGGGGCTCCAGTCTGAGGGTGGGGGGGTTTGAGGGCCTGACAGGCTCCCCTGACATGCTGGGAACAGGTGTGGGGGAACCAGTGCCCCCCAAGGCAGAGGAGCTGGACTTGGGCGTAAAGGAGTCCGAAATCTTTCCAGTACTGCCGAAAGAGAATTTACTTGTATCCTTCACTGGGGAGGGAGAGAAATGGACAGTTTTACAAAACAAGGTGGACAATGGAAAACTCATGATTAATGGACTTAATAATTAATAAATTCATCAACATGGTAAACAGCAACCTACAGCAACCTATTTACTGCTTTACATTAGAGGGGGGTACCTGGTGCTGCTCCTTGGGTGACCGAGGAGAAACTGAAGCTGCCAGCCGACCTGTCAGAAAGAACAAAAAATAATTACATCTATTTCTTCTACACAAATGTCTGGTTTTCTAGTTCATTTAATCCCAGTGGTCATGAGTATTTTAAAGGCTTTAGAGAAGTTGCTTGCAATAAGAATTTGTTAATCTATTAATGTGTAGATATGACGTAGATTGTATAACATTTTGTCACTAGTCATGAACTAGTCATCTATATTGTCCATAATGAATTAGTGTCAAAGTCATAAATACTTGAAGGGGAAAAGATTAATATTAAGATGTGTGTTAATAAATTGTTTGAAGTAATTGTTGATCTGTTTCTATGCAGGCAAATCTCTCACCAGGGTGAGCAGGGTCAAACCTGAGTAAAGCATCATCTGGACATTGCTCTCCCCTGACAAACGCTACTTAATAGAAGGTTGTGATGTAAGGATTAGCGGAATGGGGGGGAAAAAATTCTGTCAGAACAAAAACACAAAAATGGGGAATTTAAATCTATTGTGGTTTATGCCATATACATTTTAATTAATACATGTCAGTTGAACTTTTCCGACATCTTCATAGAGCACGGGAATATAGCTATAGGTGCGCACAATATGTATAGTTTATATACAACTCTGGAAAAAAATTAAATCAGCATCTAGATGTATGGCAGCCATTCCAATCCAGTGTCTGTTAAATTCCAACACAGGCACAAGTCATTTAACTTAATGAGTTACTGATTAGGTGATACTGAAACAAATCAAATTTAACAAGGAAAAGTATAAAAACCACTGCTGTGGTCATTGCTATCCTCTTGCAATAAGGCCGCCTGGAAGGCAAAAACAGTGCTAGTAGTACTTCAAAGGTAATGTGAATAAAAAAAATACTATTCAGCATGACAACATTTGAAAAGCTGTGAGTGAAGATAAGAAGGGTTAAACACTGGCTTAACTGGCAGAGGGATACAGTGAGCGTCAGGTTGCTTCCATCCTGAAAATTTCAAAGGCAGCGGTTCATAAGAACAAGGTCAAGTAACAGACATCGGGGACAACAAAGCTACAGACTGGCAGAGGGCAAAAACAACTGTCCACTGACCGAGATGACCGACAACTCATTAGAATGTTACTCAACAACCGTAGGATGACATCAAATGTCCTACTAAAAGAATGGCAAACAGCAGCTGGGGTGAAGTACACGGCGTAGACGGTTCGAAACAGGCTCCTAGTGGCAGGGCTGATGTCGTGCAAATCTAGAAAAAAGACCTTCATCAATGAGAAGCAAAAAAGAGCCGGACTGAAGTTTGCAAAAGACCATACAGATTGGACCGTAAAGAAATGGAGTAAGGTCATCTACTCTGGCAAGTACAATTTTCCGCTTTGCCCGACACCTAGTCGTCTAACGGTTAGACAGACCTGGAGAGGCCTACAAGCCACAGTGTCTCCCACCCACTGTGAAATTTGGTGACAGATGGGTGATGACCTGGGGATGCTTCAGCAAGGCTGGAATCGGGCAGAATTGTTTTTGTGAAGGACGCATGAATCAAGCCAAGTACAAAGTTATCCTGGAAAAACACCTGCTTCCTTTTGCTCTGACAATGTTCCCCAACTCTGAGAATTGTTTTTCCAGCAGGACAATGCTCCATGCCACACAGCCAGGTCAATCAAGGTGTGGATGGGGGACCACCAGATCAAGCCCCTGTCATGGCCAGCCCAATCTCCAGACCAGAAGCCCAAAACATCTGGATTTTAATCAAAAGGAAGACGGATGGTCACAAGCCATCATACAAAGCCGAGCTACTTGAATTTTTGTGCCAGGAGTGGCATAAAGTCACTCAACAGCAATGTGATAGACTGGTGGAGAGTAAGCCAGGATGCATGAAGGCTGTGATTAAAAACCTGGGTTATCCCACCAAATATTGATTTCTAAACTCATCCTAAGTTAAATATTAGTATTTTGCGGTTGTAAAATGAATATGAATTTGTTTTCTTTGGTCTACACCACATCTGTGAGCCTAAAGCACAAGGCAAGTACTGGTTTGTATGACTGCTGAAGGGAATTTTATACCAGCATTCATTCATTCAGTTATGAGCATACAGGTCAGAGGTCACATAAGACCTGCGGATAACTGCCTTTGTGTGTGAAGCGAAAATCTGGATATAGGTTACAATGACAATTGAAGGGCTAAGAAAAGTGGGAAGCAGGATTTGGATATGTAAGGACCAGGACCAAGGTGTACTGGTTAAGTAACAAGGGACTAGAGTGGCAAGCCTGGGGAAGTTCCCCTCAGTGACCCTCCATCCCAACAGACTCACGCTGCTGTGAAGGAGAAGGCTTTGCTGCTCTGCTCGCCCAGTGAGGCAGAAGAACTGGAGGGAGCAGACACGACTGGGGTGTCAGCTTTAGATGATCCACCTGGAAGAGAGATGGCATTATAATAGGCATGACAGTGAAATTATAATATACCTTCATTTTACAAAGAGCTAATGAAAATAGGTAGACAATGGGAATTGAATGCAAATAAATGAATGTACAGTGTGTATGGTTAACTCAGATCTAGTGGATTTTTAGTAGTTGAAATACTGGGACAAACACAGTGACAATAGGTGGAAGGCATTTTCCCAACATGTTTAAATCTGATTTACGTACCAAACACGAAACCCTGGGGGGAAGATGAGTGGATACTCTCAGCGGAAACCTTTGCCATGCCTTGATTAGAATTCTGGATAATAAAACAGAAGGACATTATATACATTCCGCATGGATAAAAAATAACTAGCAGATGGTAAGTAAGGGCAGAAAAAAAGCAACGTTGTTTTAGAGAACTTAAAAAAAACATAACGTGAAAGACATTTTTTATTGAGGTCACCTCACAAATGGATTCTGTTTATCACAAGTGTCATTTTTACTATGAATAAGCTATTCCTAATTGGCGAATGGGTTGTCACAAAGTTGAACCTGGTTTGGTCCAAGGTGTGAGAGTTCCCTTATATGAATCAGTTTCCACCCAGATGCCAATTGTATCACTTCACTGCCGGGACTTTGGGGGGACCAGGGGCATCACAGCCCTTTCAAAATGACCATTTATTCAAACCAATAAGATCTCAGCCCAGCGCTAGGCCAACGACACTGGAAGTCCAGAGTTGTTGGGTTCTTAGAGTATAAGAGACATCGAGCTACTGCCAAACGCACATATTAAACAGTTAGGTATTAATTAAAAAAAACACTCCCTATACATTTTGTCAGAGCGGCTGAATGCCTGTTGCCTACATATTCAGTTGTATCTGGCTGGAAAGTAGACATCTTATAGAGGTAAATCAGGCCTTTGGCTAGTAATAAAGTTGGCTTGAAGGGATAGAGTTCTGCAGTTGATAACATTTACAGTTTGGAGGATGCCAGCCAGGCAGCTAATACTCACTCGTTTGGCCTGGTTGGTGTTGGCCACTGTAGCCAAAACCTGCTGGACAACCTGACCAACTGGGGCAGGGACCGAGGAGCTGACAGGGAAACGAAGAAAGGGGCAAGAAAATACTCAACAAGGAGGGTTAAAAACAATAAATCCCATTTTCAACTATTTTGTTTTTATGAGTCATGAGAGCGGCAGATATTTCAAACCGAAGTTGTGAAGCTGTGAGGTTGTTGAGGGTGGTTGGTGGAAGCTGCTACATCAACCTCGACCATACAACTCGAAATCGGCAAACAAACTACACAACCCAAAGATCGTCTGGTCCCAAGCACAACACCTACAGTAGTGAACAGAGAACCAAAGCCACAGAACAATGGGCCTGCACTGCCTCAGTGGTTATTCTCCAGCATCAACCACATTACCCGTGCCACAGACAGACCATGTAGATCAACTAACACCAGCCTGGCATGGAGGGTCACAATGCTGGGAGACAGGCTGGCTGGACACAGCCTCTCTAAAATAAGCACCCTATCTGAATGTCTGGCTATGGAGGACGTTACTGTGAGCTGGGCTAATTTGGAAAATGGCCCCAAGCGGAATCCTGTTCAAACAAAGCGAGCACAACACAATGGTGGAGCGAGGCCTGGCCTGGCTGGGCAGAGAGAGGACAGTCCATCTCAGAGGGTTAGAGTGAGATGGACGGACTGGGAGTTATAGGGAGGCAAATATATTGGGATGGCAGGGAAAGGGACAGACCGTAACTGAAGTGGAGAGTTAAGAGGAAGACGGAGGGCGATTGGGGACAGTGGGGGGCGAGAACAGCGGGGCCCTATTCGTTACAGATTCTGGAAACAAGCGTGATCGAGGGAGAGTTTGGCAATCATTTCTGTGGGGATAGACCGAGGGAAAGGGGGGTGGGAGAGGGACTACGAGGGAGAGCGAGAGGGAGGGAGACCGGGGGGGGAGACATGCACTCAGATTGCGGGCCTCTGCCAGCAGTGAATCAGATGCAATGGAGGCGAAAATCTGACATTTTGTTGGAGTCAATTTTATCTTCGTTAAGGCCATCATAGGCTGATAACACCACCACTAATTTATGAGTCCACATTTGAGATCTGCTGCACAACTAGTATGTGTGTTTGTGGTAGAAGTGACTTTTAGAAAAGGTGGGAACTATGATGATTAGCATGTGCCCTTTTTAGAAATAAGCAGTAGTGTGCGCGTAAATACAAGTTTGACTATTCTGGTAGGACATCAAAACAAAACCCAAGTGTCCTCAACAAGGAAGACTTTACCTTATGAACCAAATGGCCATTTCCAGCATCGGTGTCAGCCAGGATAACTGACAAGGTATCAGAGCTGGGGATCTTATTTCATCATCAGCCTCACTCAAGGTCATCATTGTGTCACATCAATATGAGTACCGGGCAGCCTGTATCAGGTAAAGAATGGCCAAAAATACACCTGCCAACAGGGCCTCCCCCTAGCCGGACAAGGCACAGGTCTTCCAGTGCTACAGCGTTTTTATAGTTCCAAATCATGTCCGTAAACCGAAGTGACAAGCACCTGTGTGTTGCCGACTCCCTATTGGCTGTGCGGACGTACCGCCTGGGGTCAAACACACGATCAATTATTCAGTGTCTAGCAGAGTTTGAAGGACTTACCCATGCATTAACTCAGAGACAGGGCAGAGATCTGCTGTGGCATGCGGTTTCCAAGGTAGCAGAGGTCGAGTGCATGCGTTCGGGTGCATACATGTGCCTAGGTTCACGACGTAGCCTGCTTCGACAGTACCATCCAGGCAACACCCTCCCACCCACATCAGATAACCGTTCCGGCTGTTAGATGGAACACGGTACACCGTATCTACCACAACCATTACTTGAGCTTGGAATGAAAAGTCCACCAACAGAATTTCTTTCAGAGGTAAATCCAATAGGAAAGACAGGGTATGATGCATCAGATAAATGTAACATTAGTTCATCTTTATGTACAACAAGTAACGGAAAAAGAAAGCAAGGAACAGGGAAGGAAAAGGACAGAGGTGTGAGGGAAAACCCTAGAATGGTTCCGAAGTCCCCAATACACCCACACCCTGTCTAGGCCCTGGTACTTGGCACTCCATCAACCTAAATGTCACAGCGGCTCTGGGCATCTGGCAGCAGAACCTCTGATAATCTATACTGTGTCCCCAGTTACTCGGCAAGGCTGGAGCAGGACAAACAACATTACTGCAGTGCAGGCTGGCCATGCTGGGATACAGGATCAGAAAACGAATCCTGTCTATTTCTTTCCTGAGAAATAATCAGAGTTCGTTTCGGTCGACTTAATTAGATGCCATGTATGAAAATAAGAGAGGAAGAGACAAAGAACTACAGTTCTTATTGGGCCCGGTCCAACCCAAGGCTGATGAGATGAAGCCAGAGTTCAGGCCTGGTCTAATATCGCAGGAATGTAATAAGCCTGAACCCAGAACAAGACTGACAAAAAAAAGATTGCTAGATCATCTACAATATAACTCAAAACTGTGGTGATTTTAAAAGACCCCTAGCATGTATAGCATCAGAAACCAGATGATGCTACCTCAGTCGCCTGTTATTAGACTTCTAATTTTGTAAGCACTGCCTCAAGGAACCACATATCGAAACGAAGTAAGAAAATGCTATTTCACTAAATCCACGGTTTTATTTACAATTTGATATGTTGCAATACAGATTGTAATAATTGTAACTCAAAAGATATTTTTTATTTTTAATGAGGTATTTGGCCACTGGTTATGCTTTTAAAAAATGATGCAATATGATATTCTGAAACTTAAATAAAATGAGTATTTACAGCACATCCCATAGTCACCTGAAGTTAGGGAATTTGCACTTCTTGACAAGAAATGAAGACTGGTCCATTGTGACAAGTAAAATCAATAACTATTTATTTACAAATCCATTAATGTGAACTACGTCACAACTCTGAAATCTGTGTTTAGTGGTTCGAATAATGTCCCATCACACACACAGCAATCGTCTTCTCCTGTATTGTAATTTACTTGGGTGGCAGTGGAACACCAACACAGCACTAAACTAAACTGCATGAGGGCCTGTCAGGTTCAGGCTCAGAATGATCATTCAGCATTGGATTCCCTGAGATAAAATTATTGGTAATGTGCCAAGCCCAGTCAAACTTCATCTAGTGTAAAACCATTTCGAATTCAATTTAAAGGAATTCAAAAGGAAGCATGGTGGACTAAAATGGGATTTGTTGCAGTCAAAATACAATTCCCAACTACCATATATTTACAAAAAAAAATATTAGGTGGGTATTAGTATGTTATATTTGTGCATTAAACACATGTGAAATAAACTGGGGCCACATCCAGGGATCAGCCATTTTGACCATGAACATACAGCAATTATGGTTAACAGACAGGGTTTTTAGTGCCTACAAAGTATAGAACTTAGTTATCTTCACTTACGCATGAAAAGCACTATGCTCCTTTCCTAAAAAAGATCTATTATAAAACCATAAAGCTGCTGACGATACAAATGAAAGGTCCCTCTCCACTGGGAATGCTGTGCTATGACACTGGAGACAAGGACATTCTATTTTATGGGAATAGGGACAATCGGCCCGTACCCACGGCCAACAACTGTCAGCACTGTCCAACCTGGCGTCCTTCAGTCTGGCATTGAGGCAAAAGGGACAAATTAGCACAAAAATTGGAAGTTCAGAGCAGCAAATCCAATTCTGAGGCAACAGTGACAATTGTTTATGGAAATTAGGGCAGGGAATGCTCGGTCTCATTTGAGTAAAAAGCACGTGTCTGTTCAGCCATGGTACGTACATTTCCGAAATGCATTTCTACCAACACAGGCAGATAAACTCAATATTCAATTGTAAATCAGGAACACATTGTAACATTGCAACAACACTTCATGTATTTAAGTTCAGTAATCCCTTTTCAAAAATCAAGGGGTCAGACAATTGCTGACAAGTCAAGCATTAATTGAATATATTTTTCAGATATTTAACAAGTCGGTTGAAAACCTGAGGCAGATTGGAACCATTATTTTGATACTGAAGTTAGAAATTGCAGTAACTCCACCAAAATTCTTTTGTAACCTTTTTAGTATAAATTGTGCAGCATTTATGACTTGCTACATTTTGAAATCAATGCTTTGCATACAAGTCATGTTAAAAAAATCTTTGTTCGAAATCAATTTTGCATTACAGCCGAGTTGTGATTGGCCACTTCTTGTCAATCCCTATTAGCTATGGATGAAAGTCCTGAGACATGACCTCTAAGACACAGTCAAAAGATCCCCAACCACTCACACTGCACATGGACATGACTCAAATTCCCACATTTGCCATACCCCTACAGCACACGCACGCATACAAGCGCCATACAGCACCAGGACAGCCTAAGTACTGGGCCGGCGAACACCAGGACATCCTACGTTCTAAGCCGGTGAACACCAGGACAGCCTACGTACTGGGCCGGTGAACACCAGGACAGCCTAAGTACTGGGCCGGCGAACACCAGGACATCCTACGTTCTAAGCCGGTGAACACCAGGACAGCCTACGTACTGGGCCGGTGAAAGGGCGTCACGTCAATGGAACAAGGCGTTTGCAGTAAGTCATCTGTACGGTCTCTGTGCCCAGCCGGCACGCTCGGCCTCATCTTCCCTGCTTGTGTATTTGTCTGCATCAGCGGGTCACTGGGAATGTGCATCAGCGAGCTAAAACAGAGACCCCACCCCCACCAGGGTACTCTGGCCCTTAGCGCCAGCGCGTTTTAAAGACCGGAAACCCCGCGTGAATCACTCACATAGACGTTATGCGTTAGACCACAGAGCGTTTCTGCGACTGGATTTGCTATTGGTCGGGGGCAAGAAAAACGAAAATAGCAAATGTGGCAGACCCTGAAAGCCTCCTTGGGGCACCGTGTCAGCTGACTGTACTCTACAGCACACTGTCAAGTCAGCCACTAAGAAACACAAAAGCAAGCTGCAGTTAATAATGTTTACGCTCGCAGTTTCAGATCTAACTCCGGGCATCAAAGCAATGACGTAGCGGTCCGGGCATCAGACTTCTTGAGCCGTGTAATAAAGGTGTTATTACTGTGCCTGTGTGCCCGACACACTTGGTCACTCTCCTACTCCTTCTTCCAAACTGCAGGAGTATGTACTGTTCCATTTACAGTATTTAACTGGTTTTCTACATGCTATTTCTCTAATTAGTAATGTTACTGAAATCCCTCTTTGAGAATGCCGGGACATTCTCTGGCTAAAAGTGTCAGGCGTTTCTTGAATGGAAGGTTACAACAGGGTAGACATGTTCAAGTAGACCACAAAAAATGAGTTGACGATATCCAGTGGCCTGACATGTTTTTCATGACATTTTCTCCTCTGATGCGGTGGGTTTGGACATGGCACAACTCGCCAACCCCAGGCTTAGTACAGTACTGGTGAGTCAGGAGATATTCAGTCAGACCAACGGGCAATTTGTCTAAACTATATTCATTTTGACTTATTGTATTTAGTCGTGCATTCCTCCTCTAGGCCACATTTCAATCCAAAAACAAAATACACTGCCAGAACACCATGACAACTAGAATGGAATTAAAATCATTCTACCCTTGATAATTCAAGAGTAAATTCAGTAATCTACAATGAATGGAATACTGACAAACTGACAGGTGTTATTCGACACAGGAAGAAAACCTAGATGTTTCTGTAAGTGAATGCACTGGACTCCCAGACACAGCACAAATGTAGGACATACTGATGAAGATATACCTGATCACCGTGGAGACAGGTGGGTGTGGTCCTTTGTCCTTGAGCTCCTGAACGTTAACTACTTGGGGAACGGTTTTCAATGTAGACTCTGTCAGAGAGGCACTGATGGCTGGTGGAGCAAAGGGGGATACAGTCATTAGCAATCAAATCCTCAACCTTTTGACACAGCTATGTGGGACATCCCTTTACAAAGGGAGCAAAAGCCGAATATGTCCAAATTGACTTTTCCAAATAACAATGAAAAACTAATTATTAATCTTTGGTTACTGACAAGACTTAAATGAATCTCTACAGAAGCACTCTAAATTAATTTAACAGTTTACAGTTAAACACAAGGTTTATCTCTGATCAAGAGGTCTTTGTCTCCCCCTGGTGTCCCAGTACAAACATTGAGTTCTTCGCTTTGATGTGTAACACATCATCAGAAAAGGCATATTAGGCAACCAGTGCCAAAATCTGATTTAAACATCTTTCATTGCAACGATTGCCTGTGACAGCTTCCGACTAGCTTGTAAATTTTTTTAACTGGTTGTTAGTGATATAAGCAAAGGCATCACAAAAACAAGTGCTATTACCCTTTTCATAAATGGGCATTGTGTGGAAAAACCTAAACACAGACACTTGTAACAGAAAACTGCACCATATTGTCAGAAGTTATTGGATTCTTAAGTGACCATGTTAGATATTTCACATCAGCTTTCCTTGAGGAATATTAAGGATTTTATTGAGAGCAATCAAGTTGGAAAACAGGAAAATATTCTAATACTGCTGTTTATTTCTGTCATTTATTTGACAAAATGTGTACTATTATGTGCGTGTGACTTGGCTGTACATGCACAAGATACAGCCAAGTAGCAAAATACAGCTTGCTTTCCCGGAATAAACACAAAGCTTATACCAGCGCAAACGCTTGTCAACCTGGACCAGCTCAAACCAACAGCCCCTTATTTAGCACCTACCTGGCTTCTGATTGGCCATTTGCCTGAGCAAGGCAGCCTTAGCTGCAGCCTGTTGGGCAGGGAGGGGGACGGCCTTCTCAGATGGCGGGGCTCCATGCTTTACAGTCTTAGTGGCTAGCGCAGTGCTGTCCGCGCCGCCCAGATTGGTCTTAGTTGGAACTAAAGAAAAACAACAATAATTACATTAACATATGTCTTTCCATAACAAGCTCTCTACAGCTTCTCTCCACTGGCCAATCTGATTGGACAAACTGTACAGAAGTCCTACCTGGGCTTATGATTGGGCTGAGTCCAAGGCCCATGCCCAGGCCAGGGTGCACCTTGCTGAAGGGAGTGGACTGAATGGCCCCAAACCCTGGAGCTATGGAGGGGGTGCGGACCACAGTGGGGTGGCGGAGCAGAGAAGGGGGCGGGACTGGCACCGGCTCGGGCTCCTCTTCCTCCTCAATACAGTGGGTGCGATCAGGGTCCAGGGCCTGAGACAGGGAAGAGGTGGAGCTTACGTCGTCCAGGTCCTCGTAGTATTGGGGCGAGATGAAGGCGGAGCGGGACAGGTTGGCTGGGGTAAGAGAGGGAGGACATTCAGGCCGGGTCCATTCGCCACAACATGCTGTTCATGACAGGTCAGGACAGGTGCGTGTTTGTGTCGGGAGTACCTGGAGCGGTGGAGCGAACCGGCGGCGTCTGCCTCTTGGAAAGAAAGTTTCGCAGTTGAGACTGCTTCACTGGAGACATCTTGGCTGCAGAAGACAAAAGGGCCATAGACAGCGGCGTCGTACAGACAGTGGCAAGTCAAATTCATCAGTCACGTACAACAGTTAACCCAGTGACAGCCGTGTGTTAGAAAATCAAAGAGTTCTACCTGGAGATTTTGAGTTGATCTTGGGAATGGTCTCTAGACTGGCTTTCAGAAGCGCATCCCTCAAACTCTCCAGCTCATTGTCCAAGCTAGTGAACAAAGGTAACACGTCATTTATTTGTTAAACAGTTTGCAGAATGACAGAGTAAAATGTTGACATACCGTATACATACAAAACAGACAAGGAAATCCTAAAGCGGCAACAAATCAGCCTTGTACGTACCCCTGTTCTGTTACGGTGGCAGCAGCAGGCTGGCTGGGCGGAGGAGTGGTCCAGGCTGAGGTTTTGTTGTAGAGGCGTAGGGCGTGGAGGTCTTTCACTAGTTTGTCCAGCCTCTGCTTCTGCTGGTTGATTATGTCCAGGTTGTTGGCGAGAGCAGTGAACAAAGCCTCCCTCTCTGGAACGATCATGTGTCTGGGAGCCAAGGTTAGAGAAAGATAATGTGCAAGACAATTGGCATAAGACATTAAATAAATATTTGTAATATACATGTTACTCACTTCTGTTTCTTCTTTTTCTCCAAATGCTTCTCCCACTCCACATCCAGCACGTCGTTCACATCCTCCACAGCAAACTTCACGTACTGGTACAGCCTGCGAATCTCCTACAGGGACAAACACCATAACAAATGATCACCACACAGAACAACCCTGTTGCAGGGTCACAGGTAATCTATGCTGTTCATTTTTCCATTCTACCACATTCACCAGAGGAATATTAGATCTGTCCATCCCACAATAATAACCAGGACAGAAAAACTAAAAAGCAAAGGCTGGACAGAAATAAGGGAATTAAGTGTTTTAACCACACACGCCTAAAACAGGATAACTCCAGATAGAAGAAACTTGTAACATGTCAAACATGTTATTAGCACCATTAAAGGGGGCATGACACACTTCCCAGGAAAACTCAGACCATGTGTTACTCCAACTTGAGTAAAAATAAACCTAAAACCACAAAGCCTGTCAGACATAGGGTGTTGAAATCAACTGACGAGGTCCCAAAAAAGAGTAACTAATGAATTCAAAGAATGTACTCCCAATTAACATGCCTCAATTCCCCGAATTTCTAAGACCGTTGTAATTGGTTGTGTTAGAAATGTATCATTAAAGCAATGCACAAGGTGAAGATGCACTACCATTTAACAGGTTAATCAACTTGTCTGGGTTTGAATGTGACTGTTTACCTCTGAGGTAAGTCAGATTTGCTATGGGGGTCCCACCCACACCAACCTTACCTTGAGTTGATCTTCACTGCGTGGGTCTAGTGGCTTCTTGTACAGCAGCTGCCGATAGGCCCGGTCTCTGTTCAGTTCACACTGGGCCTTGGCGTCCTCCGCCCCGGCAAAGCCCTCCAGCATGGAGGTCTTCAGAGTGCTAATGTCCCCATGAAGAGACTGGGAAAAACACCAAACTAAATTCCACAGGCCACATTGACAACCGCAACTTCACAGAGCTTCCTGGCTCAAGTTAGCCTCACCGCTTTTATTTTAAAGTAACATTTGACATATGCAATCCACTGGTTTTGCAGTATTCAGTAGACAAATTAAATGTCTAGCTAAAATACCTGAATGGTAGCTGGTTGTCACACTAGTGCTTTGTCTACGTTAATAGATAGGAGTTGATGTTGTTCAACTGTATTCCTAAAGAGAACCGATATCAACCGAATAACTCCATTGGATATGTAAGGCCCTCTCCAACAAGTCTAACATATAGGCTATTCCATGGGTATATCAAGACTTGTCTAATATGATTATATTGCTAGAGAATGTAAATCGTTTGTTGAAAAATATTGCGTTGTCAAATTTACTTTAAATGAAATACCATACTGTCATTATCAAATATGAGCAAAGCTAATTAAAAGTAGCTTGCAATAAGATAACAAATGTAGTATTTGGTTGTCTTCTAATCTCAGCACATTAGGGAAATAATATTATTTGGCAACATCCAGTAACAGTAATGCACTTTACACATAATCTTCAATCTCAGAAGAAAGGATTCAGTAAATGCAAAATTGAAATCACAAATAAAATGACTGGTGCATTTTGGAGATGATTTAAAATCATTTTGTTTTGCTCAAAGTAACTGCTTACAGAGAAAGCACTGCTGTGTTTGTACATTGTTGTGAAAATTCACTACAGTAATGGTACTTTAGATATCACCCTGGAATTGGCTATATTAGCGAACGTTAGCTATCCACAGTAAACGTTGGTCCAGGGGGATGACATTTTCCAATTGAACAGTGTGAGGTGGAGTCAGCTAGCATGTAATTGCAGCGTTAAGTCCGTACCTCAGTGGTTTCTTTGATCTCCAGGGTGAAGACGTGTAGGTCCTCTGACTCTATCCTCAGTTCCTTCATCTCTTCTGCAGAGCCTACTCTGAAGTCTGCCTTGTTACTGCGTGACTTCAAGTCATCTAGCTCTTTCTGGAAGTGGGCAATCTGAGAAAAACATAAACAGCATGAAACTACCATGACAAATCAGACCTGAGCATTCAAGCATTGTGCAGGAAATACTTAAGTTAATGGTTGGATGTGAGTTGGCTATACTGACTCTACAGTATTTTACATTTAAGTAATTTAACAGACACTTTCAGGACAACTTGTAGTAGCGAGTGAATAGATTATGCAGTGTCAACTATCCACTGTTATATGGATGTAATAGCATGTATTCATTAAATAAAAAATGATTTAAAAGAATTTACCTCCTCCAGTATTCCAGCCATGACCGGGTCTGATTCCTTCCTCTGCTGCAGCTGTCTCTCCAGGGATTTTACACTTAGCCCTGCCTACAGGGGGAAAACAGATTGTCCATCTATTATACCAGCACTTCAACCAATCCATCACAACAACTTATATGAGGCAGATTATGCTTTAGTACCTGGGGAGCGGGTACACTTGTCTGGGTGGCTGGGGCAGGTTTTGGTACTGACGAGAGAGGAGCTTTGTTTTGGACAGTTTGGACCGGAGCTGAAACAGAGTATGTATATCATAGATGCCAGAAAAACACATACAAAATGGCACTACATAATATAACAACACATTAAGGATGTCAGAAAAATACATAAATAGGGCATGCTGTTTTATCAGAAAACATTCATACACTGTACATGAATGTACAAATGAATGTATAAATGAAGCTTGTCGTTGTCCTTACGTGGCACGGCTGTGGGCTTGATAGCCACGGGCTGGGGGGTGGGATGGCTGCTGGGATCAGAGAAGGACGTCTTGGGGATGAAGGAGAAGGGCTGGGAGGCTGGACCAGCAGCTGGAGTCTCCACAGAGAGAAACCTGAGAGATGGAAGAAGAGCTAAAACGTTCAAGCCAAGGCAACTAAATAGCATCTAAGAAAGGGACAGGCAACTGGCAGTTGTATGGTCTCCTTTTGTAGGACGCCAAAAGAATCATAAAAAAATATACTGGGTAATCTACATTTCTGGCACAGGGCATTACTGCCAATCGAAACAGCAGAAATACTGAAAAAGAAACCCTTCACCAAAACTCATCTGAACAGCATAAATACTTAGATAATTACATTAGAGCAGGTGAGCTCATAAAAACATAAATGTGAAGGACTTGAAGGGTCAAAGGGATATGTGTTCGAGCAGTTGATCTTCTGAGCTCCAAACCCAAGTATTTCATTCACCTTCGTACTAATTTTGCATGTTAAGTAATTGAGCTAGTTAATATGAGTTGGCACCTCTCATTTAGGTTAATCTTCACAGCGGCTGTGGCTGGCTCAGGGGTGCCTCGTTGCGCCACAGTGGGGGAGGTAGTGGCCAGGCGTTGGGGGGTGGGCGTTGGGGTAGTCGCCAGGCGTTGGGCGGTGGGCGTTGGGGCGGGTGTCAGAGCTGTGTCCACCACTAGAGGCTTAGGGGAACTGAAGGAGAAGGCAGAGGCTGCGGTGGATGTCTCCGTCAGGGGCACCGAGGTGAAGGAGAAGCCGGGGAAAGTGGCCGGGGCCCCGCTAAAGGCGGTGGAACCTCTGAGGGAGAAAGCAGGGGATGTCGTGGAGGAGGAGGGCGGCATGGAGAACGAGAAGCCTGACGAGGTGGCTTGACCGGGGGCAGTGGCTGAGGAGGTGAACAGGGAGGAGACATGGGGAGGGGGAGCTGGGGTGGCAGTTGAAATAGAAGGGGCTAATGGGGGGGAAGTGTGGCTGGTAGTAGGAGCTGCAGAACCTGCAATGCAGAGGAGAGTTGTTTTTAGTGGACCATATCACAAAACACTATTGCAAGTATACAGAATAACAGTAGTAGAGGTCCATGTATCATAACTAATTGGAATTATGAAAACACTTCAGAAATCCTCCAGACCTGCAGGAGGCAGTCTCTCTCCGTCCAGTGACAGGCTGGTTGGGGCTGCGACCAGCTGCTTGACCCCAGGGTTGAGGTTGAGCAGTGAAAACGGGCACAGCACTCCATCCGTAGACAGCAACAGCAAAGTGGGCGCGGGGGGTAAAGTCTTCTCATCAGCTGCAGTGATAGAAGAGAAAAAAATTATAGGGAAAGTAGAACCACAACCCCATTTCCAAAAAAGTTGTGGACACTGTGCAAAATGGAAATAAAAACAGAATGCAAAGCTGTGCAAATCATTTAATAGAAAATAGTACAAATACAGCATCACACGTTGAAAGAGAAATGTTTTATTGTTCCTTGAAAGAAATGCCCACTGAATGTCATGCCTTCAATACTGATAATACAACAAACTGTGACAGGGGCAACAAAAGACTGGAAAAGTTGTGTAATACAAAAAAAAGAACCTGGCAGAACCTCAACTAATTTGGTTAATTGGCATAACATTATTGGCTATCAGAAGAGCACCTGAGTGAGGATTAGTCTTAGTAAAGATGGGGATGTGTTCACCACTCTATGAAAGACTGCACAAATAGTGCAACTATTAAAGAATAACATCTCCAGACATAAATTGTAGAGTTTGGGGAACTAATAATGCACAGTACAATATACAATTAAGATACAAAAAATACGGAGAAATGTATGCAATTTCTGTATGCAAGGGCCAAGGCCGAAAACCAATATTGGATGGCTTTGATCTCCGGGCAGCACTGCCTTAAAAACAGACTCGATTCTGAAGTTTAAATTACTGCATGGGCTCAGGAACACTTCTGAAAACCATTGTCTGTGAACACAGTATGTTGCTGCATCCCCATATGTAAGTTAAAACTCTACCATGCAAGGAAGAAAACAAATACAAACAAGATCCAGAACCACTGCTGCATACCCTGAGCCGCAGTTCATTTAACAAGGACAGAGGCGAAGTGCAAAACTGTCCTGTGGTCTGACAAATCCAAATTCCTGAAAAAGGCAACATTGTCAGGGAAGGCCTTGCATATTTCAACAAGAGAACGCCAAACCACATTCTGCACGCATTAAAACAGCATGGCTCCGTGGGTGAAAGAGTTGCCTGCCTGCAGTTCAGACCTGTCACCCATTGAAAAAATGTGGTCCATAATGCTAAGAAATCTGACAAAGTAGAAACTGCTGAAACATCTGAAAACAGCAATTGGTTTCCCCAGTCCCCACTTACAGAGTATAGTTAAAAGTGGTGATGCGACAAGGTAATAAACATGCACATCCCAACTTTTTTGAGACATGTTGCTGTCATCAAATTCAAAATTAATATTTTTTCAAAAACAACAACACTTCTCTGGTTCAACCTTTGATGTTGTCATCTTTGTGCTATTTTCAATTAAATTTAAGGATTCCATTCTGTTTGTATTAGCATTTTACACAGCTTCCCAACTTTCTCGGAAACAGGGTTGCATAAATGCACACTAATGCAGTGAAATTTAAAATCTCAGTTAAAATGTTAATGTAGCTTTTAACTCCAGAACAATGCTTAAACCACCTTTGGTGTTTTCTCATTAAACACACCTGGTAACAGCCACCCACGCATCGTTTAAATTGTCACTGCTTCTCATCTCTCATCACAAAGCTTTGCAGACTTACATTAATCTAAATGACCCATACTCCATTCTTTGTTAATTTGTTAATCACTGTGCATGATTTTATAGGCAACTTTTTTTTATATTTACATATGTTTTGACAGATTAATCTAGCATTTCAGTGTAAGTCTACAGAATTTGATTTGGCAATTTTAACCTGCCAGGTTAATCAACATATAAGAACATTTCTGGGAAAGTCTTTCCATCCTCCAGAAGAGTTATGGTTTAGCATAAATATGAATATGGATTACAGCTACAAAGTGGTAGCCTAGGTCTACACACAAGTGCACAGACAGGGGCCTTCTCCCCTTGCCTCTTCAGAAAGTTGTGAGAAAATGTTTTAATGCAATTGGTGATGTCTTATGACACTTCTGAGCAAATTACTTAGTTCAATACATTAAGTTCATTTTCCACTAAGTTACATAAAGGCAGTAGCCGGAGGAAAAATATATGCATACACATCTGACTGCAGCATAAAGGCAAAAACAGCGATAGACACGCAAACACAATTAGAAACTCCCACACTGTCGAAGACAAACTCAAGCACACACACAAGCTCTCAAGGCAGTTGCAAGCCCACACATACCACCCTCACATTCAGCCTTAGACTAAAGCTGAGAGACGAATACAAGGTCAGAAAAGATGACGTCCTGTGTTGCTATACGACTAGAGACGGAGATCAAGTAGGAAAAAGAAACCCTTGGCACTTGGAGAGAAGGACACCACTAAAGCCAGTGTAATGAGCCAAATATTGAGTGGGCTTGCCTAAGACTGCACACCATACAGAGAACGCCGTGTGGAAAGCTCAAGGTAAACCTCATCAGCATTCTCAGACATGCTTGTCTGGCTCAGCTTTTGGTTGTTGTTGTTCTCCCATTCGTCAGAGTCACTGTAATGAATGTGGGCCCCACCGGCCCCCCCCCCCCCCCCTCTCTCAATGCAGCCCAGGCCTCAAGTGAGAAAGGGTTTGATCAGAATGCAATCATTTTGAAACGCTGCTCAAATTGCAGGTTTGCGTTGCTGATGGAGTCTTTTGAACAGGTAGCCCAGAGGGCCACCCAGCCGGGCTACGTGACTGTCTGACTGAAAAAGTAGACGGGAAAATGTAGCTTAAAATTCAACGGACGGCTGCCGCAAAAAGAACAATGGCCTTACCAGCGTCGCACAAATAATTGCTACTAACCTAGAAGTTGAATTTGCTAAAAGGGGAAAAGAAAATGTGAGCAAATATTCTGCAACTAAAGTTTTGTTATGGGCATGGATCAAATTTGCTTGGGAAATAGATGTCAATAAAAAACACTGTTCAAAAGGTTATATGCAAGAAGTTATTTTCATATTCATTGGTCAAGTGGTCTTCAACTGGACTGGAAATACATACAGGTCAAAATGCCAACACAGTCCGGTTCTGTGATGCAAGGCAAAATGCATTACTTTCCATGTTTGGACTTTTTCAAAAGCGTAAGCCTGTAGGCTCATATACTCTAGGAACACAAACTAGTACACACAAACATTAAAACAATGCATGGCAGCCTAATCGTTTTAAGAGCCTTATCATTTTCATTGGAATATCCTGAGGACCAACAGAATTTGTAAGTTCATTGGTTTTGAAGCGTTATTGAACAATGAATGAACACTATTACAATATAATAAATTACTTTTTAAAGTTCAACTTTAGATCATGTTTATAATTTTTTTCTTTGAAATATATGCTCTCTCATCACTACATGGCAAACAACAGCTTTCTGACATGGAAGAGTTAGAAATTCAATAGCAGATCATGAAAGGAGAAGAAAAGACCTTACGCCACATTTGATGTTTTGCGTCGCTTTGTGCTCTCAGCTCTTTCCATAATTTACATATTTGTCTTGCATTAGGTTAATGGTGTATCTACCACATGTTAAACAGGCAGGCTATAGCAAATAGGAAATAGGCTGTTTGGAATGCTACCCAAATAGTCACTCAGTGCATTTGTGTGTCCAGACTTTGACTGCGTGAGTCAAATTCAAATGAATATCGTTTAACATGAAAAATAGACAATGGTCCTGTAACATCTCCCGCCCTGCTGATTAGTAGTTAAACACAGCGGTGTAAAAGATATATGCAATCTGCCCACTTGTTTTCAGTAAGCCTTGCCTGTATGACAGTGATTTAGTTGAAATACAAGCCATAAATTAATGAGGCTGATAGCCCATATCAAACATTTAGCTTAATATTCGGATAAACCATCATTCACAATTTAATTGCAGCTGCAGGCAACGTGACACCATAAATTGTTTTCAGGCTTAGAGATGGAAATAGAGATGAGATTATGAGTTTCATATAGAGATTGAGGTAGGAAAATAGGTCAAAATAAACAGTGAACTACTGAAGATGCAAAAACTATCAAGGACAGCCATTATGACTACGACTGATGTTTGCTGGGTTTTGCATTTTATTACTAATTTGGTTGACCCAAATATTGTTTTGCTGGGCATGCAATTTGTGCATTCGTCCATAAAAATACATTAATGATTTACTGCACTGATGAAGCAACAGTATATATTGGCTTTTCAATAAAACCTTTATGTTCAATCTTTTAAATACCTTAGTTAACATTAGATTACAATTTCACAGTAATAGTACATTGATTACTTCATGACACTGAACTGAAATTATACTATGACTGAAATAATCAACAAGTCATAATCCCTGGTAAACCCAGTAGCAAAATGTAATATTTGTTATTTTAGCATTTTACCCTTAATTTATCCCATAAGGAATTTTAGACGTACCACAAAGAAGGATGGTGTCGTGTTTAGGCTTACGCTGTTCTGCATTTTGACAGTGTCAGGACAGGATAATATTTGCAATAAGTTTTGCGGTACTAAAAATAATTATTAATAAATCTGGTCCTGCCATGGTGGACCAACACCAACTAATCACAAAGGGTCCATGAGATACTTTTGCTACTCTTGCTACCTGACATCTCAGATCTGAAAGAAAAGGACTGGTATCAATATGGCCGGCAAGCGAAAGAGTGTCAAGTAACTCATACCGTCAAAGTCCTTTCAGCAATTAGAAATCCAACTGTGGGTTAGATTTGACAGTAACCTTGTTGGAATGTGGTCAGAAGAACCTGGAAAGCAGAAAGAACAGCAACCACTCACAGATGTGGATCTCCTGCTGGCTGGTGTAGGCTATGGCCAGGCCCAGTGGCAGTGTATCGTCGTTACTCTGAGAGACAGGCAACTCTCCCCTGCTGGCATCCTCCAGCAGCCACAGCTCCCAGTTGGTCTGGACAACATCACGACACACAAAGATTACACAACAACAGACAAATACTAGTTCACTTCACTATCCGCTGGCCGTAGATAATGGTTTGGCCACTCTTTAATGGATGTGAGTATGTGCTGCACAAATTAAGTAAACAATCCACTAACCATGAATCGCTAGTTTTTAAAGCCAAACATAAAACTGAGATCAATGGGTGGTTACTAAATATTACCTTATCCTCTTGTCTAGCGATGACACTGACTTCAATGGAAGCTGCTGATGCGGCAAGAACAATGTCCCTGAAACAAAAAAGCACAATTAGCGTAAGTGATTCACAGAGGGGAGAGCCAGAGGCAAACAGAGCAGAGATTACACCAACAGAGTATGCATTTAAGCCAAAGAGCTTTCTGCAGTCAGGCAGGGAAAAATTGAGTTGGGAGCATCTCACCAGTCCTCTATGTGGCTGAGAAAGTAATGGTGCTGTCTCTCTGTGCAAGTGCCATACACAGGGTCGTTGAAATTCAGGTACCGCTCCTCGCTCTTCTCATTCTTTGTCTGTCACATTAAAATGTCAAATAGTGAAAAACCTTTTCCAAGGGCAATAGTGGTTAAAAATATGAAAAAAGTTAAAATAACTATCTTGGATTGATGAACATAAAAGGCACTAAGATACATCAAGCTTAACCTATAGAAACGTTCTTACATATTACATAGGTGCAACAAAAAGAAATTGGATTCCTTTGACATCATTATAGACATTACCAGTGTTTGACAGGTCAATAAATCATTTACATACAGTGGATATAAAACGTCTACACACCCCTGTTAAAACACCAGGTTTAAGTGATGTAAAAGAATGAAACAAAGATAAATCATGTCAGAACTTTTTACACTTTTAATGTGACCAATAAAGGTGAACAATTCAATTGAAAAACAAACAGAAATCTTTGAGGGGGGAAAATGAAAAACCTTACAAAAACCTGGTTGCATAAGTGTGCACACCCTCTTATAACTGGGGATGTGACTGTGTTCAGAATTAACCAATGTTAAATAGAAGTCATTACACACCTGCCATCATTTAAAGGGACTGTGATTGATCACAAATAAAGTTCAGCTGCTCTGGTAGGTTTTTTATGACATTTGTTGTTGCATCTCAGAGCAAAAGCCATGGCCCGCAGAAAGCTTCCAAAGCTCTCAGTGTTGAAAGATCAGTCAGGTGAAGGGTACAAAATAATTTCCAAAGCATTAGATATACAATGGAACACAGTGAAGACAGTCATCATCAAGTGGAGAAAATATGGCATAAGAGACATTACAAAGAACTCGACGTCCCTCCAAAATTGATGAACAGACCAGAAGAAAACTGGTCAGGGAGGTTTCCAAGAGGCATACAGCAACATTAAAGGAGCAGCAGGAAGTTCTGGCAAGTACTGGCTGCGTAATACACGTGACAACAATCTCACATATTCGTTGTATGAATGGGCAATGGGGTAGGGTGGCAAGAAGGAAGCCATTTCTTACAAAGAAACACATCCAAGTCCGGCTGAAGTTTGCAAAAACAAACATCAAGTCTCCCAAAAGCATGTGAGAAAATGTGTTATTGTCTGATGCAACCAAGGTTAAACCATTTGGCCATAATACTAAAAGGTATGTCTGCCGCAAAAACAACACAGCATATCACCCAAAGAACACCATACCCACTGTGAAGCATGGTGTTGGCAGCATCATGTGTTGGGACTGTTGTCTTCAGCTGGAACCGGGGCCTTAGTCAGGGTGGAAGGAATTATGAACAGTTCCAAATACCAAGCAATTTTGGTACGAAGCCTTCAGGCGTCCGTTAGAAAGCCGAAGATGAAGTTTACCTTTCAGCACGACAATGGCCCAAAGCACAAAACCAAATCCACAAAAGCATGGCTTCACCAGAATAAGATTAACGTTTTGGAATCACCCAGCCAGAGCCCAGACCTGAATCCAATTGAACATCTGTAGGGTAATCTGAAGAGGGCTGAGCACAGGAGATGTCCTCACAATCTGACAGATTTGGAGCGCATTTGCAAAGAAGAGGGGCAAATATTGCCACATCAAGATATGCCATGCTAAGAGACTCCTACCCAAGAGTGCTGTAATAAAATGAAAAGGTGCTTCCACAATGTATTACTTTAAGGTTGTGCACACGTATGCAACCAGGTTATTGTGAGTTTTTTTTTTCCATCAAAGATTTCAGTTTTAATTCCAATTGAATTGTTCACATTATAGGTCACATTAAAGGTGGAAAAAGTTCTGACATGATTTATCTGTCAATTTTTTTTAACATAAAAAAACCTGGCATTTTAACAGGGGTGTGTAGACTTTATATCCAACAGAATTTGTAAAGTTTACAAAAGAAAAAAAACTAAAAAGGCACAGGCAAATGCAATACGTTGTCACACTGAAAAGTGGATTTTTTTTAACCACTCATATAGGAAACAGATTGGTCAGAATTGGGTCAAGTGGGCAGGGCATGCATGTTGTAAGTTTCAGTCATGATGGAAAAGGAACAAAAATATTGTCATTACTGGCAAGGTTGAAAATGCCCCAGGTGGGGTTGGACTGTCATTGGTGGGTTGTCCATTTTACCAAACACATTTGAGACCAATCCTCTGCCCCCCGCACCAATTTCATTAACGGACATCACTGCGATTCAAATGTATGCCAGAACAGTAGTACTACTCACAGGGAGGGAGATCACCACCAACTCAGGGGGTGTTTCCGGACAGCCATCGGCTGCTGCATACACCACAGCAAACACAAATGTACTCAGCCACTGCACATCCAGCACTGACAGGAAAATGACAGAAGAAAACATATACTTGAGATGCTGGATATTCAGGCAGACAATAAAGGCACAGAAAAAGAAAACTGTTTATTGGTTCAAGCCAGTGTGATGTGTGTCTAGTTCACCTTTGACTGGGTTATCAGAGCTGTAGAAGCTTGGGCAGGGGATTACTTTCTTCTCCTGAAGCCCCTGTTAAGAGAACAGAGTAAGACCATGGCATTTCATACAGTATTTTGTTGAGATTTTTTGGGGACCAACTTACTGGAGTGTATTGACTGACTGTAGCATTCATTTTTCCTGCTGCCACTTGCTTTCCTTTGGGACTCCAGCAAACTGTATTAAAGGATGAGGATGACAGAACGCACTGTTTTTCAGGACAGTTACCCCTTGGTAATGACAAAAGGTGCATGGCGCATTCCTTAACGTGATGACATACCACAGGTGATGCCTTCGGTGGCGGGTAGACGAGCCTGCACCGTGACGGTCTCCGTGACGTCCAGCACCATCATGCTGCCGTCGGACAGACAGACAGCCAGCATGGATGCAAGCGCTGGGTTCCATTTCAGGTCCTGCACAATTATGCCCAGGCCAGCTCCAGGTCGCAGAGTCGCGAATGGCAGCTTCTGTGGTCGCATCTGAAGAAAACGGACAAACAAGGACGTAAGGTGATTTAATGTGTGGAGAAAGTATGAAGATGTGGAAGTGTTGGTGCCTTTACTCGGTGTAGAGATGTGAGAACTTACTACTTTTGGAATGAAATTAATTCCAGTTTCAGAAAAGGATTATCACTACCGTATCAAATTAGAGACCAGACATGTGGCATGTTTAACAGACGAATAGGGCCCTTCACAATCCATACATTGTTTTCCTTGCATTGCATTGCATACATTTTCAAAGTCTCAGTTTTTTCCCCATCCGGTGTTTTGGGTTTTAAAAATAAGACTAAATATTCTAAGACTACAGCTGTAGAAAAATACAAAGAAAAGGCTTTGGATGTCTGGAAAGAATTTTAAGATGACGTTATCTTTTATAGGTTTCAAATATCAACGCTAACTAGACTGGGAAAAATATAAAAGATGATTTATATATTGTATATTATTTTCCTGGTCTTTACATGATTATATGCCAGAAGAGTTAAAATTATGGTCGGAAGGGAAGGTTATAAGTGATGAACAGAAGGGTTAATATTAAGAGACTTCAAAACTTTCATTTTCAACTTTTTAGGAAAGGAAAGTAAAAGTAAATTTTTACAAGAGCTGTAAATCCTAGATGCCTCAGAAGGGAGGGAATTCAGCCAGATTGCATTACGCTGTTTAACTGTTATCTGTTAGAATAATTTACACGACGCTGCTTTATTTGTTTAACTACAAATATCCACAACAATGAAAAAAACGAATCAGTGTGTGAAAAACGAAGAAGCCTGAATTAACCTAACTACTACATCACCCTGTGGTAATGGCTAGGCAGAAATCATTCCTGAATAAAAGGCATGTGACATGTCGCCTGGAGGAGTCAGAGTGAGAGGAAAAACTGTGGTCTGATGAGGCCAACATTGAATAAGGCCTGAACACAAAGCACTTGATCCCTATTGAACATCTGTGGGGAGTCCTGAAAATTGCAGTTTACTGACACTCCCCATGCAATCTGATAGAGCTTGAGGTGATCTACACGGAAGAATGGGGAAAAACTGCCCAAATGGAGGCGTGAAGAGCTATTAGAGGCATACCAAACAAGACCTGAAGAAGTGTTGATGTACTGAATAGAGTAACAACTCGTTTTAGTGACTTGTCCATTCAAACAGCTGGAAGGCAATCTGTACACAGGACCACAGGTTTTAGACTGAACGGGTGTTCGGGAGGATTGAACAGATATCAAAAAGACGATGGTAGGTGAAACCTACCAATGAACATATTGGTGATATGCAGCCTGTGAACATCAAATTCTTTTCAGACAAATTCATCAGTCGGTGAACTATGGGCTCACAACTGTTGCAACAGTGAAGCAAAACTCTTTAAATAAAAGAATTAACAATCTAACTGGGTTGCAGCTGCAATGACACACCTGGCCAAGACACAGCTGAGCATAATGCTTTCTCCACTTGTGCCTTCCCTCCTAGCCTGAAGAAGAGGTTTTCTGATCTGGGAGTGCTGACTGCAGAACAGTATCTTAATAGCAATCTGAGCTTGGTTCCTCAATAGGCAGCTGTTACAGCAACGTGACTCACGAAGGAACACAAGCAGCGGAGAACACAATGCCCAAATCATTTTTATATTTGAATTAAGAAGCATTCTATTGTTAGAATTTCTTAGTCAGACCGGTAATCTTTCTCATCTCAAATTGTCTGGGAGGAGGCAGTGTGCACTGCCGCAGTTGGCTAATAGGAATAAAGCCACACCTTTCCAGACATTTGTAAACTTTAATAATGAAAAACTATAAGAAATGTAATTAACTGGAAAATTATAGTATTTTAAAATTAGAAAACAAACGATAAATCAATCAAATAAAAAAAGATATAAAATAAAGATTCCAAAATAGGATGTTCACATTTTACAAGAACCCAACAGTCAGAATACCCTAAATAACACTGTCCTCTACGAGGGAAAATATTTAACAATAAGGGCTGGGGGAATCATGATTGTACCAATCACAAATCTGTCACAACACTGAATTGATTACCAGATTAAATGAATTAATATTTATGTATAATAATGTATATTAATATATCAATGTCAACTAGTAAACTAAATTGCTGTCAATGCTCAATGACGTAACAGAAGCAAGTCCTCTACACAACTGGAAGCACGGTGGTGGCTACTAAAGTACAAATTAGACCAGCTCCCTGCTTCACTGAAAGCAAGAGTGTTGAAGCAATTTAGCCGTCATGAAATTCAATGCACAAATTCACCTAATTTCTTAATTTAACTTAGAGTTAAAGTATTGTGGTAATATGACTAACTTGAAAGCTCACCTAGCACACTATCACTCAGATATGAAAGGAAAAGAACAAAATTAATCAAGAACAATCATCTAACTTTGCACCACATTTTCAAACTTCCTTACAACTCGAAGCATGCAAAGAGCTATGTCGACAGGATTAAAAGTTAAATCACCTTATTGATGAAAGTTCGGACGTCATAGAAGGCAAGCAACAGGCCGGATTCTTCTGACATACTGCTGACAGACAGGGTGAGCTCATCACTACTGAGGCCCAGGTGGTACACAGGCAACTCCACAGGAACATCGGATAAAGCTGGTATCCCCTCAACTGAGGAATTAAAAGAGACCAATTGAGAGATATATAGAGAAAGAAAGACATCAGGGAGCCGACAGAGCGAGGGAGCCGACAGAGCGAGGGAGCCGACAGAGCGAGGGACCAAGGGAGGCACAATTTGCAAGCAAGGTCAAATTTAGGCAAGCCATACATCTTGTTGGCAAAAACGGCATTTGAAAGAATGCCAAATGCATGAACATGCTTACCTATTTCATTTGAGTTCCCATCAAACTTGTCAGCAGCTAGGATGTCTTGCGTTTGGTATACCTTGATCTTTCTATCTAGCGCGACAAATGAAAGTCCGAACTTATTCGAGATGGTAAGCAGACTTGATCTATCCTTTGGCAGCTCACAAGGTGAATCAAAAACCCGGGTTTTCTTCATTTGCCGGAACTGGAAATCCTGCATAAAGCAATAATACAGTTCTTAAATCACCACAATGGCAGTGTAGTACAAAGAATACCGACCCAGTAGTTAGGCTGCTTAACTTACAGAGCCTATCCATTAAAAAATAGCGATTTTATATCAGGTTGTTCTATATTCACCAAGTAGCCTACATTTACGCACACCCAGAATTCCCTTGGTATAATGGTGCCACTAGTGCTACACAACATAGAGATTACCTATAACATTGTGCCTCTGTACACACACACACACACACACACACACACACACACACACACACACACACACACACATTTTCACCTGAAAAACACTAGTCTGTGCAGAGGTCAAGCAAACCTATGACAATGCAGCCACTATCATCCGTAAAAAAAGGAGACAGTTGCTGTACTGTAAGTATTGTGGTGTTTTTAGCGGTGTTAACCGACCGTTAAGGCTAGTTCAATTTGTCTCATGAAAGTGAACTGAACATTGGAACTGACAAAATAACAACTAACAAAAAGTATCTTCTTGAACTGCCTGAACTTCCGATTTCGGCACAAATGTTAAAAATGACAAAGTTAATTTCAATGAAAGGACGTGACTGTAGTTTGTCCGACTAACATAAGTATCTCATTTTTATAAAGCAGTAAACTGTAATATAAAAAATCTTAAAAGGTTGAAAAAGTAAGTCAGCTATTTTTAGAATATGCGGCAGGTCTGAAGTTTGACAATTTTGGAAAAATTCAACATAAGACAAATAAAACGCGTTTCCATTGATTTATTAATCATTAATATATAAATATTGACATTCTTGACCATAAGAAATGTATAGTGTTTAGCGTCTGGATTCGTGTCTATGAAAATGTATTAATAAGAAAGTTAATTAAAATAATAATACAAACGCCTGCTGGTCCATAAATGTGGAAAATACCCTACAAGCAGGTACTGATGTGAATGTCTCGAATATGAAACTGATTTCACCTCAGTTGTTTTTTTGTTTGTTTAGAATGCATTCCCCCCTCGGGGCGGGAATAGAGGGTGTCTAGCCAACTACTATGGTAATTACTCAAACATAGACAATAATTCAGTTACAACGATTATAGCTATCTAGCTAGCTACATACATACACATGATGAAACCAACATTAATTGACCTGTCATTTTTGAATATGCCAACTACGCTTAAACGCTAAATTGTTGACAGGCAAACCATGCACAGAAGCTAGCCACTTGCACTTACAGTCACCACTAGCTAGCTAGCCATAAAATATTAAAGCTTGTAATCAGTATAGCACACCTTCATTTCCCTTTCGGGAGGAGAGTCCGGGTCATCACTCATTTTTGATTAAGAGCAGGCACAATTGTTTTGCCTACAACAAAGCTTTAGGAAATATACACGTTAATCACATACAACAACTATCAGCATCCGCGTCTTGTAAGCAACATTTAAAAAAAACACTTCCGGGTCACGAACATTTTGAAATAAAAGAATCCGACATATTAGTTCACAATTGACGTAGATTTTATGTATTAATTTTGTAAGAAAATATTCCTCTTTAAAAAAAATCCCTATTTTAGAGAAAATATTTTTAAAACGTTTTCTCCAAGGTAAAAAATTCTGCCAATGCGAATGACTGAATATGAAATACATAGCAATGCCTTTCGGCAGCAACATATTACGTACATTTTTCATCTACGTAATATTATGTCAGTCGGTGTCAATGCATGGACAAACCCTCATCTTAGTTCGGGCGTAGTAGATAGCTATTTGCTAACTGGTGTAGTATTACGTTTATCAGTTATGAGGAAATTAGTGTCAGTAAAGTTGAAATGTGTAACAATCAGGGCGGGTCCTTCTAGTCACTCCAAAAATTGCTAACTGATGTAGTATTACATTTCCTATCAGTTATGAGGAAATTAGTGTAAGTAAAGGTGGAAAGTGTAACAATCAGCCTGGGTCCGTCTAATCACTCCACATTTGCCAAAATAATCCCAAAGTATGAAAAATAATACAAACCTACCCAAAAGGACAAAATAAAGAACTAAACTACCCAAAAAATACAAAACTACCCAACAGAACATAAAACCACAGAAATGAATACAAAATACCCCAAGGAAGCATAAATAACTTAAAAGAATAATGCAAAATAACATAAAACATCCAAAAAAACACACACACTAAACTACTCAGCACTCCCAACCGATCTCCTAAAGATACACTAACAACAACAGCCTGACTCAGCAGCAGAGCCAGACCCAAAGGTGCCCCATAGGACCCAAAACTTCGCCCCTGTCTTACAACAGTCGGCCTTAACATTCTCTAGACTGTCGCCCACCATTTGCATTCACATGGTCATTTCTGGATGTATCTGGACATTATAGATTAGTCTGATCACAGCAGTGGCTATATAATACATTTTATCAATATGATTTGTCTAATGCATATGTGAATTTGAGCTACTGTGTGTTTGAAGTTGATTACATTTATTTCAGTTTGCAGTTTGCTTATTAGAAAATGAGTGCATTTAGAAATAGACTAATAGCAAACTACTGTAGGACCTCACAAAGTAATAAATAATGCTGATAGACATGCATTTATCGTAAATCTCAATCCTAGTTATGCTAAAATTGACCAAAATAATTATCTAGTGTGTAAAGCCATCATGTTCATGCGTCATGGGACTGATCAAAGTAATCTCGAATGTGTATGACCAATATCTAAGACATGTGGTATGCAAATGGACATTGGAGCCCGAGGACAGAATTTGGTAGGAAGGAGCAGGTAGGAGAACAGGCTTACCTCTTTATATAGACTGAAGGACAGACCCAAGAAGTCAGGACAGCGTATTTTGTGATCTATATGTGTCCTTTGTCTTAGCCAGTTAATGAGTCGTGTGATGTTTTTCAAGTAAATTAAAACTATAAGTACAACCCCATTTACAAAAAGTTGGGATGCTGCATAAAATGCTAATAAAAATAGAATGCAATGATGTGAACATTATTTAAACCATATATTAAATAGAAAATAGTGCCAAGACTACATTCAAATGATGAAATTGAGAAATTGTTGTTTTTGGAAAAATATATGGTCACTTTGAATTTCATGCCAGCAAACATGTTTTAAAAAAGCTAGGACAGAGGCATATATAAAGAACAATGACTAACAAAGGAATATTAAACAAGAAGACACAATATTTGGTGAAGTAAGAAGCTTTATTAGAAAGCAGACTTCTCAATATTGCATTTGAAAGAAATCTATTAGGCCTTGAACTACACTATGTCAAACTCAACTAAATTGGTGGTAGAAAACAATGGGACAAAACAATGGGAATAGAGATTTTTTTTATTCTTTATGCAACATTAAAAGTGACATCTTGCATTTCTCTTGTATATATATTATTGATACTTCAATCTGAAGGAGCAAAAAAGGTTTTGTTCATTATAATATTCTTTAACTAAAGCATTCACAGATTCACTCCCATTGCCTCAATACTGAAACCTCCCTCTCCCATTTTTCCATGTTTTAGCACTACAGAACTTGCCATCAGGTATGCATTTAATAACAGTAAGTAAAGTTATTTAAACAGTAACACTTTATATAGCACATAATAGAAGAATAATGTGAGTTAACGATGCAGAAAGTGACGGTACATGTTTAGAAGCACATGTCCAACATTGGAAGGTACATCTGTAATTGGTAGGAGCTGATAAGGTGTTTGTTTGCATCACAGAGCAATGGCTAACAAATCATTAAATACAATTATTAGATGGTTCAATGTTTGCAAGCACACTCAACTTTGTTTTTTTCCTATCTGACAATGGCCATATTGCAAAGTTGATTACACTTTGTGTAAAACAGGTGTGCACACAGAGGATGATTTGAAGGGGTGGTAGCATTTAATATCATACCCCTTTCTGTTTTAGCAAACAATGCTGCAAAAGGGAGAGGGTAACAAGTTGGTGGGCGAACTCAGGTGGTAGAGCTAATGAAAATATAGCTTCCCTTTTCATTTTCCTTGAATGCATTTCACACTACTTTTTGACTAAAGTTTGTGTCATTATTGCAAGTCCCTTACATTTTACTTACCAATTTCAACGTGCTATAGCTGCTGACAATGTCAATGACTGTTAGCATTCTAGTGAACAAATGCTGCATTCAAAAAAGGACCCCAAAAATATGTTTTGTTTAAAAGTAATAACTGCATAAATGTTGTAAATTAAATGGTGCCAGATGGGATGGCCAGTCTACTCCTTGATGAGCACGAATTGGTGCCTGACTTCAGAGGTCTGTACCAAAAATGTATATTGGATTTAAATATTTATTGTGGGCACTGTCCTGCGGTGCAAATGATAACTTTTCAATTAGAACTGTCTACCAATAGAAATAGGCATTACCGATTTGAACAGCGTTGCTAAGCATGTAGGAACTAGGAAACTCAAACTGTTTTACAAGTTCAGACGTGTGTATAGGACATGACAAAACTGGGCTAGCCAGGATCTACCTCTATGAAATACATAATCTCAAAGTTTGGCTCATGCCAAAAGCCACTTTACCTGTAGATTTATAAATCAAGCTTAACTACCACAAAACACTGATTAAAGGTGTACTGTGTAGAATCCTGCCTCCAATGTTTACAAGACTGAATATTTAAAAAACAGCAAAACCTTTCTCCTCCCCTTACCGAACGAGACTGGAATAATATTAAATAGTCCAGGGTGGTTTAGGATGGGGGAGAGCACTGCTAGTGTCTAAAGCGACTAAGAAGAGACTAGAAGTCAATGCAAACTGATAAATGGACCGGCAAGTTGAAATGGGGAATATCTCAGGCACTCAGAAAAAATCTTTTTATTGCAGATGTCTTCTGATCATTTATGCAATACATGGAATACATGGCCCATTTAAAGATGAGCTTAAACTACTCTCATCCTGAACTTGACATAAAAAACAGCAGGTCCTAGGTTAGTACTAATTGTTAGAATGTTTGGCTAGTAACTGATTTGAATACAAAACCTGACAATGACAAAGGATAGACTGTGAATGAACATTAAAAGGTTTTGTAAAACATAAAATGTGCTCTCTTCAACAAATCTACAGTGGAAAAGGATACCCAAAGAACATTCAATTGCCTAGACCAGAAATTCCCAAACAAGTCTCAAAATTGTCACAGTTGTTTTCAGAAATTTGTGCATCCTCTCCCTCCAAAGATAATGACTGAGACTTTTCATCTGATTTCTATGAGATTAGAGAACACATTGGAATGGCTCTCCACATCGAAGTTTTCCAGATTCTTTGATATGCATTTATGGACTGCCCACTTCAATTCAAACAACAGGTTTTCAACGGGATGCCAGCCTTGAGTCTAGGATGCCTTGGCAAAAAAGTAGATGTGGTAAAATATTTTGCATTTTTCAATGGATTTTGATGTGGGCTTTATTTTATGGGGAAATACATTTAGTACAGTTAATTCTCTAAATTCATTAACAAAGAACAATGTACTCTATGTCAGAAATTTACAATATAACAACAGTATATACATATTTTATTTTATATAAACTTTTTATCTCATCTTTATCAAGGCTCACAAATGTTTTGTGGTGACTACAAATGTTTTTAACTAAATTAAATTAATTAAATTAAGATAATAAGAACAATAAAACAATGTATCTCTGCGCCATGACAAACTATGCATAATTGCAGGATATGCATATTATGCATAAAGCATCAAAGCTTTAACAAAAATACCTAATGCTAAGAGATGGGCCTCAGCAATGTTCCTTCCATAGATGAAGTCATAGTACTCCATTATTATTTTTTAAAATCTCTGTGATCATTTTGCTGTCACAAGATTCCCTGGCCCCAAAATGGTTGAGAATAACTGGCCTAAGCAACCCTGTCTGGCACTGCCACATGACTCTGTTCTGAATTAGATAGTGCACATGAACAAATAGGAACACTAAAAGAAACAAGGCAGGATTAAGCAGGAGCATGGCAATTGCTAAAAGTTCTCCTTTAGTGCGTGTTTATCTTGTTTTGATTGTCAGTGCTATTTAGCTTTGTGGCTGTGAAGTTTCCTATGTAAGACATATGTTTGTCTCATAAAACTATTTTTAAAAAGTTTATTATTTGTTTCTAGTGCTGGTAATAAAGTTGAGAATGAGAATAGGAATGGACTAATACTCAACTATGATGCCAGTGCTGTGATAAGATATTGCGTAAAACAGGTCATTTGAAGATTATCTGCACTTCATGTTTCATAGCTATTTTGTTAGTTAAAGCCAGATAGTTTTAGAGGAATTCATCTTTTTAGACATTATTTTTCACTGTTTGTACACCAAAATCACATTTTAACAATGCAAACAATCTGTCTTAAAACCATACACTGGCGTAATCATTTGAAGACAGTACTTAGACAAGTTGTAAATACAACAAGTACTGATGTTGTATCATATAACAGTCAGAGTGTTCCCCAAAAAAACACAAATTGAGACATTTGCAGTCTGTTTGACATACTGTGTATTTTAGAGGCTAATTATACAGAAACATTTATAAAAGCTTTATAAACAATATTTATAATTATATGACAATATTTTAGGTTGACAATAATTCTATTACACAATTTGAGATATCACATGGATTAATAAAAATGTCCCGCATTAGTAGAAGCTGGAAATCCATTACCTATAAATCTGTTGTCATTGTTTTATATTAAGCTGGTTTGGGTTTCTTCCTAGAAATTTAGACCAGATTCTGAAACATATTACATTGCCACGCTAGTAATTATATTGGATATTTCTGGTGCTCTCTTTATGTCCAAACAGAAATAATAACTAATTTTATATAGAGATATTCTATATTCTGAAGATTCACATGCACATCTGTTACATTTGTCAGTCTTATGATACCTCCAACTTTACTGAAATGTATTACAATTTCTGTAAACGTTCAACGGGAAGTGTTGTATTGTTAGATAAAAAAATTATACTTTGGTCTGCTTTGTCAAAGCCCACCACAGCAAAGAATATAATCCACGGTGTGTCAAGATTTAAATAGGACAGCTTATGGATTTCCTTGTTAGAAAAAACTTATGAAGAAACTATTTAATGTAGAACCTTTTCTTTCAGCACCACACTAGACAAATTGAGATATAGTTTAAAGTGGGTAGTGTAGGAATTGAGGAACTGAATTGGACACAAAGCAGTTAGTTGAGGAAAATGTAACAGCTCAGTGTAAGGCTACTGTGTGCCGACCCTGCACCCACTCACTACAATCCAACAATCCCATATGCACAATGATTTCATACAATACAATGTAGTTTTAACACATTGGACTAAAATACATTTCCTAATTAGTGCTAATTACTAGTAGCCTTTATATCTATAAATAGTGAAGTGCTACACAAAGGTAAACATGGTGAATCAGAACATATTACGTTAAATACATATTAAGGGACAGTATTTCTTCAGCCATCAGAAAAAGAGGTCATTCTTTAGGCTAGCTATGACATTCTCTGAGTTTCACTCAGTTTTCTAGTGCAACATTGTTTCATTTCCAACCTCAACCCCACATGAAGATTAGGGCAAACAAAAGCCCCCAAAAATAGGACAGCGGTAGGTACCAAATATGAAATAAGGCCGACAGGAAGCAAATTAGATATTAACTGGCTGATGCATTAAAAAAGTTAATAAAATAAAAAACAATAGAAAAACATACGTTTCTATTAGTGAAAGTTTGTACTACGGTAGCCTAGTCCATGGCTTATCTGAAGCTTATAGATTTATGTGGTCATTCATTGTGATAACTCTTTAGAGATATGGGTAATTCTACAGAAGTGGTATAGATTACTGTCTCACCCACCGTTCTTTTTGTTAAACGATTAAGTCTTGAACAATTCAGGACATTTAATTACATGATGATATGTTCTAACTCAATCAAATGCAATAACAAAGATATACTTACATTTGTTGAGTACAAAGTCATTGTTGATACACCCATTACTGGTTCTCGGTGGCATTCTCAATAGTTACATCTAAACATCATGATTGAACATAATTTTAAAATGAGAAAATGTTATGTTGTTCTACAGGCACTGATATAATTTGGTGTTTTCTTTATTTTTAAGATAAAGATTTACTGAAATATCAATGAAAGTGCCTTAAGCTAATCCTCCAAAAAATATCAACAGGTGATGGGAATGCATCCCTCTTTAGCATGGCCATAATGTTGATTAGTCTGTCAGGAAATATTAGGGAGAAAATGATTGAACGATAAGAGTAATTACCAAACAGCTAAAAATGTATATCCAGGAATTTGTAGTACAGGTTTGAAAGAAAAACATATTGTTGCAATAATGTATTTTAAAAATACCCAGCCAAATGCTAGCAATGGGGAATCTTTGAAGTCCAAACTGAAATAATGGACACCAAAAAAATTGACACAACAGACATACACAGTGGCCTAATATTTGTATTTCTACCATTTTTGCATCAGTTTCATTTACCTGCATAGTCTCCCAACTGAGCAATAGCTTGGTCAATTGTGTTATCTGGCAGGAGAATGCACATTCATTTGAACCCATACAGTAGATTCTGATGAATATTTCAAATTTGGGCTGGCTGTGAGTTGAAAGACAAGAACAGTTCCGAAAATGTTCATACATTTCTTGATCTTCAACCTTTTTGGATCCCGCCTGATAATTTGCTAATTGGACATTACAAAATCGGGGGGAGCAACAATGGGCAAAGTTTGAAGAAAAATAAACACTGAACATTTTACCGAATGTAATATTGATCTAAATTCAGTAAAATGTTTTTAAACGTGTGTTAATATCTTATACTGGTTGATTTGGTATGCAAATACAATTTCTAATTTGAATCAGTAATAGACGGTCAATGAAAATGATCGGTACTGTGCATGGTTCTTCCTTTATTGCAAATTCTTAAAATATGTTTCATTAATAACATGTTTTTGGGGGTTGGTAAGGAATTTTGGTAAGTATTTCATATATGCAATAAAAAAAGCATATGAATAGTATATATATACATTACACACATACATACATACATACATATATATGCATATGTATATACATATATA
>JACXGJ010000080.1:124459-192737 GCA_016801105.1 Esox niger | reverse complement strand
ATATATATATATATATATATATATATATATATATATATATATATATATAAAGGGTTGTTGTAAATAACAATGAATATTAAAATAGTGGGTATATTCATATTTGCTACATTCTTCATGAAACTACATTTCACATACTGCCACTCTTTACAAAATATCAACATTTCAATACCATGAACAAAACATAGTCACAACAATTACAAAATATTTGTTTTATATTCATTTCTATTCTAATACATTCCCATTGTTTGATGGATGGCATTGAATTGTAAACAAACACCTAATTACCATTTATATTTACCAGAGAAAGAATGTGCATAATGATAAGCTTCTGTGGAGAGAAAAAATATTTTTCCAATATTTGCATAATCACTGTGATTGGAGTATAGCTGTAAGGGTTATCAAATCCTCTGTTCACCTCCAACCCGTTAGGCAAATAATGTTAAAGGAATTTGATTACATGGTTACCATGATACAACAGGCTGCAGAAACAAGACAGCTTTGTATATTTTGTGTATATTTTCACGATTTTAATCTGCTTTGAATGTTGATTGGATATATTGCTATATTGTTTTTTACCCAATGGGTGGAAGGACTGATGAGTCTACTTGTTAGGTTTGGCTGGCTAGATAACTAGCTGCCGGTTAATGTTTGAATTAAAAACATGTATTGCACTCAACACCGTCTTGTTGATAAGAGACCTGACATCATTGTGGAAATGGTAAAGAGCTTTTAGTAGGAATGAATACTTCTTTAGCAGCTCCATCTCCTACCATGAATGGTAACCAGTCTCTTCACTAAGTGGGCACACTCCGTTGTGAATGAACTCTCCAAAGCTGGCTTCAGTTCTTTTGTTTAATCTACCTATTTCTTTCTACTGTAAATGTTTCTCTATATCTGTAGTCCTACACCGGAACCAGCTTTTAGCTGTGGATTTTTTGCCTACAATTTAAAATATACTATGAGCTCTCTATTTACAAAACAGTGCAACAGTCTTAGGCCATCAAAGAAATGTAAATTGGGCAATAACTGTTTATTTGAACATGGAAACAATGTTTAAGTTAATAATAAATACAAACAAACATTAATACAATAAAAAGTAACAAAAATCTTGTCCAGAATGTCATTGACATCTGGTGAGATGACTAGCAGAAATATAACAAATCTGAAGACATAAAAAGCAGTGGAAGCTCCAGAAAACGGCATCTCATGAACATTATGCTTAAATGGCACTAACTTGAAGTATAGAAGTAAATTCAGTGAACAACTTGCTCAGCACATGGCAATGTCCTTTGGCACAAAAGTGCAAGCTTTGACTGGGATAAAAAAAATAATGAAATGGCCAACTTTGACTGATTGGCAAAAAAGTTACCTTTCAGCACAATAATGACCCAAAACTCTGCAAACATGATTAAGACCTGCTTGTTGCATAGGTCTGCAGATGGAACACTCAGTGCTAGACTGACTATCTCAGAGAACAACCTTCAACATAACTGAAGCTCTGTGGGACACTAAAAAGAACGAGAAACAGCCAATGTCAAGAATATACCCCAGGACTACTTGAAAAAACCGACAGTCTACCAAAGGAAATTGATACATTTTACATCATAAGGGAGGCCACACATAACATATTACTTACTCTTTATGTTCAATGTTTTATATGTTCTTTTCCCTGAACAAATAAACACTTGAAGCTCAGATAAATGGATTAAAACATTCCTCCGAAGGCCCAAGATTTGCACAGAACTGTATAAATATTTGAAGACTGAAGAAATGGCTGTCTTTGGCAGATGACGAGGAGTGTAGTTACCTAGAGAGACTGATACCAAGGCAATCCTGCATCAATTATATCGATTACAAATATTGAAAATATCAAAAAGAATACATCAAATATTAAATGCATTGAAGTGTATTTGACCCTCTCCAATGGTTATTTGCAAGTACAATATTCAACTACTTCCAAATAACTTGATGATTGTAGATATCCTATATACTGTTGAATTAGAACCCAGGTCTATTTCCTTACTTGCAATGAAATATTTATGGGTATGCTGTTTTTTAACAACAAATGAAAAGTAGCATACTCTAACACTCAAAAGTACTTAAATAATACTGTAATTACAACACAAAATAGAAACAATTAAAACAAATGATAAAAATCTGATTTACCTACCCAGGTTACTACAGTAGTATGTTAAAGAAAAGGGCAGAATAATTGTAAAGAATTTGTAAAAACCAACACACATATGGCCATTGATGTAGGCATTCCCTGCTGAGAACAACCATGTTTCCAAAAAAGTTGGGGACACTTTTCTTAAAAAAAATATGCCCACTTTGAATTTGATGCCAGCAACATGTTTCAAAAATTTGGGACAGGGGCAACAAAAGACTGGAAAAGTTGTGTAATGCAAAAAAAATCTGGTGGAATATCTCACAACTAATTAGGTTAATTGGCAACAGGTCAGTAACATGACTGGATATGAAAAGAACATCCCAGATAGGATGAATCTTTCCGAAGAAACAATGAGGAGGGGTTCAACACTCTGTGAAAGACAGCACAGGCAAGTAATACAACAATTTAAGAACCTTTCTCAATGTAAAATGTGTTTAGGGATCTCATCATCTACGGCAGTGATTTTCAACCCTGGTCCTGGAGGCACACTGCCTTGCATGTTTTAGATCGCTCTCTGCCCTCCCATACCTGATATAGCTCATCAAGGATGTGATAATGAGCTGATCACTTGAATCAGGTGTGATAGACTTCAAAATAAAAGCCTGCGACGGGTTGTGTGTATTGTTTATATTTACAAAATTACATCTATTTGGGGTAAAATATAAATTTAACAAATTACTATTTAGATAATAAACATGATATAAGGTAAACAATATCATAGCGTGGAGCACATTGAGAAATGGTTATTGCTTTCTTAAGTTAACATAGAGAACCACAACATGTTTATAAGGGACAAAATTCTGGTACACGTACTCGGAATTGGCAAATACTTTTAGACCATACTCGGTGTAAAACAAAGGGTATTGGTGCATCCCTACATACGATTCATGCTAAAGGGAGCAATACACAGTATTAAGAACTAAAAGAATGCAGATTTTGAGCGCAACTGTATACACAAGATCCAGAAACGCTGCCGTCTTCTTTGGGTCTGAGCTCAATTATGATGGACTGAAATGAAGTGAAAAGCTGTCCTGGCTGGTGTCTGCCAACCACCATTTTTAATTGTTTTGGGGAATCATGGATGCTGTGTCCTCCGGGCAACAGAGGAGAGGGACCATCCGGCTTGTTATCAGTGCACAATTAAAAAAACAGCATCTGCAGTGGTATGGGGGTGCACTAGTGCACATGGCAAGGGTGAGTATTAATGATGAACAATATGTAATACGTTTTGGAGCAACATCCAGACAATGTCTTTGTCAGGGAAGGCCTTGCTTATTTACACAGGACTATGTCAAAACACATTCTGCATGTATTACAAGAGCATGGCTCCATAGTAAAAGAGTCCTGGTGCTAAACTGGCCTGCCTGGAGAGCAGCTAAAATCTTATATCAAGCAAGAATGGGAAAACATCTCACTTTCTAAACTAAAGCAATTGAAACGTGTTGCTGGCATGTATATTTGCAAAAATGAATTGATATGTTGTTATTGTACTATTTTCAATTAAATATATGAATACATCATTTGCACATCATTGCATTTTGTTTTTAGTTGCATTTCACGCAGTGTCCCAACTTTTTGGAAATGGGGTTGTATTATCCAGGGTTGGGGACATTTAAATTAAAAGCTGTCACGGAAAAAATGTAAATGTATGTAAAAAAGTAAATGTATTTTCTAAAATGTTTCATACACTGATGAATACAGTTTATTAGTATTGTTTTAGGGGTTCACCATGAAAATCGGTGTCCCTTCTGACAAGGAACAATTTAGCTTCTTGGAAGAATCAGGAATTGTTCCAACATTTTTAATTATGTGAAAAACACCAAAATGATATCTCTCCATTACCACTGGCCGGATCAGGATGGGACTTGATATATAGCATCTATGGACCAAAGTCAAAACAAGGTCAACATTTAGGTAGGCATGTCAAGCAATATGGCTAGTATCAAACGACAAACATTCAATTGGCTGTGATTTTACACCAATGCATATTAACCAGTGTATTACCTAGTGTTATGAAACGTTATGTACATTTTCAAAAAAACATAGTCAAGTACTATATGGGCAACTGACAAATAAGGTTTTCAATCTTAAATCCAATTAGGCCTGAAAAAGTGTAATATGGTGCAACCACTATAATTTGCTTTATTTATAATAAAATATTTATCTTATAAAATGCAGTACCAGTCAATGTGAATGGGCAAGTGTGTCTAAACTTTGGACTGATGCTATAGTTTCACATGATAATTCAGAGATGCTTTTAGATACTGGTGCTCTGCACCTGTATACACTACGGCGTTCAAGTTGTTATGAAGAGCGGATCTGAAATGGAGGGCAGGGATTTGCTAGGCTCCTACAGCCCTGGAGGTGGTGCTCCTGGATTGTTTCAGATCTGCATGGCCTTAACAGGCGTCATTTTTTATGTACACACAACCAAGATGTTCTATTGTTGTGCTATATGACATTGATAATGATAACGATATGTGATAGTTTACACTTGTCAACATATGTGAGAACTTGAATTATCTTGCTGCTGAAGTGGTGGGTCCACCACAGTTTAGCCTTTGTTTTTTGATATTGACACATGGAAATAAATTGTCATCACAACTGGCATTTTATTCTTATTTGTACCAAATTATATAGTTTTTCAAAAGTATTTAAAATACAGCGACTGCTTCCTCTGTAAATATGTTGACAATATTCCATAACATCACATACCCTTAGATGTGTGCTCAGATGGAATGTGTGTGTTTGCGCATGCACTTTATGAGGTTATCACATTCTTTGACATGCCACCTAAATTTATAATTTTACTGATTCATCCATGTTTCCAAACAGACTAAAACATTTAGAAATGTACTTTAGGATGTATTAATTAACTTTCTTTTATTTAAAAAAAAATCGTCTAACAAAAAATAACTTTTCAATCAATTTCTCATATATACATTCAATGTTCAGATTCATACATTCATCAGATTACCTAGTCTTCAAACCCAGCTGATCTGTGGCGCTGGGTCCAGACTTCATTCCTGCGATCAGGTCTAAAGCAGCCAGTGTTACCCACTCGCTCTCTAGGGGCATTGGGGAATGCTCGTCCTAACTGGGATGGGTATTTTCTACCCTCCTGGGGACATGACTGTGACAGCTGAAAACCCGCTGACCTGGAATCGGAAGTGCGACAGACATTAAACACTTTCACGTATCAACGAGAAGCAGGTAAAAAAGACAGCAGTGCTAAGTAATCAGTATTTCTGAGGTTGGTTCAGTTATCGGTTTGATTCATGAAACATAATAATTGCGATTTTTGTATTAACATTATCATTGAAACAATAAAATGAAGAAAAAAATTGTTAGTGATAGCTTTCCCAGATAGCTACTTAGGGGGAACAAACTTATTCAACAACCAGTCATAAGAGTCATCAATTTGTCTTTATCATCAAAATAATTCAAAACAGTCAAACTACAGCACAGCCTGGATATTTTCAGTTTGTGGTTTATTAAATACAAAGTTACTTTTTACATTCTAGTTATATAAATGTTCCTTGAAGTCTGATGGATACTATGATACAATACATCAACCAGCCATAACATTATGACCACCTCCCTAATATTGGGTAGGTCCCCCTTTTGCAACCAAAACAGCTCTGTCCCATTGAGGTGTAGACTCCACTAGACCTCTGAAGGTGTGCTGTGGTGTCTGGCACCAAGACGTTTGCAGCAGGTCCTTTAAGTCCTGTAAGTTGCAATGTGGGGCCTGCATAGATCAGACTTGTTTGTCAAGCAAATCCCACAGATGCTTGATTGGATTGAGATCTGGAAAATTTGGAGGCCAAGTCAACACCTCGATCTCAGTGTTGGGTTCCTCAAATCATTCCTGAACCATTTTTGCTTTGTGGCATGGCGCATTATCCTGCTAAAAATGGCCAATGCAATCAGGGAATATCGTCACCATGATATGGTGCACATGGCCTGCAATGATGCTCTTCCCATAGTGCATCCTGGTGCCATATGGTTTCCTGGTAAGCGAAGAACACACTCTTGGCCATCCACGTGATATAAAAGAAAACATGATTCATCACACCAGTCCATCTTCTTCCATTGCTCTGTGGTCCAGTAAAAAAGTAGTTTTGGGGAAATATGTTTTATTTTATTATGACTGTTATTATTAATTTCTGACTCTTTTCTTAATACAAATTAACGATAAAGCACCAATAGGATTTTATCATAAAACTCAAAACATATTTAATTAAATCTGGTATGTGTTACGCATTTAATTCCAAATAATTACTGATACTTAATACAATCAAATAATTTCTGAATGTTGGTAATTCACAAAGCAAGCACCCATTTATATTTGCAAAGAACTCAGACATACAAATATACAATTCCTCCCTAAAGTATAAAGACTTGTGAATAATTCTCTAATTTCACTGAATTTCAAATCGTACATTCTAATTTTTTGCTGTTTCAAATTTTTATTTAAAAAAACACTGACACTGAAATTCTATTATATGGTTTATATTACATTGGTTTTATGTTGGGAAATAGACAAAAGTGCATTCTGTAGAAGTTAAAAATCAAGTAATACAAATGCATAGATAAGGAAAGGGGTGAAAAATAATATATAACTGTATTTAGATATACTTGTGAGCCCTGTTGGATACATAATCAGGATGTATAAGTGGCATCACACCAAGCCAGCACTGCAAAGAATAGGCCCACAAAACTCAAAGCACTCAAACAAGATGTCTTGTGAAAAGCCACAGAGAGGCCAACATACATTTTGAGTAAGATACATAAGTTGAATAAGATATAATAAGTTCAGTGGCTGGGAATGAGGTAATGGAAAACTGATCAATCAAAGAGCTCTGCATACAATTGGCATGCATTGAAGAGTGGTAAGGAAGAAGCCATTACTCAAACAGTACCATCTGAAAACCTGAGAGTCACTTAGCTGCAATGTGTGAAAAGATTTTGAGATCTTTTGAAACAAACATAAAGCTTTTGGGCCAAAACTCAGTGATGTGTGTGGCATGAACCCAGCACAGCCATGCCTAAATTCACACCAACCAAAGAATAATGTATGGTGGCAGTAACATCATGCTCTGGGGATGCTTTTCATCAGAAGTTAATGAGCATCTTGTTAAACTCATCATCCAACCAACCTCTATAACCTAGAGCTAATCTGCCTAGATGAATGGACATATTAGCTCTAAACTCGGACACAGTCCAATTCAGGATATCCTACATACCAAAATACTTTAAACAGTAATTGCAACAAAGACTGAATCTACCAAATATTAATGTTTGGTTAGTTTAATATTTATGTAAGCAACATTTCAGTTTTTTTCTCAGAAATTTTCCAAATATAAAACCAAAATAAACAAACATACAATAATTGATTTTGAGAGTCAGTGTTTTCAAATACAATGTAAAACAGAATGACATGTTGATGTACAACACACTGTACCAGTAAAATTAAAGAACTGATCAAGGGTTTGAATACTTTTGCAAGGCAATGTATAAGGAATACTACATGCTGATTCAAGGCTTTGCTCATATGCAATATCAGGTTTTGTTCAGCATAACAAAATATAAATGTATGCCAATGTTCATGCTTCTAGACCAAACTGAACCAAGTGGACGAATTAAATGCAATACGTAATAATGTTTTATGTGGTTGGTTGTGCCCATACTTCCAGTGCTCATTGCTTCAGCGTTCACATCACTTTAATAAAATGTTGGTTCTATTATATTTTTGATGATTTTCTTTACGCAATTTCAATCATCATCTCAAGTTCTAGATTGTACTAGTCATATGCATGCAGTAAATAAGGCAAACTACACAATTCAATTCTTACTTGCAGGGTTCTTGATAATACTGAATGATAATACTGAATGAGAGAGAGTAAGTTAATACTGAATAATAATTAAAATGACATGGAGAATATGTTCACAAACTTGCCTGCTTTTGGTGATTTTTTTAGGTCCATTTTCTGCCATCTGTTGCTGCAAGTGAGATAAAAAAAAGATAGTTAAGACACAACCTCAAAAGACTATATTATCCAGTTATTGAATGTTTGGAAAGATATCATTTTAACAAAACTAAACTCTACATAAGATACCAAGTAGGATCAACAGTTCTCATGAGTGTTTAAATGTATGAACTATTATTATTATTATTATTAAAATAATTACCGTAATTTACCGTGTATAAACCACGACATATACACAGATTTTGTTAACCTTATCAACCACTGCGGAAAATACATGGGTGCAGCTTATACACAAGTTTAAATATTTACAACCGTCCGTCTCCACCGGCAAACTTTTCCACAGAAGATTGCTTGACGATGCAGAGGTCTCAGAAACTCATGAAGAAAATATAATACATTTGGCATTACGGGGATTTTATTTTTCAACAAATTAATTTTGGTAGTGCCCTATGACAGATGTTTAATATTAATGTACAATGTAAGTCATAAATCTCCAGGCAAATGCTGTTTCTATGTGGGTGTGGTTAGTACTCGGGTTTGCATACATGCTAAGCTATCAAATTAATGCTGCGGATTATACACGGTGCTGGTTATACATTGGGAATTACGGTACTACTACTGTTACTATTATTAATTTGTATATGCAAAAAGAATTTTTTATAATACCCACCAAGTAACTCTTATTAGAAACACAAAAAATAATCTTTCATTCTAAACAGAGAAACTTGATATTGAATAGTACCATGTAATCATTGTAGTTTGGTGGGCTGGGGGAAATTTGATAGTACTCCAGTAGCCTCTCAGCCAGTGCGATGCGTTTGAGCAAGTTCTCAATGAAATGTTGAATCCGAACTTTACCACATATCTCATGCTGGGCTGCAGCTTCCAGGAAATTCTGAATGGTAATAACCTCCCTAAAAAAAATTCAAAAGAAATTCAAGACATGAGCGTTCTTGCCCTATCTTAGTAAAAGTTTACAGTTCGGACAGCTGATCAATCTGCACACAATGCTACAATTTAGTTGCTCCTATCAATTTTCCCAGCCTTTTCCGTGGATACAGTTAAAAAGTTTGATTTTGATTTTATTAACTGAACAAGTGTGCTTGCTGAGGGTTTGAACAAACCAGAGCTGAAAGCAGCTGAAATTGATTACTCCTGTGGACTAATACTGCATCCACTAATCAAATTTGCTAGATTGTAACTCCACCACCTAAAGGCATTCAGTAAAACAGGTCAAACGGTTCTCGTATTCAAATAACGAATTAAAGAATGATAATAATAATGCAGATAAGTAGGCTGCATTTAAGTGCAGTATTGTCTATAGGCCTCTCAACCAGTAGGTTGAAGAAAGATGCAGCTCCTCTGTGATGTCAGGTTATTCCTTTCTGGTTATTATTTTATTCAAAGCACAGTAACGTGGGCTCCTTGCAGTGAGGCATATTTTACATTGCTGGCGTAACAAAATTACTCAACAAGGCAAGACTCTATACTGACAACTGCAGGCTGATAACTCCTAGGACTATCGGGGATGTGGCTGCACCAGGGCCCGTGGTGGGCCTATGTTTGGCCTCTATAATATGTTTTTGTGTTTTTATTTTATATCGTGTGGTTTTCATAGTCAGAAATCACTGTGAGGTTAATCTACGCCAGCGGTGACAAACCGGTTCCATGGAGGGCCGAGTATCTGCAGGCTTTCACTCTCACCTTGTCCTTGATTAATTAGGTCACTCACTGTTAGTTTATATCCTCATCTGGTTGTTTAGGCCTGAAATGGGAAGCAATTTAAAGGACAACCCATAAACCTGCAGACATTCAGCCCCCTGTGGAACAGGTTTGTCACCCCTGATCTACGCCATGGTCGGCTTTCCATGTGTACGTACTGCATCTTAATTTAAGATACAATTCTGTTGTATCAAAAAGAAATAACATTGTAAAAGGCTGTTCTGCATTTCTGACACAAATAACAACTGCACTATATATTCAGACTCTGGTCTTGTCCCACCTTCTGCGCAGTCCACCAGTTTGGTCTGGTCAGGTGGAACCTAGCAATGCTGCAGCTTTTTTGACACAGAGCAGCATGCCGTTTCCTTAACAACAAATAAAGAACTAACATGAACAACAGTAGAACTAACATTCTGGCTAAAAGTAGAGTGGAGACTGGCTGCATCATCTTTTGCTTTAATGAGAAATATTAACTCCACACGAAAATAGAGAAAGATTGCCACACTATCATATCTGTTACATTAATTTAGTCTAGGCCTGTTTGATGACATTATTGACTGGATAACAACAAGCTACACAGCAATTTACATGGATTTTTCCCCTGTAGCATTATGTAGTATTCCATTATGTGCAATTATTAAATTGGCAGATTTTAGGAAAGATCAGCTGTTCTGACATAAAACTTTTGCTAAGTTTTGTCCCCGAGGGGAACAACGATGGGAGTAGCTTTAACCATGCCATATAAGGTTGCAACAGAACTAAGTAGTTTAACTCTTACTTCCAACAGCAACAAAATAAAGATGAACCCGATTATTGTGCTGGTAACTGACGTCGGCAAATTGACCTCATGACTAAAAGTGTTACGAAAAAATAAAGGAAAAATAAGGTTTAGGTTAAGATTGCGTTATTGGTTCAGACACTCACTGTTCTCTCCTCTCCAGCTCATTCTCTGAATTGTTGAGCTGCTCCTTGAGTGTGGCAATCACCATCACTGCCATGTCCACCTGCCGGCTCAGTGCCCTCTCTCTCTCATGTACCTCCTGTCTCTCCTGGGCTAGGTGCTGAGAGTGTGCACGCTCACACTGTAGCTCGGTGTCTGTCTGTGCCAGCTCTCTGCTTATCCTGTGCAGCTTTCTCTGCATGGTGCTGTCTGCAGCCCGTAGCACGTTGGTCAGCCTGCGTCGGACAGAAACCTCCCCGGCACAGATGCTCCACTTTTGGGAAACCACCTCTGTCTCGCTGCCTGGTTCTGTGGGATTGTCTACTGGAAGAGGCAAGGGGATATTCGTTTTCACTGGGCTGGACTTGCGGAATTTGAGATCATCTTCACTTGCTCCTTCCTCTTCATCATCCTCAGTCTGCATCTTCTCTGCTGCTTGGGTCCCCACACTATGCCTACGACACCGTTCCATACAGCTATTGACCTCTCGTGTGTCACTGAGTGAGCGCACGTGCAAAACTCTCTCTGGGTGAGAGTGCCCCCTGTTGGCCGGGAGCCTCAGCTCATGCATGGTGTGATAGTAGTTGTGGCTGTATTCTAAATGTGCCCTCAAAGAAGACAGGCTATGGAACCTCTCATGCTCCCCACACCGAGAGCACCTGAATGGGAGCTTGGGGTCAGCTGGTGCCCCACATTCATGCCCATTCTCAGTGTAGAGGGAGGTTCTTCTGGAACATAATCTCTGCTGCATTTCACCTACAACCTGGAAACCAACAAGATAAAGGTCACAAGACAGTTGATATATATGAATTTATATAAGTAGGCAAATTACAGTGCTAACAAGACTGGTACTTCATCCACAATGCACATCATAGCAATGGATGTGTTATCAGAAGTATAGGATAATCTAATCAGAATAACCAAACCAAACACATTTTTTGTAAATTCTAAACCATTGCCCATGTTTGATTTGAATAAATGTCACTATTAATGTGTTTGAATGTCGCCTAACAATGTGTATGAAATGGTTGTGTTCCAACACAGCGTTGGGTGTGTAACTTTCTCAATTTAATTGAGGCTACCTGTTCAAAATTGGAATAAGAAACATTAATGTTGGAGTACCCAATCTCAGTACCGTAATATATGTCTCCTTTTTAAATGTTGATAACCCATCCTTAAAAGGCACACCTGTCAAGCCAAATGTCCCAATGTTCACTGAAGGACAATTAATTACCAGTTCCTTAAAAGTGTTGTAGTTTTTTTTTTATTCATTAGACAATAATAAAGCAGCTAGCATAACACTATGTAGCAAAAAAGTTCCCAGTAGCTGGATGTGCCATTCATTACGTGATGTATAGACTGAATCAAAAATTGTGCATCATGGTTACAGCCTTGAAGTAGGGTAAATTACAAATGCAGTGTAGATGGAGGAGAAACGCACATATAAATGCTCTAACGTAGGTCATTGGAAGATGAACAAGGATAAATTAACAGATAGCATAAGTAATCTTGTTATTATCTGTGAATTATTCCTCGCAGTAAATATATGCATAATTGGTTTCTAGAACATTGGCTCATACGCTATCTAAATGTCCACGACGGTTTCGTGCGTGTTTTGACATATCACCGAATAAATATAACGAGCTAGGTCACATAGTAGTACGCTCAATTTGGTAACGGAATGTGGCCTGTAAAAATCCTATTAAAACAGTCAACTAGAGACAACAGCAATATACATTTGATTGTTAGCCGACTGAAGCAAAAGCCACTCAAGTATTTAGCGAAGCAATGACTCAGGAAGGGACTAGATAAGCATGTATAACAGCTTATAACATAACGTAATGTGATTTAACGCTGCTAGCATTCCTACTGTATCGCTACTTTATGACTCACCACGCTAGCCAGGCTGCTGAGGCCAATATAAATAGTTTGATGTATTATTTATTCATAGCTATTATTGAAACGTTATCTTGCACGCATATAGCTTTACCTGTATTTGCATGATGATGTCATGCAAGAAAGTAAGATTCCCCCGCAAGCAAATCTGCTGCGTAGGGTCCGGTAGGGTCGTACAAATTCCATGTGTTTCGTAGGCAACATTACTGGAATTGACTGTTCACCTTCAAAATAAAGGTCCCATATTGGAAAATCGAAACAGTGGAATGGTGAAATATTTGGACTTGGTGATTTCCATTGACTTGTTCCTCTAAATCAGTGGTTCTCAAACTTTTCAGACCAAGTACCACTTCTGATCAAACCAAACCTTCTAAGTAGCAGCTACAAGCCTCAATAAAAATAAATTGCGCATGCAACATATTTCAGATTCCTATGGTGTACCAGCAGGAGTTGTCTAGCTTATCCCCAATAACTTCTCTATATAATAACTCAAAATGCATGGAAGAGTTTTAAACTGCAACTTATTGTTACCTTTCGGTTGGTCATTTTGCGTCGAGCATTTTCGTGAATACAATCACGGCTAAAAAGGCCCTACAGGTGTGTAGCAACCGCAAGCGCCGTCTCCTATTCTATAACAAATACCGAGATATATTCACTGATTTATCACTTTTCATGTACTCATGTGCAGGGCCATAGCTACATACGAGGCACCCGAGGTACATCATAATGTCTAAATAATTTAAATCCAGATTTTCATCCATGACTTGTATGGTGAGTTATTTTGTAATTCCCCTCAAAACTATTTTATTACCTACTGCAGACCAGATGGAATTGCCTCATGGGCTGAATGGAAATGCCTTGCGGGCTGAATTTCAAATGTTTGGGTCACTTAGAAATGTCTTTGTTTTTCGACACAATAGACACATTTTTTGTCAATTAAAATGGCGTACAATTTATCAGAAATACAGTGTAGGCATGTGAATGTTGTAAATGACTATTGTAACGGGAAACGGCTATCCTAAGTATTGTGTTCCAAAGGCACGTTGCATTAGCTAATCCAGGTTAATAATTTTAAAGACGAATTAATCAAAAGAAACACATTTTGCAATAATGTTAGTTCAGCTGAATAAAAAGGCAATAAAGCTGGCTTTGGAATAATTGAGTGTCTGGAGCTTCAGCAATTGTATGTTTGATTACAGACTCAAAAGAAACTTACAAGAAATTGCCAAGAAACTGAAGATCTCCTACAATACTATGTACTACTCCTTTCACAGAAGAGCACAAACTGACTCTAATGAGGATAGAAAGAGGAATGGGAGGGCCCAGTGGACAACTGAGTAAGAGGAACAATACATTAGAGTGTCTTGTTTGAGAAACAGACGCCTCAAAGACCCGGCAAAACACCAGTCTCAACGTCAGCAGTGAAGAGGGGACTTCAGGATGATGGCTGCAAAGAAAAAGCCTCGGACTGGCCAAAAAAGGAAACATAAAGATGGGTAAAAGAACACAGACACTGGAAAAAGGAAGATTGGAAAAAAGTGTTATGATCAGACAAATCTAAGTTTGAGGTGTCCAGATCACACAGAAGAACAGAAGTCAGACACAGACCAAATGAGAAGATGCTTGAGGAGTGCTTGTCACCATCTGCCAAGCATGGTGGAGGCATGTGATGGTCTGTGGGTTCTTTGATGTTGGTAAAGTGGGAGATTTGTACAGAGTAAAATGGATCTTGAAAAAGGAAGGCTATCACTCCATTTTGCAGCACCATACCATATCTTGTAGACAGCGCTTGATTGGAGCCAATTTTCTCCTACAACAGGACAATGACCCAAGCAAAGCTCCAAACTATGCAAGAGCTATTTAGGGAAGAAGCCGTCAGCTGATATTCCGTCTATAATGGTGTGGCCAGCATAGTCACTGTATCTCAACCCTATTGGAGGTGTTGGGGAAGCAGATTGATCGTTTGTTATGTAAGAAGTGCCCACCAAGCCAATCCAACTTGTGAGAGGTGTTTGAGGAAGCATGGGGTGAAATGTCTTTAGGTTACCTAAACAAATTGACAACTACAACGCCAAATGTCTGCAAGGCTGCAATTGCTGCAAATGGGGGATTCTTTGGAGAAAGCTAAATTTGAAGGCCACATCAAAAATAATTATTTCTAACCTTGTGAATGACTGTATTTCCCATTAATTTAGCTATATTTCCACTTCAAACTCATATCATGTATGATATCAAAGAAAACAAGAACATTCCTAAGTGACCCCAAATGTTTCAATGGTATTGTGGACAGTTCAGCTAATTTCACTTACATTTTATTCACTTGTTTGTCTTTGTTTACCAATTTCCACTATTGTATTTTGTATGTGGCTATTAATTTTTGTAAAATGTAGCAACTGTAAAACACATGACACACTATTTTTTTTATGAATGTATATTTTCCAGGGTTTGTCACAATAAACATCACAAACAAGCTTAATTGTGCTGATTTACAAATTGTGAGTTTAGAATTATAAGGTATAAATGGCCATGTATCAATTACTGGGCCAGCTATAAAACCACTTTGTAGACTTGCTATAGTAGCTAACTGTTTTTTTGTAGAAATTGTGATTATAAAATAGATAACGGAGAATGCTAAAAATGTAGGCTCAAGATTCTTTTAAGCCAACATTTTGTTTTAAGACAGGGTTTTATTCAAATATACCACTGTATAATTTGAATATGCAGTGTGTTTTATTGGGGCTGTCACGTCTTGGCTATGCCCCTAGCCATCTTTGCGCTGGCTGGGGCCATAGTCAGGACATGGCCAGAAGAGGTGCCTCTAGGCACCTCTATGTGCTTTGGTCTCCCAAATTGGAGGCAGGTCTTTGTTATTGCCTCCAATTGGGGAACCTATTTATGTTGAATGTTTGCCCACAGTAGTGTGGTTTATTTAGGTTGTTAGCCGTAGGCTATAATACCCAGTCATATTATCTGCTTTAAGTTTGTAAGTTTGTTTCTTTCGTTACTTCATTAAACATGGATTACTCCAACCGCCGTTCTGCCTCTGCCAATCTGTCCTTACACCAGAAATGTGACAGGGGCATACAGTGTGTTTGGATATATAGTGTATTTTTGATAAAAAGTATGTTTGGTTTTTGAATATGAAGTGTTTTTGGATACACAGCGTGTATCTGTTTCAGATATACAGTGTAATTTGGGGATATTTATATTTTGAAGACAAATATAAACCACAACATTGAAACCATCAGTTTTACTGTTGACAGTTACATGGTTCACTGTTGACAGTTACATGTTCACTGTGGACAGTTACATGGTTCACTGTTGACAGTTACATGGTTCACTGTTGACAGTTACATGGTTCACTGTTGACAGTTACATGGTTCACTGTTGACAGTCACATGGTTCACTGTTGACAGTCACATGGTTCACTGTTGACAGTTACAGGTTCACTGTTGACAGTTACATGGTTCACTGTTAATGGTCTTAATGCTTCAAGACATTTAAAAAAAATAAACCAGACTTATGTAGACTCAACCAACTGAAATGCTGATCTCATGATGCTAAAAACCTATTCTGGTATTGAGGTCTTCTCTTCCTCATTCTGAGTCTCAGATAATCTTAATTTTAACTATGAATTCAACCACCAGTGGGCTGGTATGGTGGTTTAGCCAAAATCATCATGTTTACTGAGAATAAATGATAGGTTGAATCAACAATTCCACAAACAGCAATTCCATACTACTTGTTAAAGATAAAGACATGATACGGTTTTACCAGATACAGCACTGGGTTTAGTGTGGATGCCTTGGTAGCTTTTGACCATGTTATTTTGATTGCACTCATTGTTCATCATTGCCAAAAACAGTAGATGTTGTCTCAGTCAGACTTTAGGGAATGGGGATCAACTCCCAGAGACAGAGTTCCAGGTGAACCACAACTGAAATGGTATTCTTAAAAGACCTTTATCGAAGTGCAATAACACATAAACCTCAGATAGGTAGGACAACTCAGCTTCCCTGAAATCTGTCTAAATGATGATGCTTTATGCACAAATTATGATCATGAAGCATGGACACATGCAGCAGGAGAGAGAGTAAAAGATACAAATGGTGTTAAAAAGTGTAAGCCGAGACACAGAGAGAAATAATAATAGTTACACAAAAAACAATATTGCACAATAACAGAATACTAACAATACAAAATATTATAAGAATAAATAATGATGCCCAGCAGTGTTGTTTTGTATTTGTATTGTATTGTATCCCTAATAGTAGAGACAGAAACACCAAGAACAAACAGGATTTTTTTTCTTTAATTCAGATGAAAGACACAGACTTCCAAGACTTTTAGTCTTGTTGCAAGAATGATCAATGCAAGCAAGTACCTTTTGCTGCAGTTGTCCAGATTGTGTTTGGTCAGTGTCCATACAGTATACAGTACACAAAAGGCCATGGCTGACATGGACATCAGGGGCTCAAATGTACATTTGAGGTCAGACTGTCTCACCAACCATCAGTTTCAAACTCGATGGCATTGCCTAACTGCATATGCATTGACATGTTGAATAGAAATGTTTTAATGATTCATATATATATATATATATATATATATATATATATATATATATATATATATATATACACACAATGTGTTATTTCTTCTTGTGTTATCTTATAAAAGTATAGATTTTTCTGGTAATGTATGTGTTAGAACAATGATTTGGTGTTAAGATATTCCATTTGCAATTTGAGTGTATTTATTCCTTGAAACTAAAGGTTTTACTTTGTGGTGGTGAGATTGAACCGTAGAATTCCAAACAGGATCAGAGCTCTCAGAATTATAAGATTCCATCTGCATTTGAACTATTCCAAAAAAGAACATTTTCAATTGTCAAAGTGTTTTGATATGGTACCCTAAGTACAACCAGGGAGATGGACTTGTTAAGCTATAAAAAATACATGTACTATGTAAACCCTTTGCTAACAGGGATATCAAATATTTGATGCTCGGTATCTCTGAATCATATAAGTCTACTTTCTTAATTTCAGGCAGGGATGGAGGGGTATAATGGCTTGTGAAAAAAGACTCCATGGACTCGATTAAAACGAAGGTGATGTTATGGTTATTGTATTTAGCTATGTTTTTTGTAGAGTGCTCAATTCACTCCGGTACGTAACGTCCCCCGCAAAATTAAGTATTATGCCACTATCAGACAATTGGGGGTGACCACTAACACGCACGGGGACAAATCAGAACTGCGCAAAATGCATAAATCAATCTACAATTATAATTACTAATTGGATATATATACAGATTTTTTGTAACACGCAATAACTGCTATTGGTGTCAGAAACTTTAACAAGTCCGGGATTACTCCGAATTTCTATTTGAAAATGGTAGAATCCATTGTTTGAAAGCAGAACGTGCTCGTCATCACTGAACAAAGTTGCAATCCAATCGCGAGCCATTGTTTTTTAACTACGGGAATTTGTATTGGACAAATCGAGATAGGGCCCTCCCGTTTCGTTACGTTTAAAAACATTTAGCAACTCCTGGGTATTGTCAGGACGAGAGGCGAATATGGAATATCCGCGGGATGTTCAAAATTACAGTAGAAATAACCGTGATAGTTCAAATGTGTCTTCGTGTTCCTCTCTCGCCATGGAGATTAAAAGAATGAAAAAAGACACTGTATTTTTGCATCCAGAGGTACAGTAACGTTTCTTTGTTGTAAATAAATGTACGTTTGCTTGCCAACGTAGGTTCGTTAACATTAGTACTGTAGCTAACTCCCAATTGTCTTCAACGATCAAAGCAAACGTCCCCGTGTTATCGGCCGTTTCTAGCAGTGGAAGAATTACACTTCTCGAGCTCAAAATGTAAATGCATTGGAAACAACGGTACGTTTTACTAATAAGTGAACTATTTCAACTAGACCACTACAGATGTTTATGAAAATGCAATAGTCAGATGATCACTGTGATCCGTACTGTACAAGAGGATACAGTATATCAGAATACTTGAAAATGCTGGTAATAAAACTACTGTATTCACTGTAGCAAACGTATGTTGGCGTTTACTGCAACCAGTGAAAGTTGAAAGAGGTTGGTAACTGTGTTGTTTTTTGTTCCACAGTATTGCTTTTTCCCCCATGAGAACCAATCAGTATTTTTCAGTTTGCAGAAACTGACTGCCACTTCACGGATACTAAACAATTAAAAGACTACATGTACGCTAAAGCCACTTATTAACCAAGTACCGCAATAGCAATCTACTTACTGTACTGCATGCAAAACTCGTCTCCCTGCATATATCCATGCTACCTATTGTACCTTCTGCTCATATCCCGGGCCTAACTTTTTTAAATTCTCACCACCCGTTGTAATTATTTATACAGGTACAGTATGGGTTAAATTGATAAATAAACAGTCGTTTCTACTAAATCGTTGGTTCTTTCTCTAACATATCATTAACATATCCAGGTACTCTTGAATTACAGGATTTTCTAACCAACTTTTGAACATTTTTGTAGTTATACAGTAGATTTTGTCCACGTATTTGCTTCCCCAGTAGACTTTGTCCAGTTTTTTGCTTCCCTTTCTCCCTGGGGTTGTGTCTGTATCAATGGACATGGCATGTTCTGTGAAACTGTTGTGGTAGGTACCTTACAATGGATCCAATCAAGCTGGTGTTATGCCTGTTAATATTGGCACATTGTTGAGTATGATGGATATGTTACCTTGGTTTTCTTGGGCACTGGGATGATGGTCTCCTTGAAGTGAGTTGGGACCTACAGCCTGGGTTGGTGACCAGTTGAAGAGGTCTGTTTGTATTGGCTATGCCCAAAGCACAGTGTTTGTCATCAAATAAAAAAATAACCATAACTGTTTGTTTTCCAGTATAGGACATGTCTATGGTACAGTGATATGGACAAATTGTCTTAACTTTGAGCACATTTTTCTTACATTTTAGCAACCAGGACCGAAAATGTAGGTTTGGAGTGCTTGAACAATGACCAAAATGCAAAGTGTTCTTTTCAAAAAAATTTATTCAAATATTTAATTTTAATTCAAATAAATTATTGAATTATTTGAATTCAAATAAATTATTGAATTCAAATATGTGATCAGAAATTACAATTAATGTGTATGTTTAACCATAATACAGAGAATGGGTAATTTGTTAGTTTCCCCTCTATATACATCTGTATTTGGAAATTATTTTATCATTCAAATAGTAATCTTTTTTTATTTGAATTGTGTTTTCCTACTATAAATACACATTTTTGAAAAACTTTCCAGTAAGTTTTTAACCTGAACACTACCCTACAGTATTACAAAAGGTGCAATGGAATGGGTGTCTTTATCATATGTCTGCTCAGTGGTGGTGGGGTGGAATAAAGAGCAAGCGCACTAATGGAGGATAGGTGAAGAGAAATGCAGTGGATGGCATGCTACACTCTGCTACAGAACTGGATGGATGGCTTAGTCTAGAGGAGCTTTGTGCTTCACTTACAGATTTCTGCACTTCCCTGCCTAATCTGTGATACTGGGATTGATTTTGTGTTATGATGCTGTGTCAAGCACTGCTTAGTGTGCCCAACTATATGTGCCAAAGGGATTCAATAGCCTGTTTCATTTTCAAAGGAGTGTTTTTGAGCTCCTTTAACATGTTTTACATATGTCTTAGTTCTCTTATCATTTATCTACCACCTAGAATTCATAATTTAAGTATGTGCCCACCAATACCATCCACAACCCATCATTCTGTCTTAATCACTTACTGAATTACTTTCTGTGGATCCAAACTATTGTAATTGACTGTTCCTGTTGCTATGGTATGTTCCACCTCCACAGGACACTAACATGCAGGAGAAGATCGATTTCGAGATCCGTATGCGGGATGGGGCATACAGGCTCCTGGTAGCCAGCACCAAGAAAGAGCAGATCCTAAACGCCTCAAAAAATCTCCTGACCTGCAATAATCGGATTAAGGCCTACATGACAGAACTGCACAAGGAGGATCACCATGATAAGAGAATAGTATCTCATAGGGGGTAAACCTATCAGATCTGCTGTTGTCTGCTCATGTGTTTAGTTGTATATCATAATCTTCCATAAATCAGTACCACAATAATAACGTGTTTCTGTGTGCCATAGACTGTCAGATCTGGTTTCAAATGATCGTGTGGCCTGTAAAGGAAAAGTGGCCTTGTCTGGTAAGATCCATATTTATTTGTCAGATAAAGGACCAATGAATATCCTGTGTCATACATTTTTCTTTTCATATCTTTCATATGTCAAGATCCTCCGATATTTGAGCAGAGCAATGTGCTTTATCATTGTTGGGGAATATGTTGGCATTCTTTATTCTACTGGCTGGTTTGTCTTCCCTTTCTGTAGGGCTGCGAATACCGTTGATGTGGAAAGATTCTGACTATTTTAATAACAAAGGGAGTGAGTAGCTTTAGCTTATGTCATTTAGTGTTTTCTGTGAATATTTATGTTACATATAAACAAAACAAATGCTTTGGAAATGCGTTCTAATTAATCCAGATGGAACCTAGCTAAATTAAAGCATGTATAAACCATGTCCTTGCCCATTTTCAAAACATTTTTTTTGAGTCTAGATTCAGAATTGTTCTGGATACATTTTAGTGTTCATTCTGGTTTTAGGCTCACGGCAGGTTGCAATCTTCTGCCTGATGAAAATTGGATCGGAAGTTTTTGACACTGAGATGGTGGTTGTGGACAGATCAATGACTGACATTTGTTTTGAGGGTATAACAATTTTGTAAGTATTGTCCACATACTCATCAATATTGTTACAATGTGATACCTTGGTTCTAAGACTAAATGAACTGATATTCTCATCAGTGTCCTGTGCTGACATTTGCCTCCATTTTTACAGTAACAAGGTTAGCCCTGAATTTGAGATGAAAGTGGAGCTCTATAGTTGTGCCATAGAGGAGGAGACCACCCTGGTCAACACACCAAAGAAACTGGCGAAGAAGTTGTACAGCTCCATTGGCAGAGTGTCTAGAAGGAAACTTGACCCCCTACTTGAGGCTGGAGACCCAGATGCTTTCCTTCTGTCCAACCCAATACCCCTGTATGTAATCTATACTGAGTTTTCCCAGTTCAGGCCTCAGTCAGACAGTGTTGGGTGCTACTCATGTAATTGGTGTGGCCCTGCTTTTGGTACAAGTTATAAATGATTGGGCACTTGATTAGTCATCTGATTAGTCTTGTCTATGTTAAATTGCTTTGGATATCTACATCTGGCCTTCCTAGGGGGGCAAGGTACAGCCTCCTGGCATACACTTCTCTGGGGTTGGCCTGGGCTGATGGGGACTTCCAGTCCCATTCTCTCATTGTCATCCAGGATGGTAAGGCCAACATTTTATTGTCCATTCTTATATACTGCTTTCTGTGTAAAGATTTTTTTTCGTGAAAAAGGATTGCCTAACTAACATGCCTTGTTTGGACTGTGGTCTCTTATTCTGTTAGGTGAGTCATCGTCCTGGGTGCCTCTCTATGGAAACTTGTGCTGTCGTCTGGTTGCCCAGCCTGTCTGTATGACCCAGTATATGATGCGTGGCTATCTGAGTCACCAGGTGAGCTTACTGTCATTAATCGATCAAATTTTTACCGATATCCAGTCTGAAACCCCAAAGAGCAAGCAACAACAAGAATTGACACTCAAAGCGGAAAAACTCCATAGTAAAGGTCCAAACTCGGTAGGGAACCTAGAGAGTAGCCAGTCCTCTTCTGGTTGTGCCAGGTGAAGATTGTAAGAGTACATGACTTTTTGAGCCACATCAATGTTTTTGAATGCTCAGATGACCTTGTAAATTAATGCAGATGAGCTGTGTTATCAAACCTTCAATTGCTCCCTGATCAGTAATGAAAAAACAATATTTTGTCATTGTTGAGCAACACTGCTCTATGTATGCAGGCACCTGTTCTTGATCATGCCTACCAAAATCAGACACTGGTTCCTTACGATTAGAGCGGAACATGTACAGGATCTTGAAATATTATTGTCTTAACGTTATATAAATTATGCAGGAATGTATACCAATGTCTTACAATAGCTCACTTTATAATACAAAACAGGAAAATGTGGAAGGGCTGTTCCGGTGCTGTAGTCTGTACTGTGTGCTTAAGGCTGGGAATCTGTCCTGCTACTACAACCCTGAAGAAATCACTGCCAAAGTGGAGCCCAGCCTTATCATACTCATCAATAAGGTAGATGTTGCCATAAAAAATGAAAAAACACAAACACTTGGGCTGGCAGGTGTCCTAGTGGTTAGAATGTCAGACCAGTGACTCAACATTTTCTACATTAAGTCCCGCTGCCACCAAGGTGAAAAATGTCAAAATGTCCTTGAGCAAGGCAGTTTACCATAATTGTTTTCCTGGTTGTTTATGGAAAAAAAGTTATGTATTCTTAGTCATACTTACCGGGTAAAACAACATTACCTTATCCAGGACACTAGAATCCGTGTGCAGGATAAGGACACTAAGAAGAGGTCCAACAGTCTGACGATAACCAACCCAGTGCAGGGTGGGACTCTGACCAACGTCTTCACCGCTGACACTAGAGAAGAGCTTGAGGACTGGATCGAGGCTTTCTGGCAGCACTTCTACGACCAGAGTGAGTGTGTTTGGTGAAAGCCAATTCTTTGGTTCAGACTATACATAATGAAATTATTACAGGAAGGATTGTTTAATTTGGTATGAAAAACAGAATTCAGTAAACAATAATAAGCCACTACCCCCCCCCCCCCAAGTGTATGACATAGTCTTATTTTTGTGATGTCAGTTCAGGTGCAGATTATTGTAGCTAGATCGTATTACAGCCATTAAAATTTCATCATTTTATGCCTTTCCATTGGTTTTCCGATCACTAGTATGTGACGCTGCTTCCCACTGCAATACCTTCATGCATTCCAACAGCATTGGCATCATGAGGATGCTCAGTTCAGCTTGTAAATGGCTAGGTAACTAGTTGGTTAGCTGGCTTGCAATGTAATGCACAGTTTAACCTATCGTACTATAATAATGTTAGCAGAAAGTAATCCTCGCTACTAGCTACAATTGCTTAATTGTACTGTACTATAAGCCGGGTTATAAACTGACGTGTGTGGGTGGATGGGAATCGAAGACATCTTGGGCCCATATCTCAATGTCTGAGCTCAGGTTCTAGCCCGAAAACAGCCTGAATCATACCAACACGTTTGCAGACTCATGTCGTTGATTCTTAAGATCTGGAAACTTAGGGGCAGTAATTACAAAAGTCTAAGAGCTAAGATAGGGTAGTATGTAACTAAAAGTTATATTCATAACAAAAGTGTGCAATTCCGAATAAACAAGTTAAGGCAAGATGCTCAACATCTTAAGCATGAAAAGAGAGATGATGACATATCAACTGAAATCAACTAGGCATCCATCCCACTGCAGTAGATGCTTTTCATTGCTGTAGTCATAGTTGGCAATGTCCACACTTGCATAAAATAACAGAGCAGACTATACATAATGCTATTAAAAATGTTAATGCCATATTTCAACATCAGTAGCCTATAGATGCTGGGAAGATCATTCCTATTTTCCCTTGATTAGGTTTAGTTAAAACTACCACCAGTCTGTCAAGATCTTTGTTTAAATGGGATATTAACTTGGTATATCGCTGGCTACACATCTAAGATGACAAATTACTGCCTTCAACAGGGATTCACATCAAAGCTCCTTCTCTTCTCTGTTTTTGTATTTTATTTTCCTCCCAAGTGCGTTCTTTTTTTAGCAGATAGAATCAGATTCCCTTTGCTTTTTGCTCCATCCATTCTTCAATTTACAACATGCTAATGACTAGCATCCCCTCAGCATGATCTTGGCACCACCATATTTCACTGTAGGGATGGTATTATTAGGTTTGTGCCACACAGCACTTTGTGATCAATGATCCTTCAATGGTCTGGCTAGATAAATGTTACTTTAATGGTTCATATATGTTGAACAATGTTAATTGTGTCTTTGTTAGTGCATTACATTTTATCTGTATGAACTGAAAGCTTACACAGTCAGTGGGTTGAATACTCAGGCTAGCAACATATTTCTGTTTTAATTTCCTCACAGATACTTTCCAAAAAATTCCGTGTCCACTTAATTGATTTTGAGTTTCAGTGATTAAGTGTTTCATATCAGTGTATCATTTGTAATTCGGTATAATGAAAGCGTTGGTCATGGGTCTGAATATTTTTCAAGGTACTTAATTGACACCCATGGTTAAATAATGGTGTGGACATTTAAACAATACATTAAAACATTTTACACACCTTTTTCTTTTTCCTCCATGGAAATCTCTGATCTGTTTTGTCTTTTCCAGGTCAATGGCAGCACTGCTGTAGTGAGCTGATGAATATTGAGGTCAGGTCACCAAAGAAACACCCGCTGTTTCTCAACAAACAGGCCAATTCTGTCTACAATGACCTAAGTAAGTATAGTTTCCCAAACCCATTTGACTATATATTGTATCTTCAGATTTTTTTTAAATTAGAATTTTAGGGTGTTTTTGAAGAATTACTAATTTTACCAAGAAATAACATTTCAACTCTAGTCACTTTATTATGATCCCAATATCAGAGATGCACAGCTCAAAAAATTAAGGGACCATGTAATCATCACAGTTTAACATCAAGTAAATTAAAGCTCAGGGATATCCATCTGTCCAGTTAGGAAGCATAAGCGGTTGTAAAACAATGTCACTTGTTTTGTTGCAAATGGAAGTGACAACAGGTGCACTGAAGAGGCGACAGCAAGACAAACCCCAAAATGGGAATGATTTTGCATGTGGTGGCCGCAGACATTTGTCCTCTCCTTATTCTTCCTGATGGATTCTTCTCTAGTTTAGCATTTTGCTATCGTCCTTGTCACTATTAGTAGCATGGGTGGGTACCTGCAGCCCATTCAGGTTGCACAGGTAGTCCAGCTCCTTCAGGATTACACATCCAGATGTGCTGTCACAAGAAGGTTTGCAGTGTCTCTCAGTACAGTCTCAGGAGATGGGCCATTGCATGAGAGCTAGACGGGGCCGTAGAAGGGCATCACCCCAGCAGCAGAACCGGTATCTGCTCCGTTGTGTGAGAAGGAACTTGAGAAGCACTGTCAGAGCCCTAAAAAATGTCCTCCAGCGGGCTACAGGTGTACATGTTTCTGACAATACTGTCAGAAACCGACTCCATGAGGGTGGCATGACATCCTCTAGGGGGACCTGTGCTCACAGCCCAGCACCATGCAGCTCGATTGGCATTCCCCAGAGATCAGCAGAATTGGCAGGTCTGCCATTGAGACGCCATGGTGTACGTTATGCTGCCAGCAACATCATCCAGCATAACAATTTCTTTACTGAATTATATTATTATTATACATTTTCAGATTTATTTTCTGTGTTAGCACTGCACACATTGTATCATTGTATGGTAAAACTGGTTTTATGTTTTTTGGGCTAAATTACTTTACCATTGGCCTCCACCTGTGAACCATTTAAAGTTGCTGTCACATTTTCTGGATAAAATCCCCAATGCTTAAGGATCACTGGTTAGCCTATGAATTACAAGGAAATGGAAGACCACTGAGCATTCTAATGACGTTTGAAATATACCAATGAATAGATTAGGATTAAGGTACAAAATAAATGTATTTTGGGATATCCTTTTAACTACAGTTTGCTCTCAAGGTTTTTCACAGTTAACCAAAATAATCAGGAGTCAGTCTGCCAAGAAAAAAGATTCAGCAACATGGTGTGCACATCTGGTACACACAGTGGTTTTATGATTGTAAATATTGGTAAGAAAAAAAGTCCCAACACTTAGTGATTTAGATTTCACTGTACCATTTATAGTGCAGTGATATAAGAGAATTGTTCAGGGTCTTTTCTAGCCATTTAAAATAGAAAAAATTCCAGGCTTACGCATTTGTTTTCACACAACTTCCTTGAAGTGCTTTAAGTACTTGAATTTGGTTCTCAAGAATTTCAGTATTTGAATACCTGGAAATAAAGTGTATGAAAAGTGATACAATTTAAAATGTTACCAGAGAACCTGCAAGCTCCTTTTCATTAGAAACAGTAACTCTTTTCTCATTTGTAGGGTAGTGCCTTCCCTCCCTCACTGCAGTGAATTTTCATTAACCTTCTGCAGGATATTATGCTGGCAGCCCTAACATAGATTTCTTTCAAAATAAAAGCCATCCTTGAACTGCATGACAATGTTTAATTCATTATGAAGCTAGTGTATTGTGGTCAGGCAAAGTATTTATTTATTTTTTTTTTTTAATTTTTTTTTTTGTTCGTGCTAATTCAAAGAGTAATTATTTGAAACTATAATTTTATTATTTTTAAAACCGACATTATATTGTGTCTATTACAGTATAATAAATATACATTAGTACTGGTCAAACGTTTGGCCACACCTTACTTATTCAAGGACATTTCTTTTGTTTCTCTGGAAGACATCAAAACTAATAAATAACACATTTGTAATCCTTTATTAACAAAGTGTTAGAGATCACATTAGTGTATTTGTATACCATTTGACATGATATAGCTAGCAAGAAATGTTAACCCACCCACTCCATTGGCTGCAATGCAAAACAATATACCTGAAAAAAAATCACTGGTGGGTTAAATTTGTGATTGGTATATTATGGTTTCTACCATTCTAGTATTTCTCAAATTGCATTTTCCAATTCACATTGTCAATTATTTTGTCTTAAGGCAATGTCTTTCACAAATTGACCTGTTCATTTGAATTTGTCTTAGTTTTCTTGATTAATTGGTTTTCAAATAATTACTTTGCATTTGCTGGAACACAACAAATGCTTTTGGTTTCAGTTTACTATGTTTAGAAAGAATTGCACACGTTGACATGGGAGATTTTATCTTGGGATTTCATCATTACCATACAACTTGTCAGTGCTGTTGGCAGAACACTGGGTCAAATACCTGGTAAAGGTTAATCTTGTTTGACATACTTTACAGGTACTGTCTCTCTTTGTTTGAATAATAATATTCTTGACCGAGTTGTTTGTTAAAGATTAACTAACAACATTTGTTTGTCGTGACCATTCCTAGTTCTATGCTGAAGGCGATTGTTAGCTGTGTTGTTATTGCATTGCATTATATTGAATTTTTCAGTTAACATTAGGTGTGCAACTGAACTGCACTTTTTTCTTTGTTTACCTACAAATAACTGCCCTATCCATATCTTTCAAACATAGCATGTTAGACTACTATTCCAATAATATGAACAAGTCAACTTGACTCACCCACGCGTTGACGTTCACTATAAAAGCTATAGATCTGAACTGTTCATAAATAGAACATTTTAGTTTTGTTGTACTTGTTTTTTTAACTTTAAAATGGAGTTCCTAAGTGTTCCAACAAGCGATCCCCAAAATCCAAGCATATAAAGCCTCAATTAACTTCAATATACAGCCCAAAACAATTGCCTAGTTTTTTAATTGGGCTTAGGGAAGGTCATGTTGCATTGGGAATTCCTAAAATTTTCTACATAGACCCACTAATCCCTAGACCATATGTGGTTACTGACAATCTGCATTAACCATGCACTTAATATTGTCACTTAAACTATCCACACTAAGTATCTTTCTACCATAATATAATTGTAACTCACAAAACAACTATTTTCCTTAAGTGTATCATTTGACTGGAGCTGTGTAAAAATAGACTTGGTTTCAAATTGTGTGCTACGACGCTGCTGACATTGAAACTTGCAGGCGGTTTATCCTCTTCCATTTACTCCCGTGCTTTCTGGCTCCAGTAGGAGCACATGTGGACCAGTGCTACAGAATTTCCACTTTTTGATTGTGGCTATGACATTCTTTCAACTGAAACCTGAAAATGAACATTTGTCTATAGATTTGAACCATGTTTTTGTAGAGATTTATTACTTTATTTGCTTTGAATGAATAGATTGTTTGTTTTATAGGTGATTTTAAAGTTCAAAAAGAAAAGACAACTGTAGAACATGAGTGTGAATACATGAGCTGGTTTACTCTCTGAATTATTTTTAACTACAGAGATAATACTTTATAAGTAGTATGGTGTTGGCTGCAGCTGGGTGTTAAACAAAATACAGTGATATTACTTGTTTCAGGTGAAGTCCTTAGAACAAAATTGTTTGGAAGTTGAGTGAAAAGGACGATTGGTTAAATGGACCCTATTGTTTTATTTGAAACTGATAATTTCAAGTGAATGCAAGTAGGAGATGAGCCTATTTATACACACTGGAGTATACTTCTTACTATTTCAATTAGTGTTCCTTGTTCTTGCACAGCTGACTATGTTATTTTGTTACATATTAAGACCATACGGTAGAGATGCTTTTAGCAAGACCAAGCCAACCAATAAACTGTCACGGCCTGTAAATGCTGGGCTACACCCCTGTATGGACAGTAGTAAATGCACTTCTTAGATTTCCTGTCTAGCATAATGTCTGGATAAAATGGCTATGCCACAAATGTAAAACAAACATTGCTATGTACAAATGATGACCTTTATAAATGTAAGAAATTATTTTCATAAATACTACCGGAGCAATACAGGAATTATAATTTGAAAGCGATATTAAGCTTATTATCCTGCTTCCTTGAGCACTGACTGTTTTCCCTGTTGCTCTAAAGGTATACATTCTCCGGGAAAGTTTGAGAGTATCACTGACATCATCCATAACAAGATCGTGGAAACAGGGGGCCACTTCCTTCTTGGTGAGGAGGAGGTGGTAAGGGAACCTCCAAATCTGTCCACTCTGTTTGATGGGTCCCACCGCATTGTGGTACAAAAGAGTATTCTGTCTCCGGGCAAAGAAAGCCAATGTCCCACTCCCAGCTCCAATGGTTACAAGAAGAGGTGTGCCCCACCCCCACCTGCTGACAAGCAGCCTTATGTCCTCCCACCATCCAGACCCCCACCGCCATATCAGGAAAAGGAGAACATTGTGGCTGTGGCGCGAACCAAGACAGCAACCAAGACAGGAAGGCCCTCGCTGGATGCTAAATTCTCAGCCATAATCCAGCAACTACAAAGGAACCCTGGCATGTCCCGAAAAAATGCCCCTCTGGGCCAGAAGGAGCCTTTCCAGCAGGAGCTGGAGTACCCCCGCACTCCTGATGTTCCCCCCCGGCCGACCCCAGTCCCTGCTCCTCGCAACAAACTGAGGAAGTCCTTCAGGGAGAAGATAAACCCTAAAGCCTGGTGACTGAGTGAACAAGCCCTCTTATATTGAGTGAACATGCCTGGGGTTTAATATTGTATCTTTATTAATAAGACCTAACCTGGTATGTTATGGAAATGACAATGTTAAACCGTATGTCTTCATTTAATTTAGGTCCAAGTGTCTGAATACTACCATTTGGAATAATCGCATGAATGGACAGCAAATTAATGTGGAACTTTCTGTGTTAAGTTTCTTTTGGTTTGTCTGACATACTGTCATTTCTATTGCTAACTAACCAGTACAATATGACTGATAATGGAGTTAATTTTAATTATAGCATCACTCAAACATGAGCTACACTGGGATCTAATGCAGATATTCCATTGAATGACCCCACAAGCCAGTCAAGGAAAAATGTTTAGTGTTGTACTCTATGAGCTGTGGCATAATTACTTTCTAATGGACCAAGCTAATGAACTGTGGCCTGAGCCAGTTAATATAATTTTTTTTTTACATAGGTAAAATGGTAATGGGGAATATAGAAATCTTTGGGAATTTCAGACTCATCGCTAGAATGCTATTGAATTGTACATAAAAATTATTTTAGGAAATAAGATTTCTTACACTGATTTATTGTTGATATCACAATTTGCTGTTAGATCTTTTGGATTGCTCTGTTGGATTGTCCAGTTACCTTCTACTCACATACTGAATGATCGTATCAGTTTTTGATGCTGAGGATTAAATCCAAGCTGAACTACAATGTTATGTTTTTATTTCAATTTAACTCACATTATAGAAGCTTTCATGTCAGACTGAAGAATATGGAAACGTAACCAGATTTTTCTTTAATCCAGGTTATCCCAAACTCTGTCCTGATTGCAATAATCAACTGTTGCAAATTTGATTAAATAAATCAGCTGTTTAGTGGTAGTGTAGTGTAGTAGGTTAGATGCTAACCTCATTTGGTTGTAATGTTCAATGACAAAGTTGAATCTAATGTAAAGTTTGGCCAGGAGGTGGCAGCTATACCCATATCTGGCACTCTGGTCTCAGATAGTTGCATCAGTTTATGATTGGGGCATTGGTCCTGTTTATCTTTTGTCACACCTTTTATGATAGTAACCAAAGACCGGACACCTGTTTAGCATCCTAAAGATTCCATGGGTGTTACTGTAAGATAGGGATTTTAAATCTAGTGTCCTGCTGAGCTCTGAGATCACTCCAAATCCACATTGCAGTCTTTGCAAGTTTTAAAGGAAATTACTGTTGCATTTATCATGCATGGTAATAAAAGTTGCAATGTCTGTAACCTGCTTTCTGATTGGATTGAGGCCTACATTTCTTCATACAGTTACCTAATCATGCCCAGCATCCAACTGGATCTTTTTCCTCTTCCCTCCTGTAATTACACCCTAGGTTGTTGCTGTAAATTAGTGTTCTTTGTCAGTTTAAAATTAGTTAAATAACATTTTTAAAAAGCTGGGGGATGAAGCACACCACGAGTTTGTAGGTAATGTGCCAAGAATCACTTTTAGAAAAGGTCAGAACTAATACAGAACAGAAAGAAAAGGAAATATAGTTAACAATCTAGTCTGTTAAAAATAACAGACAACATTAAATGTACCGACTAAATTTATCTATATTGTCTCATATTTCAATGAAGGCTTTTATTTTGAAAATGAAAATGTGAATTTGCGCTGTTAGCAATATCCTGCTGCTAGAACTGTAATGAAGCCTCGAATGGCCATCGCAAGTACTGTCTATTTCAATACAATGTTTCCACTGAAAATGTATTGCTCACATACAACCAATACAAAACATAACCTGAATGATTAACAACCTTCCAGTCAAGATTGTCAACAAATTGCACAGTGAATACGACTTTATGAAACAACACAGGTAAAATGTAATTAGGTCTACATGATTAACATTTCACCATGAATCGTATGAGATATATCCCAATCCACCATGTGTGGTAGAGTACTTTTACTCTACCACAATTAAGGGGAGAAAAACATTGATAGTAAAATATTTTAATTAAATATACAGAGGAGCATATAATACAAAATGTTTGTCTTGTTTGCCAGCTGAATGATTGGTTAACAGATGGCACATTGTATCAAAAACACCAAAAAACAACAATATGGAAACAATGTAGACAAACAAGAACACAAAACAAAATAAAACTGTGTCCTAACTTGTGTTCAGATCTAATAGTAAGGGATTGTTTAACACATCTAGATTGTGTAACCAGTTATATGCATTATATTGTTTACAGGTTATAACATATTACTCATGATAACTGATGTCAGAATAAGTCAACAGTATTTACATTATTATTTACAGTTAGAGATTGGATTGCCAGAGGATGTGTTATGGAGCTTAAAGAACAGATGCTGTCGAGACCATAGTGAAATTCTGAAGATGTCATTGTGAATTAATGCTTACGTATCTGCTAAACCACTTGATTCGTTTTATGAGAAAGGTAAACAAATGCATTGTCTATATTTCATACATCTCAAATACCCATTGAAAGCAATTTTGGTTTTTAACCCAAACCAGGTGCTTTTAGTCTTCCAGCACTACACACTGCCTATTGCTCAGAGTGCCTAGAAGTGGCTCAATCTTTTCTTGTCTATTCTAGTATTTATCTGCACCAGTGCTTATCCATAAGCTATATGGTAACTATGGTACTTCGCAATTGAAGTCAAATGCACCGAGTTTGCATTGCATTGTGACAACAGAATAGAACGTTAACTGTAGTGCTGCAATCCCTAATCAAAGATTAAGAAAGGCAAAGATACTTATAAATCAATGACTTACAACACAATCATTTTTATCATACAATATCCTGTTGATTGATGGAGGTAAACAGCCATAGACAAAAGAGTGAACGATTTTCTAAGAGGTTACGTTAAATTAGCTTTTAGATGTCGAAGTAGGCAGCATCAGTAACTTAGATTTTAATAAACACATTACAAATACTGTGTGTTGAATATAGGAATGTGCCTGGGTCATCTTTCCATCTCTCAGGGGTCAACAAAACACTTAAAGAGAATGTTTCTCACAAATAAAAAAAACCTGAAAAAAAGTTTTCACAGTTTAGGTGTTCTGTTGAAAATGAACTTATGTACATGTAAGACCTCAAAACCTTGTGGTTTTATACAGCACCATAGTTTAACACAGTCATTTCTAAGAATACGGGTGTGTGTGGTTTAGTTGATAATAGATGGCGCTTGTAATGCCAGGGTTGTTGGTTTGGGCTTAGTTGGTTGAGCATGGTGCTTGCAATGCCAGGGTTGTGGATTTGATTACTAGTGGGAAATAATATGAAAATGCTAAAATGTATGCCCTACTACTGTTGTAGGCAACTAGATCTAGCTGTATGCCAATTTTTGTTACACTGGAAGGTCAGGAGGCCGGTATATAATTCTAATAAATAATTTGTAAAACAGCTAATTAACATCAACTAAACCCCAAATGAAATTGTGTTTAAATTATTTCATATCTTGATTACATTTACACACAAACATAATATCTCATTTTATTTGTAGGAGCACTTTGGAACAGAAATCCAAAATGAAACTCCCTTAGCTTAATATCTGAAGATTTGACAAAAAAAACTGACTCGCCAACACCTGCTTTACTGTAAGTCACTCCGGATAAGTGTCAGCTAAATTATCAAAATGTAAAGGTTGTGTAGCTAAAGTAACACAAACTAGTCCCAGCACCACAATAGAGATCTGTAAAACAATACCAAAAAAAGTCTGATGGTAAACCTGAAAATAATTTGTTTCTTTTTAGTGTTTCATTCTGTAAAATCGAAAGACGGAACCTAACAGAGGATGAAGCTGTTCAATTCAGCTGTTCAATCCACTGAAGACAAAACAAATATGATTATCTCCGACATGCATCAAATGCCTTTTTCTCTTCTACCACATTTGTGTAAATTGAGAGTAATTTGAAAGTAACTTAAAGTAATTTAAGTTGTGAAACAGCACAATGCCAAAACGGAAAATGTAAATGATACTGTTTGCCTGACTAAATCCACCATTTATAACTAACCAGTGTTGTAACGCTTTCTTTGCAATAGAACACAAGATCCACTGTCCCAGAGACTAGTAAAAGAAAAAAACTATTTAACTGAGTGCCTTACAAAATCCACCATGTACACCTAACCAGTGTTGCAATGCTTTCCAAAGAATAGAACCAGAAGATCCACTATCCCAGAGAAATATGGTTAAGCTCCGTGTGAGTCTTACTGTTAGAGTCTGGAGCTGGGGTGCATGGAGGACAGCTGTGCCGGGGTGAAAGTGGTTAGGGGGTAGAGGTGTTGCAGGATGTCCCCGTATAGGGCTGCCCCCCCAGGATACCTGTAGAAGTGCTGGGGGCTTGGCTGTGATGCCATCACCTGCCTCTGTAGCATAATGGAATGGAAGGTTAGCGGAGGGACTAAGGGGGACACGGCGGCCTGGCTTTTAAGGTACTGAAGGTTGTGACGGAGGGTGTCCGGCATCCCAGAGTACATTCCAGGGTAGAAGGGCGTATGGGGAGGGTACGTGTGGCCCTCATGGCTGTGGAGATGGATGCCGTGCGCTGGTTCAGCTGGTTTGAGCTCTTTCCCCTGGGGATCGCCTCTGCGGACAGAGTCGGCGGGGTGCTTCGGGGTAACCACTCGCACCTTGCGTTCTGGCAACCCCTCATTCTCAAGTTCCCCAAGGCTTCTCTTACTTGGTCTGGATGCACCAACTGTTTCAGCATGGCCTTTTTGGTTGAGGGAGGGTTGAGGGGCATCCAAGTTCTGTTTGGGGGTAGATGTCATGGGGGGGACTCTGCACGCTTTGGGATGCCCACCTAAACTATGGTGCATCATGGGATATGGGAGGTCACAGAAAGAGGGCTTTGTGAAAGACATTCTTTGAGAGCCGTGCTTGGAAATACTGAAATCTTGAGGTTCCTCGTCCAGTGGTCTAACTCCAGGTGTCCTCTCAGAGAAGTGGGGAGGTCTGTAAGCTAAACCATCTCTGTCAGGATTGTTTGAGGTGAAGACCTCAGTGCTCTGACATTCCCCCATAAATGTACCTTGTTTGTCCGTGTTGGGATAATTGGACATACGCTCTTGACTTAGACAGTTTTCTGTCTGCCGATAGAGGTTGTGTAGGTGTGGGGAAGAGTAGCAGTCACCTCCATAGCCAGTTGGCACTGGACTAGGATGGTGCTGCATCTGTGTCTCCCCTGCGTTCTCCACTCCATCCTGTGGCTCAATCCTGTGGAGGTACGAGTGCCAGGGGGGGTTGAGTCGGGGTGGGAAGTGGCTAAGTCTGCAAGTGAATGGCTCAGAGAGATTACCCAGCGGACTCCTCTCATGGTGGGGTTTGATGCTCTGGGCATGTTGGATGACTGAGGGCCTGAAGACAGGAGCCATCTCTGGGTTTTCCGGGAGGGAGTCCTGCGTCAGTTTTACCACCTCTTCAAAATAACTGTCACTCACATTAACCGCACTGGCTGACGGAGTGGGAGGAAGAAGGGGAGGGGCACTGAACGAGTAATGATTTGTCTCGCAGACTTGAGAGAGGAGCTTCTTCTTGGCTAGTGGAGACATGACCCCCAGACTGTCCTTGGAGTATGCTGTTGCCATGCGAAACTGACAATGATTTACCTCTCTATTCTTACTGGGGGAGTCTTTGAGAGACTCTGTCGAGTCCAGCGGCACTGACGGGGGGCTCTGCTTGCACATGGGCAGCACCTTCCCCACTCTCCCTCCATGTCCATAACCGTGACTGTCAGTGTCATTTGCTAACGGAGTGCCAGGTGTACTTGGCTTGCTGTTATACCCATGCTTGCCGTTGTTGGTTTCCCAGTGGTGCGGACTGGGGGTCTCAGGGATCACTTCTTGATCACTTCGCTCATGGTCAGGTTTTTCTGACTCTGGTTGGTTGGGATGTCTACACTCAGGCTGTGGACACAGGTTACTATCATGGTCAGGTGTAGCTCTGTGGCAGTCTGAGTTGAGGGGATTTAGGGAAAATGGTTTATCCTCATTCAATATCTCGTCTTTCTTTAGGGTGAGTTGTAACTGCTCCTCTTCGGGTTCTTCTCCGGGCACAGCTGCAGGCTCCTGGTTCTTCTCAGATACCTTAGAGGCAAAACATTTAATATTAAATTAAAATACACGTAATGCATGAAACATGTCATGTTGGCATACACTGTCGTTGTAAGAAATATATTTTTTTTGAAAGAGTGAGACGTTTATTGAGAATTGATTTGCCCATCAACAGAGAATAAATAGAACTGACCTGTGAGAGTTCCTGGCCTTCTGCTGTAATTTCCCTATCCTTTCTGGTCACCTGCCTTTGGTTTAGTCCAACTTTCAGTTCTCTTGTTGTAACCCCTTTGGGTTTAGCACCCTCCTCTACGGCCCCATACTCCAGTTTTGGAGTTTTGGCAGAGAGGAAGGATTTGCCTTTCTCTCCTTTGGCGTGTCTCTCGTAAGGTAGGAGGAGCCTGGAAAATTCAGGGGGAAGAGACTAAATTAAAACGTAGCCTAGTAATTAGACCATCTGACCAGTATCCAGAAGTTACTTGTTTCAAATCCCAGATTCAGCAAGGTGAAAACACTGATTTTATCTCAACATTTTCTCCATTATCTAATGGTAGACATTTTTGCCAGATACACTGCATGCACAATTATTTGTCAAGTAATTATTCTGATTGTTTCATTATTTCTATTCACATTTTCCAACCACAAACCAAACAAACTTGAATGCTCATTAGATTGAATCATTTTCAGGTAAAATGCATTGTGTAATGAGAGAGGGTGTGGAAATAGTAAATAACACCTAATATCAAGGTGTGCATAATTATTAGGCAGCTTCATGACCTCAGGTAAAATTCCAGCAGAACAATGACTCACAACTCCAGACAACCAAATCTACACTGCAATGGTTTAAAAACAAAATGTAAACTTCCTGTTGTGGCCAAGTCAAAGCCTAGACTTGAATCCATTTGATAATACGTAGAAAGAGTTGAAAATTGTTGTTCACCAAATGTCTACCTTGACAGAGCTTAGGGAATTTTACAAAGATGAATAGTCAAAAATTGCTGTGTCCATATGTGCAAAGCTGGTAGATATTTATCCAAATACACTTATGACTGCAATTGCTGCCAAAGGTAGCTCTACAAAATATTGAATTTTGGGGTTGAATAGTTATGCGTTAAATTACTTTGTTTATATTTGTAATTAATTTAGGACAATTTGTTCATTTTATTTTTCAATTGTACTTTATGGACTTCGATGATTAGTGGCAAAAAAAAACGGATTAAATGCATTTTGATTTCAAGGCGTAACAAAATATGGAAAGTCCAAAGGGGTGAATACTTTTGAAAGCCACTGTGTTTGCAAACGGTTGCAGAGTGCAGGATTAAGATAAGAGAAGGCAAAACTACTCACAGCTGCTACTAGCTAATTCTGTTTTCAGGTTAGGGCACCACTACCCAGCAAACATGTCCAGTGTTTGTTTTTAACGCAAAAGTACTTTTATTTGTACTGGGAACGTTTGACTTATAGACCATCATGCCACATTTCCTTCAGCATAATTCCAGGTCCCTTGGAAAACATTGTGCTAAAACTCCTGATGGGACAAAATAGTAATGTTACACATCTAACCCCCCGGTTTGCTGTGTAGTGAACATAGGATGAAAAAATACACACCATAGATTTGACAGATCCATACGAATTACTACATTTGTTGTGTTGCCAACAGAATTTCTTAATGGACTTTCACAGTTAAATGTAAATTGTGTGTCAAAATCTTTTGACTTTTTTGTAGACACGACAATCAGTGAATAAACTAATATTGGTAAAGGACATGTTCTAGGTTTTCAATTTAACCAGGAATGCTAGGCCTACAACTGTGGCAGTTTTTGACTGACCAGAGTACACTGTCATGGTGGGCAGGAGTCAGTTTGTCTAGAGAACATGCTTAAACGCAGAGTTGGTATGTGTTAAAAGAACTTGGGAGCCAACTAACTGGCATTGGGCCAGCTAATGAAGCAAGGCAGTGGCCCCCAGTGAGGGCATGTTAATCTTCTCAGAACATTACCGGAGTAACAGTTAACACACTACAGCTGCTAGAGTAACTATAGAAACATCCATTCTGAATTATCTGTGTTGAGAAACATCCACACTGTATGCTGTTTATGTTGAGACTGATGACGGGGTGCATTGTGACAGTGGGGGCTATTACTACCAAAATCCTATTAAATCTATGAATATGGATAAAGAAAAATACTAAAGAAAAACATGTCAAATACTCAATTGAAAAGAGGTAGTATCAGCCACTGAAGGACGTTCAGTATTATTTTGAAAGGCCTCGCCTGGCCCATAACTTGGAATTGTTTTTATTTCATTTTAGCAATCCAACTGCTATTAGGAAACAACTTCTCAAACCATAGGCAGGAACGCCTTCTTATGTGTGCACAAAGTTGTTGCTCAAGTCCCTTTTCAAGGGACACTGTGGTAGAACAAACATGGAATAATGAGTGGTTTGCTTTTTTTCTGAAATAAAAATGCCACTTAAGAGTTTGAGTGGCTCAGTGGGATAAAAAAAGTAATAATTATAGAACCAAACTGTTGGCAGCAGAGGCAGTAAAACTTTTCATACAGCTGGCACCGGGCCCCAGGCCAAGAAAGGAAATGTACGATTAAATGTGACTTATTTGTAAAAGGGGGAGGGGGAGAAGACAAGAAAGATGTTAATAGACTGAAAATAAAATTCACCATAAATCACTGCAGCATTGAGAAAAAAGGTTTTAAATCTATTAAACTTACTATAGAGGAAAGCGTAAATAATCTCATGTGTCAAAGATGTGACCTTTACATTTTTATGTTTGAAGCATATTCAAAAGCACTACATTTTAACACAAATCCCGCCTCTTTATTTACATATAGGATTATTTATTGTGAATATGGGAGAATGAAATGTGGGAGAATCTTGAACTTGAATTATTTTCCAATGTTCCCATGACCCATTTAGTGTTGCACACCTCAAACAGTCAAGAAAGGTTAGTGTCTCCAAAATGTTTACATTGTGACATTTTCAGCCATTCGTAACATATTTTTGATTTAATTACAATCCCCAATTAGCTACTGCCAGAAGCAGCAGCTACACTTGCTGGAATCAACACAAAACAAAAAACTGGTAATACACAAAATAACATACACCATAGAGACAGAACTACATGCTATGTTTCAACACTTAGAAAAAAAATCTGTGTAATATGCTAAAGTATTTTTTACTCCAAATGTTTACTTGTGTATATATGATCTTTTGGGATGTGTCCCAAAAGATCATATACTCATATAATCTTCACCCACTAAAAAAAGGGGACTGGCCACCCCTCAGTCCTATCCTATCCTATCTAGGTTTCCTAATGTTAGACCCTACTAGGGAGTTTTTCCTAGCCAGTGTGCATTAACTCTGTTACTTGCTCTTTAAGGTTTCAGGCTGGGTATCTGTAAAAGGTATTTGTGACAACTGCTGAGGTAAAATGTGCCTAATAAAAGTAATTGGATTCATTAGATTTATTGGCCTCTTCCCCCAAATGACACTTTGGGGTCACTGTATGTCTATACTGCGATTACACCTTGTGGAAGATTATGCTTAACTACATGTAACGTCACACCAACTGTTTTTGTTTGGAATGTAACATGTTCTTTCAACACTGCAATAAACTAAGTAACACCCACTCTGTAAAAGACAGAGAGCAGAAATACAGGGACATCATATAACATTGTTCTGATCACATTATATTGCAATGATAATAAAGTTGAAAGTTCCTGAGGGGGCAGGTAGGGTCTACAATGGAGAAGTCATGTAAGAAATTCAGCAACCATATGAAGGCAACATGGAGGCTCTTTGCACAACACATTTGTGTACATATAAGACTTTCTCCAATAAAACTATTTGATGAAGTTCAAAGCTTGAACTGTCTTCCTGAGGAGCACTCCCAGTAATAAATATCACAGTCAATATAAAAATATAATGCAACATTTTCCTGCACACTAGAGGGCAGAAGGAGCACAACGTGACATGGAATAGTCAATAAGGGAATAACTCAATGAGGGAATGAGAGCTTACATTTTTGCTGGCGATGCATCATTGCGCCTTTTAGAAGAGCAGCCATTTTCCATGATGGTTCATTAAAGTGTGTAACCTATTCAGTAATTTACAATTACATTAAAATATGAAAGAACATTTTAAGTCATTATGCTATTTTATACATAACGTAATCAGTGACAAAATACATTTAAAAGAATGATTTACATGCCAAATAAGCACTTGAAACATTATGTTATTATTAACAATAAGCTTGTCTGTCATTTGATTTAAAGAGAATCCAAGGAATGCCTAAATCACCTAAGCAGTAGAAAATCCCTGCAGGCTATTCTATTCAGCACTATTCCTGGTACTGAAATAGATTTTAGCTGGTGTTGTTTTGTTCAGAGATGTTTTCTTACATTTACTGACTTTCTTAATGTATTTAGTTGGGAGTTAAAGGACATGCCTATAGACTAAAGGTTTACACAAAATAATGATTTTTATTACCATCTCTAATATTTGGAGGCAAGAATAGAATCCATATTAATAAATGGTTATGATTGACTTTACAACTAATGTCTTTACAAAGCAAATACCAATCTTCAGAGAGGAGTCAGAGTGGGATAAACTAACAGTTCCCCAAGCTTTGGAACGATTTGACTTCAAAGTCTCTTTTGTCGAGAAGTCAACCACTTCAAGTGATCGTGATTCACACAGTTAAACAGGGCAGTGAAGGAATGCTAAAGTAGGGCCTTTTGTCGAGCCTGAAAATACCAGATCTAAAAATGACCATTACCATTCCCCCAAGGCTAAACTCCATTAAACTACAGACAGCGAACTGTAATCATTGCAGGTGTTGGGGCATGGAATGGTTAATGTATCCATTACTAGATAGTAGTAGGTTATGTTTTTTCATTCAATCTCATCATTAGGAACACATTTATAACACAGTCATATAGACTGTTCATCAATCATTTGTTTCATACACTGTGTATGTTTGAACTACACACTGAAAGATTCCAAACTGGAATGCAAAAAATGATTGATGAATTCACATTGGTTTAGGAACAGTTAACGTGACCTAAACCTAAGGCAAAAATATACAGTCCGACTGCATATGTATGACAGCATTTGCTTGCAAGTCACTAAATTCCAACACTAGGTTTAAAAGCCTAGCACATTTTATGTGGGTTAGTTATTACTTTGTTATGGCAGGTGGGTAAGAAGAAAGAGCAAACGTCATTCATCCATGTGCTATCACAGCTGTAATCCATCATTTAGGTTTTGGCTGTAGCTAGTCATTCTAGACTTCAGGTTGTTCAGGTTGTAGTTTCAGCAAAGTGTCTTTTAAACTGATATTAATACTGATAAGACCATGGCACAGCCAAAGTGAACAGTGTGCTGCATAAAGGAACAAAAAATAACACAGCTTTTAGGATTTAGCCTACTCTAACATCCACTGGGTGGCGACTGGCCAAGCCTTTCCAGTTTGTCATGAGCCTATGCACTGTGGGATGCATTTTGAATCTGAGGTGCAGCTTGAGTGAGTGCAGAGGCACACCAAAACCAAGAGGAGTGAATACAAGAATCAATAATATCGTCTACAATGCATCCAAAGCAAATAAATATTCACCCTGACGTGTACATCTGGTATTCATCAAATAAATAACTGACATTAGTTTGTATATTAGAAAATGAATATGATCTGAATTCCTTGCATTATGTTATGCTCTGTACAACCTCTGATACATTTATCCTTGATTGGCTTCACTGTTGCCATGGATACCCCCCCCCTTCCTGCAATTACATAGAAATGCCAATGCATGGCACGCATTAAATCTGAATTAACACAGGAACTTTAGGTGTAACAATATGTACAGTAAAATGTAATGTTTCTGTAGTAGTAGCAGCTTACACAGAAAGTGAGAGCTTAAATAGCTAATGGCAGCTTAAAGGCATTGACCTGTATAATCAAAGAATCAGCATGAAGCGACATGCAGGGAGAGAATGCAGCAGTCTATTTCAAGGTTATTGATGCCATCTTTTCATGACCTAATTTTTTATTCAGAGAGCTGAGCTCTGACAGCTAATCTTGGGAAACGGTTTAAATAAATATCATTAAAGCTTTCCCAGCTGGAGCCTTAGACCTTGGGTTGGACATTAAATATTGATTTTTTTTCCTTTAAGCTAATGAACAGTAGAATTGCTGCAAAGAGCAACTGTCTAAATGACAAGTACCTTTAGGTTAACTTGTGTTTCAGTTCATTCTATGTTCACCACTGCCCAAAACTATAAATACAGTCATTATTTCTATCTGTATCATTCAAAATAATGTCTCCTAGGCAACCATTTCAGATGACTTCCATTAAAGAGGTAAATGGATAATGTGGATTATTTCAAATTACAGTCATTGCTTGGGGACATTTTAAGTCCCAAACAAAAGCCAATTTAGTTAATCTAATGCAATTACAACCAAATGTTACCCCTACATGTGAGTTTTTGAGGAGCAAATCAAAAGGCTTTCTGAGAAATGCTGCATGTTCAAGTTTAAATTCCTTGTTGTGTTTTCAATCCAGGCTGAGTGAAAACCAAGATGCCACCAGGGACCAAACATATACTTCACCGAACCCACAAACAGGGTCATTTATCATACACTTCCAAGGGAGAGAGAATAGCTTTGTTTGCTGAGCTAATACAATGCAGTTAATTGCCCTCTGAGCTGCTGGAATAGTGAGCCTCAGCTAAAATTCTCCTCCCCTGTTCTTTTTGGGTTCAGCTGAGATTTCCCACTCTCTTTCTGACAGAGTGATATTTACTGCAGTGGGGATATTATTGGTTTGTATTGATTCAGCACAATTTCCCAGCTTTTTGTGGCCGTATTGAGAAAGGCCGGCGCAGCAGTCACACCTCACCGGTCTCCCCAAACCCCTGTGCTGACACCGTGTATACCCGTCCTCATATCCACGCAGGGCTGGGAAAGGGCTTTTAAAGGCAGAGAGCAAATATAGTCCCCTTTGGCTGCGCAGGAGGTTTAACGCTGCAGGTCTATACTCAAATACTAGTATGCAGTTGTGTATATACTAGTACAAAGAGCATGGCTAAATGTCTTGACTGAGCATTTCAGCATGTGTTTTTCCATTTGTCTGGACCTATATTCTCACACATATATATGCAGAATGTTGCAGGTAAATATATTCCATAGCATTGCTGAGGCATGGAAATATCTGCCCTGAGGGGATTCAGGGATGGCTAGCTATAAGAGGAAAGCTTAATGAAAGAGAGGTTATCTCGAATTAAGCACACAGCAGTTGCCATTTGTTTAACCTTGAGAATTTGTGTGTGCATGCATAATATCCTCAAGGCTCCCCCAGGATCATATCCGTTTGCTGTTTGCTTTGGGTCAGACCTCTCTGTAGTAAAGGCTGGCTAGAGAGTGTGACTGGGTCTGTAGATATACTGTAGCTGTGCTCTGTTAGTATGCATGGAGCAGCAGGGTGAGAGAGTCTGTGAACATATCCAGGCTAAGGATATCACGTCAGGAATAGGAAGGAAGCCTTACCTTCCTGATCAGGCTTTACATACACCTGATACTTGGGCTAATCGTGGTATCCATCTCCCTCCACTGCATTAGGAAAATGGGACAGGGCTGTATTAATAACTCACCTCTCATAGTGTCGTCGTGTACATGTGGCGGCACTTGTGCTTCCTGGATTACCGCCCAGCTCATCATAAACATTTTTCCACTGTCTGCGAACTGTGATCTGAGATAGAGAGAGAAACATTTTTAGCTATCGCGCTTTTGTATAATTTCAGCCTGTCTTTTTTAAACTAGTGTTCGCCAAAACAGTAGTACATTAAAAGGTTTTACTATGACATCAATTTCAGATTGTTTGTTATGTTATAAATTTCAACTAGTACAATATCTTATGATTTTATAAGCGCTTCAAATCCTGGGTCGCATCTTTAATACTAATGTAGTTGTTACCGGTTCTACAGACAATAACACTACCCTTTAATGTAAAACAATCTCAATAACACATGCTAGATGCTGTCTACTGCCATGTCTACAACAGCAGAGATTAAACAGGAAAAAGAATGATTATTAACACCATTAAATTCATACTGTAAACATGGACTTTCCAGTTAACAAAGACAGCGGCAGTTATGAAAGAACGATAATCAGCCACAGATAAGAAAGGCTTAAAAAGAAAAATACCAATAACATGACTTGTTTCCTGTTTATAGTTTGATGGCATGTCTCACTGTATGACTATATGTAGCTAATGAACTAACTGGCATCCACAATGCATTTCTTCTCCACATCAAAAGACAAACATGAAAAAAAAAAACACTCCTCATATTAGTACAGAAGAAATGTGAGGTAGGCTGCCAAGTAAAATGTCCCTGCTCTGCTGTCTCACTGTATATAGTAGTCAGCTTTATTTTAGATCTTCACCATGGGAAGAAATGACAGATTTCACCAACTTCCTTGATATGGGACAGTAACATGTGTTTTCCACAGGGCCTTTAAAACAACGGCATAATTTAAGCAAAATGAGGGCCTGACCAGGATTTTCTGGGTGAAACATGAGTGAGGCAGTAGAAAGAAAAGAAGTATGGCTCAAGACATATGTGAACACTTACCAACTCATATCCTCCGAGTTTCTGAGCAGCTTGAAACATAGTCCAAAGGTTTACTGTTAGAGGGACAACAAACAGGGAGATCAATGGTTTTCAGATCATCACATTCAAAAAGATTGTCAAATAGACATAAATGTCTGTCTGACTCGCAGATAACTTCTGTAACACTTCAGCTATAAAGGGATTTGAATAAACACTCCTATGAGCATCAAGTAATACTTGGCTTGTTAGCATTAGTTGACAATGTTGGCACAATATAAATGCCATTTTGCATTCAGTTTTATATGCAACGATTAAATGGATTATCCAGACTATATCACATGGATTATAGGGCTTCTAGAACCTAATGATTATGCAGGTAATCAAAATCCAACAAAATACCCCTTCAGATGAAGCCATGTAAATGCTTAAAATCATTCCTTCTCTGACAGTACATTTACTTGCAAGAATGATCGCAGGTTATGGTAAGATTTTTCAAACAATGACATGTGTATCTGCTTTCTGTAACATTGTTGCATTCTGTAATCACTGTTTAACATTTTTATATGAAGACCTATAAATAAGGAAGGCTCGCCTGGGGAGAAATCCATCAAAATTCAATCTGTGCGTACACAAAGGCTTGCATTTGTCAAAATGACATTTTCCTATCTCCGTATTTGACAGCATTGATTTTTTTCCTCCCTCCTCTTCTGTGTCTGTTGTCAATGCACAGGCAGAATAACAAAGGAATCTGGGTGGGTTCTACTGAACTGCAGAGTGTGGCATTGTGTTTTTCAAATGGATAGCAGCTTTAGGCTATTAATGGGGCTGTTATGCATTGACTGTAATTACCACAATAGTGAGCAGAATTAGGAAGGACAGAAAATAGAATGAAAATGAGAGTACTTTCTTAGATTAGACTTGCTGCCTTTTTCTTTTTTTACAGAGCAATTGTCACAGGAACACAAAACAGACTGAACTCAAAACAGTCTAAATGCAATGTACTAACAGACATATTCAACAAGCAAATAACACCTGACATAATGGGCATTACTTTCCCCAACCCCCAACCCAGCACACTTTTACCAATTCTCCAGCTCCCTTTCTGCTATCTGCAACCAAGGCCATTCAAAATGTGCAATGTGATGTCACTGTACCAACCCTGACACACACATTTCGTCCCCGCACTCCCATCGCACATTCAGAATGGGATGCTGGGAATAGCTGTTTACCCAAGTGAATGGAAGATAATGAAAACCTATTTTTATCATGTGGCCTTTTATTCTTCGGAAGTTAATTTATCTTATGCCCTGTGCAATGAACAGACTCACTGCCAAAGCTAAATAGGAAGCAAAGAAAACCTAAAGCTTTCTTTTTGGAGGAACAGATAAACTTTGAGCCAGAACTATAGCCTTGCACAGTGTAGAATATGTAATTCAAATAAAAAGAGGATGGATTTATTTACAGTATTTCATCTCTTATCTGTGCTTGTGCTATTTGAACTACAATGTACTTCAGAGGAAGTGGAATTGTGCAATTCGGAGCAAACTGTTTAAGTTCTAAGAGTGAAATCCTATTTATTCCCATATTTGCATTTCTTCCTGCAGTCTTAACAGACAAAAGCCACAAATGGATATTTCAAGACACATTTAAAACCACCCTTGTAGATGGTTTGACATAAGATACAAATCGTTTTGTTGGTCGTGCAACATCCAATTGGTCATATAAATGGCACTTAATAATTTTATAGACAGCTATTTGGCATATTGTATTTCTTGTTGGCTACTTTGTCGATGGTCTGACAATAACCTGAAAGTTGTTTTTACATACAAAGTAGTGCTAACAAGCTAAACAGCTATATAGCTGAAGTGCAGTCCATAGGTTTTTGGACTGTGACACATTTTTAGTTGGGTTTGAAATGAAACAATGACTAAGAGGTTAAAGTGCAGATAATAGAAATACTTTTCTTTATGGCAAGCATTTTTTGGACATCCACAGTAGGTCTTCCTTGATCATTTGCCATTGCTGGGTAACCAGTGCTTTCTTCTTAAAGGGTTATTTACCATAGCACAACAGCTTAATGTACTAATCTCTAATGGAATTACAACATTTCCTCAACACAATCTAGAATGACCGAACATAAAAACACCACAACAGGAAAAACTAGTATCTCAATATCTATCCTGTCAACTGACCTGTCAACTGACCTATACCCCTGTCTTAGACACCACCAATTACCATCTAAATCAAAATGAGGTTTGGTCTGTTTCAGTTGGCTAAATGTCACTTTCTTTGTCTTCTAAACAAATGATTTGTTTTACAGGACTTTTCAGCTGCAAGGAGATTTTAGCTGGATGATTATAGGACTGTTGGTCTCCTTTAGATATGCATACAATATCCATTGGCTTAACTACAAAACAATTTGGATTCCCCATTGGATTGCAGCTTTTTCAGCTGCAAACAAGACCCCAAAGTTGACATATGACAACAGACTAAATTTAGATGGTTCCAACATTAACTATTAAGGATGTTGTATGTCCATTTTATCACTGAATGTTAAGTTGCAAGAATTTAAACCTCTAAGAATGCTCAAACAGTAAAATTGTTAACTTAAGATTTTGTACTAACTATATCCTACTATACAAACCCATGAACACCCCATAACACCACGCCTACAGAATACCGCCCAAAAAGTCACAACATCTAAAATATAAAAACTCTGTTGCTACTAATGTCTTTACTGCTGCCATCCCTACAACACCCACTACTATTAGTTCACAACCTTAAATACTTCACGACTAGCAAGCAAACCACATTTACTTCGGTACATGTCATTTTGTAGTTTGTGTTTATTATTTTCATGTATACAGTCTTTTACTAAGTATTTAGTAGTTTTAGGGGTCTTGAATCAAAATGTGTTATGATGTTGCTTGGTTTTTAATTTGGAACTTCTAGAACAGTTGCGGCTGCCTTCATTTAATTATACTATGATGCAGGTTCAAAAGCAACAATGTGTATAACCTACTTAAGAGTTTTTGTTTTGAAAATGTTATCTGTAATGAATTATCTACAGTACATTGGGGTAACAGTTGAACCACAACTTACATAATTGTTTTTGGAGAGACTAATATTTGGAAAGGCTAAAATGGTTTCTCATCGATTAGACTCCTACATTTACATGAGGAAAAATGGAAGTGGAACAATTTGGAGAAAACCCACTTCAGTAACCATTTTATACCTTGGCTTGAATGCATTAAAAGTTTGCCATTCTGCTGCAGTGGGAAGCTCGTACACAACAGCATACCCTGACTTAAGATAAGGCATCTGTACAATGTGAAGTGAAATATTCGACCCACATAAAAAGCATTTGATCTGAGATTGATGTGTTTCCCATGCATTGTCGGAAGAAGCCTCGTGGACCCACATATGATGCTCTTGACAGGTGTGTGAAGACGATATATCTTACATTAAAAGCTTACATGAACATAAAAGAAAGATGTTACACTCACTCTGCTTAAATCCCAGGAAAGGGATTCTCTCGATAGGCGTATCCCTCTCCTTCATATACTTGTATAGGGCTTCTAAGAAGGCCTGCTCGTCTGCTTGATCCTCCTCTAAGGATTCCTCATTCTCGTTCTCGTTCTTCTCCTCTATGTCAACCTTTTCCTCAACAGCTGCCTTTTTACAGATCCTAGGTTTGGTCGCTGTCCCCTTGCTGGTAGGAAATGTGCCCTTGCAGTTAGGTTTTACCTGTAGGAAATATACATGCTGGTAAACCTTGGACTTTTCTAGAAGTCTATTTAGTGAATAAAGGATTCTGTGTAAATATTCATATCTGCTGCTGAAAAAAGGAATGCCATCTGTACATGAATCACAACCTTTAAAAAAGAATTAAACCAAACTATAGTAAAGTGAATTGACTCAAATGTTAGGTGACAGATGTACCTTTGTGGGAGACTGGTTCTCTGGAATGCTGGGTTCTTGGGGTCCCTGAGGCCCCTGACTGTGGCCTTGGGAGTCCCTTCGCTGGGACGCTGACAGCTTTTTCCGTGGCCGACCCTTCAGGTTAGGGGCTGAGGTGATAAGGACAGAACATATGACGGTTGGTATTCTAGTGAAAATATTTCAAAAGAACCACACCTAGGGCATAGTGAAGGAAGATAAGCAAACTAATTCATCTTGACTACTTGCTCGAAAAAAACTGAGCATTTAGCAAATTAACGTTCACTTTCAAGATCACAGGAGCATACAATAGAATTTCTTTAAACAAAAAACAATCTCAATCATCTACAGGCAAAAACATTAGGTTATTTTGTTGCAGAACATCAAATATTTTTTCATGATTTGTCATTCTCTAATTATTTCAATTATTTGTTCCTTGTGACTTGCTGATTTGAGATCTTCATTACAGTGGGTGAAAACCTAAATATCTGTCCGATTTGGAGAGTTATGTAGATAATTACCCACTACACATTACCCTTTCCATGTAGTAAATCTTCATACGTACACATTTTATGTTAAAAACCGACTGAACTGTAACACATTGACAGACTGCTGTCTGAACGAACAAAAACAATAAGCTCAAAGGAGAGAGGAGGAGGCACTCAATTTGAGTCAGGTTCAGTCAAGTAGTTCACAGCGACATTCTGTATGCAATGACAATTAAATCACAGCCAAGGTTAGAGGCAGCCAAGGGGAATAATTTTTTGCCGGATCAAATTCTCATCAAGGTTTGAAGGGGGGGGGGAAATTATAAAGAAACCAAGACCAATGAAATCAAGGAAGTAATTACAGTAGGTGAAAGCTTTAGTGACTCAACGACCTTTCAATTCTTTCCAAAACAGCCATGGAAAAAGGCAAGGAAAATTACACCATGTTCTGTAATCAGCTTGGCAACTGCACATTTTCAGGATGCTTGGCTTTTTTGTTATACAGTACAGAGCACTGTATTGTTTCTTCATTTTTTCCCCTCGCTCCCTCTAAAAAATCGAAGTCTTACAAAAACATAAAGTACAATCCTTTGCGTAATGGATGACTCATCAGTGTTAATACAAACAAGCTGACCTGAGCTCTACCTCATTGAGATTTATTTTTCACAATGTGACATCTGTTTAAACAAGATATTCCATATCTAAAACAGGCTTATGTAGGAACAAGTGGGTAAATAATACTCTCGATATGGGCCTTCATTTTTTTTAAAGCTCTTGACATTCTGCATGTAACAAAGCCTATTGCGCAATGACACGTTGTGCAGTGCAGATTTCACAAGTCAAATGCTACAGATGTGAAGACTAGGACAGATATGCTACATGCTCTTAATAATGACTATGGCTAAGATTAATAGATTTTCAGATAGTGGTTTTAGAAGTGCAATTGATATGCACAGCAATGTATTTCAGATGGAGAGAGTTGAAACTGATAATGCAATTCACTCACAATTTATATCATGTGATTTGGTGGCAAATGACTTTTCTGGGCCTGAACTAATCGTGTGTGTGTTAACTCCAATGACTACATCAGATTTGTCTTTGAGCTGATGCCATGGGTTTGACATAGATCTACAGACATCTGTGCTAGTTTAAAAACATCAGAAAGCCTCCCTTAGACTTTCAGGATATCAAGTTCAAATGAGCCTTAAGGTCAAGCGGAAGAATGTGAAGAATCCTTTTATTATACTAGACCTAGATGCCACTGATCATGTTCCCTGATGGCAGTTATGTAATGAAAGCCCTCACAACACCAAACAGGCATGAGGTCTGCTTTGGCCCTTTTAGGTTCACTGACTCATGGTTAAATATGAAGGTTTCTGGTTCAGACCCCTGGATGAATACACAGCTGTTTAAATGGGCAGCTGTAAAAAGTGGCTGAGATTTAGAGTGCAGGTTGAATGCATAAGTTACTTTGGATAAAAGCTTGCTCTCTTGGTAGAGCCAGACATAAAATCACTCCCTGGGGCAAATCCATCATATCTGTCATCGAGCAGCACCCCGGAGGTGTGAAAGTCACAAGGAATTCAGCAGCAATGCAAGCTGACAACTTGATCTTTTGATGCAGTCCAATGCTCCTCTTAATGTCTGACAGTACATTCTCTAATTTCTCCAATTCAATTAAGGCCTATTACTTTATTATCATTCTGTGGACATTAGATTTGAAAAATCATTAGACACATCAAAATGGTTTCAACAGCATGGTGAAATAATCTGAAAAACATCAGCAGGGGATGTTCATTTGAGAAATTCCTTGGGATTACGCAGCAACAAAAATATACTGTAGAAAGGCGAAGAACAACATTAAATCAAAATAACACCATAATAAAGCATGATGGTTTGAAATTATAACTTTTGCACACATACTGTACAATCCAGTTTTGAACTATGCTACTTAAATCGGAGCTGGCATTGGTATACTGTAGAGTGATGGTGCAATAGAACACTAAAATGCTTCCTTGCTAAAATACAGTGCTGCTGCAACAACATCTTGTGAAAGGCTGCTGTACTCAGTGAAATAAATCCTTAACCACATACAAATTAGCTGCCCTCTTTACTGAAGCAATGCTGATGCAAGTGCCACTTTGAGTCTTTTGGTCCAAAATAGCAACATCTCTGTTTTTATTCTGACCTAACTTTGAAACTAAATAAGACAAGGGCTTATATTTCAAAAATATGACATATCACAGTACCAGCAAAAAGAGAGATGTGGTTTCACTACAGCCCTGTGAACCAAATGAGGGAAATTCTACTTGTGCCTAGCCATAAAATTATAAAATACATAATTTTCAGAACATCACGATTTCACACGGCTTTACAATAAATCTACATTATAAAGGTGCTTTTATGTTAGGATCTTAATATTAATATAAGCTACTATGGTATACTATTATAAATATGAGGCATGGCCCAGATAAAAACATTTTGTCCATTATAGTATAAAGGCTGTTATTACAGCTTTTGCGAACTGTTCATGGTGCCATTACTACTAAATTTCAGAAAACGATACCCATGTACCCAGGCATACTTATATGGCTGAGTAAACTAATTTAAGTGCATTGTACCCTTTAATACATTTCATTATGTTAAGCGTTATCTGAATCAAAATGTTTAAATAGGACTCAACCTGCAGTATCTTCTGAAGTCTCAGTGATTTAAACAAAATTGATTGAGACAACCTACATGATGGTAGCTCTCCAGAACCAGGATTGAGCAGCCTTAATTTAAACCATCCAAATGCGAGACAACAAGCAGTTTTGGCCTCACAACTGTGTATCCCCTCCCCCACTCCAGGCATAATGAACAAGCTAATTGAAACGTCCATATTGAACATATCCTTCAAAATATTTGTGTTTGTGCCGGCGGCTCGTAGGTTCACTGTCCTTCCTGCTCCTTTCTCCCTAAATGTGTTTCTGTTAGGGACCGGGCACTGTTCTCCTGGGTGACCCGCAGGGTGCTGGGACCTGGCCATGGGAGGAAGGAAACAGCAAACGGGCCATTCCCAGAGTCTCCATGACTGCATGGTTTCTGAAGTGGCCTCCTGGTGGTGGTTTGGGAGGAATCAGTGCAGGTGGTCATAGAATCAGCAGCTTCTCCACTCTTCTCATGGCTGTTTATCCTATTTTTGGAACCTGCATTGGTGAGACAGAGCAACTTCAAGGGCAGTGTGTCTTGGTAACATACTCTTTTCCCTTTGTCATATTCAGACAATTCTCCCTCAGCGTGGTCTACTGAGGCCTCTTCATACATCCCCTGACAAGATCCAAATGGGAAGCATCTGTTTAGGGGTGGGGCATGCCCTGCTGGATGCCTCTGGAAAGTTCCTGAATGTGACAGATGTCTCCATTGGTGACATCTGATTCAGCAGGCGCATTCATGCCACATGGAGCATTATTGGTTCTGTGACTGTCCTGAAGTCAGCTGACTGTTTGCAACTGTAATGTAATTAAATGAACATGGACCTCACTCAGAACACGACTAAGAACTTGGCGGAGCGGAAATCTCCATGCTGTATCCCTAGTTACGTTCAAACCCTCCAAGAATCCATCCTGCCTCATGGCTGCTGCCGGACAAGGGCAGCATTAGCATGACCATTGCTGAGACAAACAAGACAACACTCATGAATATCAGTCACTGTAAGGCTGAAGCTGTGTCCCATGAGGCATGGCTGGACTTGTGGACCAGCTTAGAGGTAGCCTTTCTGTCATTTAGTTTAGGAACCATCTTGCTAACAAGCAGATAGACAAGTTAACAGGTAAATTATCAGACCTATTTCCAAAGAAACACATTCTAATTTATTACAAACCACTAATAAAAGAAACCTGGACTGTGAAGCTGCAGAAGTCTTCAACAATGTGTTCCAAACATGCTTGATCAAAAAGGCACCAATTGTCCTGGTCAAAGAGATAAAGAGCAGAGAATCAAGGTAGTCAGCCTTGAAGGTGCAGCCAATTAACTTGGCGATTTCAAAGTGTTCAGTGGATGCACTCGGTCAGGACAAAACTAGTACATGTAATACTGAGTGATTGACAGGAAGGGATATTCTAAAATCTGAGCTTTTCCATGTGATCTTGTATGGCCCAGTTGTTATGTTATTTAGTTTGTAATGCCAACGTTTGCTGGTTTGATCTGTGCAGGGGTCCATCCAAAACATGTATGCAAGCATGGCTAGGTTTTGGTTAAAATGTGAATGGAATAATTATTATTATTCACCACTTGGGAGCAGGTTATTTTGAGAGAATACAATGTGGCTGTACCATAGTTATCGCATGTTAATTTACTTAATTTACATTTAAAATAACTGATTGATATAAGTTGTTGATTTATTAATTTGTGTTTTGATCTAATATGAACTCATAAGGAATATCAGAAAATCCTGCATCGATCTCAAAAATGTTTTATGGGATTGGAGAGCATATTAAGAGGAAACTTAGACAATTTCTTTATACATTATCTGACAGAGGCAACCCCGTTTTGGGGCTAAATTTACTGTTACAAGTAGAAGCATAATATTCCCCTTCAATCAAAGACCTGTCCCCATACATTTCGGTAGGAATGAGGTGCTTCTCTGCCTGTGAATCCTTCTGACAGTAAACCCATCATTGGCGTACATGGCTGTATATATTTTCATGTCATTTTTCAGAAAAAGTGTAATTATCCAAAAAAGTGCTGTTCTTCTTACAAGGGGAGTATTGACAAAAAGGCTCCCAAAAATTATATTGTTTTGAGGGATTTAAAAAAAAAAAAATCTGTACAACTGAATTAGCATGAAAGTAATATAATTACTTTCATGTGTGGAGCAAATCCTCAGTATTTATATGATTTGTTTAATACCGTACTTTTCTTTATCAAGAATGCCATTGTGGTAATTGACAGTAATTAAAACCACATTCCAAGATCTTTCAGTTGTTGAGAGTGGTTCTATAAATTGAGAATGTGGTTTGCTTATTCTCAGGAAAAACTAGGGATGATGACACAGAACAAAAAAACGTGTTATTCCACCTGCTCAGAATCCAGTGTGAGAGACAATGATAGTAAGATGGAGGAAGCCAGTGTCGATTTTAGGATGCCAAGACACTCAGTGCTCAGCCCAGACCCAGTGGCATCGATGTTGCTGCCATGAAGAAAGTCTGTTACGGACGGTCAGTATATGGATACGTTGCAGGTCAATGGCTGAGCGGGAACACACCGCAATTCAAAATCACAACATAGTCTTTGTTTGTACTTGTTTCTTCACTGTGTTACTGTCATTTCTGGAAGTGAATGTAAACCAGAGACTACTCCAGTCCAAGAGACCCTGGACTGCTACCATAGGAACCCAGGCCTAACAACCCTACTGGAGGAAGCCAAAGTAAGTGGTTGAATTTGCATACACATTTACAAATGTCATTTAAATAAAAAAATTATAAACCCTTATTTGCGACCAATGATCATCTGAAGCAGAACTAAAATTCAGACTAGAAGCTCATAATAGATCCAAAACAGAAAATCCATGCCATATAACTAAATGTCTACAGGCAGCAAATCTTATGATTGTGTGTTTTCCTGCTGAATACAGTAAGTCTACACATAAGACATTTTCACAGTCACTGAGTCTGATACGCTTTAAGGGGGCTCTTGCAGAGAGCAACTCACTACTCCTGACAATGGTCAGGACTTGCTATTCCATGTGTGGTTGGATGTCTCCAACTGAGCTACATCTCTCGTGAACCGCAGTCTAAGGTGTGGCCCACCCAGTCTAAAGGTCTACAACCTAGTATTAACATTAGTCTACATATCTCTCTCTCATACACCGTATGTAGATTACCTTTAATCCTCATTTTGAAGTGTCAGCTAGTGATGGTTACACAGCGAAGAAAGGGGGATGGGGGATGTGGGGGCAGCATTGTGATATTCTCATCCTCTGGCATTATGTTTCACGCTAATCCCCAGCCAACCTCCTTATTACGTACCTAAACAAATGGTGTATTATGTACTCCTTAAAGACAATAACTTAAGTCCGCTGACTGATAGGGGAGGATGAGTGATTGTTATCAATAACAGACCCAGGGCATCTTCGCATTCCGTCATTTTTAACTCATAGGGCTTGAAATATCTCCTCTCATGAATTTGGTTTCCTTTAATAGCAGGGGCTCAGGATTATAATATAGTCCACCAAGTACATTAGTGAGTGACATATGGGCTTTTAAAAATGGGTACTTGCATTCTCGCCTTTTATGAGTATCTCGTGGAGAACATAGCTAGCTAGCTATGTAAATGGCATGAAGATCCAACATAAACAATAAAAAAGGCATATTTAGTTTACATTGGCTCCTCTGTGGTGTGTCCTACTATGATGAATGATGAGTGAACAACGTTGAGAACGTAGTACATTCCAATCGGTACTTTGTTTTCCAGACCTCCAGAGTATGCTTACAAACCTTCCAGCAAACGTAATACTTGCCATTTTGCGTTCTATGGTTTGGAATTGGAAAGGGTGGGAAAATGACAATGGAATTCTCTATTTGCTCTACACAGAACACAAGCAGGCATTAAAAAAGAAGAAAAGGAACGAGGCGCGCCTAGTTGGGCCAGCCCACGATTAGACGGGATAAATGTTATTTCAACGGATTCAAACCTGGGTCTCCCTGTGAGAAGCTGTGTCTTTAACCACTACGCCACAAACGTATACGTATGCCAAGTGTCAGTATAGCATCTTGACATCAAGCATTGTGTTAAACTGAGTAACAGGATCTCAGCGACTTTGACAAGGGCCAAATTGTGATGGCTAGACAACTGCGTCAGAGAATCTCCAAAACTGCAGCCTTTGTGGGGTGTTCCCGGTCTGCAGTGGTCAGTACCTGTCAAAAGTGGTCCAAGGAAGGAAAAGTGGTAAACCAGCAACAGTCATGGGCGGCTAAGGCTCGTGGGGAGTGAAGGCTGGTCCATGTGGTTTGATCCAAGAGACAAGCTACTGTAGCTCAAATTTCTGAAAATATCTATGCTGGTACTGATAGGTGTCAGAACACACAGTGCATCCCAGTTTGTTGCGATTGGGGCTGCGTAGCTGCAGACCAGTCAGGGTCCCCATGTTGATCCCTGTCCACTGCCGAAAGCACCTACAATGGGCATGTGAACATCAGAACTGGACCACGGAGCAATGGAAGAAGTTGGCCTGGTCTTATGAATCATGTTTCCTTTCACATCACGTGGAAGGTCGGGTGTGTGTGCGTCGCTAACCTGGAGAAAAGGTGGGACCAGGATGCACTATGGGAAGTAGGATGCTGCGGAGGCAGTGTGATGCTTTGGGCAATGTTCTGCTGGGAAACCTTGGGTCCTGCCATTTACGTGGATGTTACTTTGACACGTACCACCTACTTGAGCGTTGTTGCAGACCATGTGCACCCTTTCATGGCAACGGTATTCCCTGATGGCATTTGTCTCTTTCAGCAGGATAATGCACACTGCCACAAAGCAAAAATGGTTCAGGAATGGTTTCAGGAACACAACAACTTGTTCAAGGTGTTGACTTGGCCTCCAAATTCCCCAGATCTGAATCCAACCAAGCTGCTGTGGGATGTGCTGGACAAACGAGTCCAATCCATGGAGGCCCTAACAACTTTCAGGAGAGGACATACAGGATCTGCTGCAAACGTCAGATACCACAGCATGCCTTCAGACATCTAGTAGAGTCCATGCTTTGACGGGTCGGAGCTGTTTTGGCAGCAAAAGGGGGAATTACACAGTATTAGGTGGGTGGTCATGGCTGATGGGTGTATATGTTACTATAGGTGATTTTCTTTTGATAATTTAAATAAAATGCAGAAGCAGTTTCATGACTATGAAAACGTTTAATTGAATAGTTTGCACAGGCAATTTAATCTCCAAGTAACCTATAGAGTTATTTTCATTGTGTTAAAATGTGGCTATTGTGATACTCAGATTTTACCAGTACAACTTGTCTCCACCATTCATTTAGCCAGGATGCTGTACCAGCTTATTTTCTCCCCTAGAAATGTGATAGGATGCTATACTTTTAAAGCTGTATGAAGAGATAGATTCCAATCGCTTTCTTCTGCTTATGTAAGGTAGCAAGCAGCAGGAAATTACATAAAATCATAATATAAATAACTATAACATCTATAACCATTGTCAATGCAATACCATTTTCAGATGATCAAATTCCAAAATGGAGCTACACCCTTTATTCTTTCTGTTTCATATGAAAAAACGTTTTGCTTTGCCAATCAAAAGTAGACAGTGAAACAAAAAAACTTTTGCTTTGCCAATCAAAACATGACAGTGAATCAAAAAATATTATGAAAGGAAGAAATCAATTAGATATGGTATATGATGGAGGGCAAATCTAGCCATAGGTTTGTAAAGATGAAGACCACAAGCAGGTAGTAATTATCAATCATCATCAAAATCCTGTCAAGACAGCAGGCTGCCCGGACTCTAGTACCCATGGCAACATGCCTACATTGCCACAAGTATGTTTACAGGAAAGGAAACAGTCCCTTTCTGTTGAGCCTCGCCTTTTCCCTACCTCACAGTTGAACACAGCTTTTAATGGCCAGAATTTAATTTTACTGTCCTTAAGTTTCAAGTTTAAATGATTATATGTAAAGAATACACAAGACTAACTACACAACAAAATGCTTACTATCAGAATCCCGCTTGACGATGCTCGAGAAAAAAAGAGATTGTAAGTCATGTTGTGTATTTTATCACTTACTAACACAACATCAGAAATAATGAAAATATAACCATTCAGACTGAAACCATACAGGTTAAATACCCACTTGGGAAAGTACAATCAATACCTTTGGAAATGGATGTGCTAAGTTGGATTTAAAAGTTTGAAGGTCCTCAGTGCTGTTTTCAATAGGAGTACAAAGGGCATAATCCCCATCTAGTGAGTCAGTTGGCCTCTCCATTTCCAACAACTCTGTTTATAGCATTCCAGGGTACCAAGCAAATCGAGGCAGAGTGTATCCCAAAATAAGTTAGGGTCTCTGTGTTGTCATTGGTTTAAAAAAAAAAAAAGTGTGATTTGGGATTTAAAATTTGTAGAATTCTGGATCCGGGAGGAGCAGAGAGTTAATTGTCCACTCTCTCTGCCCATTGTCCCGGAGTCTCAAAGAGAATGTGATTAGGCTATGATCAGAGATTACAATATCCTGGTACTTTGCATTTGCAGTGGGGTTGGAATGTCTCTACATGTCAGATTGTGTGGGCTGTAGCATTTACTTATAAACTGTTGAAATTGGCAGTCAATCATATAGAATGTGAAGCCAGTGTATTGCACTCGTAATAGCCTGACACTGGCATGCATGTTTATTTTCAAAACATCACAGCAAAAGATTATAACATCCTGCCAACACCACCACCACATAAATTATATTTATTTTGCCATTGCTCTTTCATGAAACAGCGCAGGGACAACTTCCAATAATACCAAATCACACAGCAATTTAAGCAGTTTTTGTTACCATAAAAGGTAAATTAAGAGTGTTTTATGTGTGCAAAAATACAGATTGCCTAATTTATCAATGGAAGCACGTGTTTATATTTGATAAGTGTTTGAAGACTATCTTTAAAGACGTCTTGAATTTGAATCAAAATAGTAGTCATCAAGGAAATGTAATATTTAAAGTTTCTGATGTTTTGTTCAAATTATTATTTCAATGCTGTAAATACACTAGATGGCTCTGGAAAGGTTAACTACAAAGTATAAGTTTACAGTACTTTAAAATCTTGAAGATAATATCTGGATGTCCATAACATCTGGATTGCGTTAAATAATGGCAATAAAGTTGAAGTTACCCTGCAAGGAGATAGTCTTTTTAATGTTATTGATGAGCAAGCCTCTGTCCCTATCCTTCAGTTGGACTACATGCCTTAGTTTAGAACCACATCCCATGACATATATGGTCAACATACCATCTAAATAGCACATTGTCAACTGTCAATGACTAATATTTTTGTCACAACACAACCCCCTGATATATCACTTGTACTGAATAACCATGCTTTCATCCTCCTTGAATTCATATGCAATTCACTTAAAATCTGCTAATGAACAAGATTAGTGAATAAACATAACAGCAATTTGAGCTCAACTGGCAGAAGTGTGCATGCATTTGCCATGTGTATTATTGCTGTCATTTGCCACTGCAGCTTTATTTATACATAGCTGTGTATGCACCCCTTGGGATAAAACATTACTCTTTCATCAGATCAAATGAAATGAAACAGTGCCATTCTAGGAAGAGCCAATTAAACGGTTCAAATAAGTTTATTATGGAGAGGATTATGAAATCACTCTCAATGGATGAAGTATGTTTGAGGGTGTGAATGTGTGTGCTTTGTACTATGCAAACTCCAAGCTACAGTGCTGATATAAAAGTAAACTCAAGCATTGTGTTTCCCCTGTACCAGTTCCCACATGTACAATAACAACCCAGTTAACTTAGTTTAACAGGCTTTGTTTAATCCGACTCTTAGCGTCATGCATATGTAAAACAGAATTTAAGCATACTCTAAATCTCTCATTCATTCTCTCGGTCCTGTTCTCTCCTCACATGACACACATGATTTTTGAAGCGTGTCATTCGGACTCATTAACGCACATAATTCTACAAACTGCCAGCTTTAAACCACAGCCTGGCTAACAAGAAGAGTACAAAATGCACTGAACTTTGACCTAAACATTTTTTTTTTTATTACCCAGCTCAGTTTAGGTCCAGTCACAGTGAGTGATTTTAAGTGTGGGATTTAGACACACAAAACGCTCTGACCCCACAACACCATATTGTACATCTCCACTACCCTGTCCAATTAGAACAAATACAGTGCTGCTTGCCAGTCACATGTGAGGAAAATATACAGCAGATTTACAGAGTCATGAACTAAAATTTAATATCTGATTAGTTACTACATACAGAAGATTTCAGATTTGCCTCCGAGTTGGCAGTGGTGCTTAATGGGTTTTGTTTAGTACAAAAAAAATCCCTTTTAAGGATTTGAAATTGAAGCTAACAACACACAGAGGGGCTGTCCCAAATTTGCCATGTCTTTCTGTGAACACAAATGTAAAACAGACAAAAATTACATAATGTGGGATTATCTAAAAACTGGCTAAACTTCAAACATTTTCAGAGTATTGCTATTGACAGAGTGAAACAAAACAAAATGGGTCTAGGGCATTTAAAAATTAAACAATCTGTTTAATATAACTACTGAGCTATGGAGGAGCTCAAAACTTATGCTACTCATTACCAAGAAAGGGAGAAAACACTGTGACCTATAAATAAATGCACAAATAAACAAATCTATACATCACTAGATTACGCTCCAAATACATTAGATGGGATTGAGTTAACCAAAGAGCTATATCATTATGACTTCGTCATGTAAAATTCCAGAATGAAACAATGAAGGCAATAATTAATGTAGTCATCATAATAGTTTCAAATTAGTCGGTTAAGGTATGCTTTTTTACTGAGAAGTAGTGAGATGATTTCTTGGCTTCTCCCTGTCATTACACTTATGACCAATAAGCATAGAGGAGTTGTGTGAGGTTTATGCTATTTAGGATACTCAAACTATGTTTAAAAGCACCAACATCTGCAGTATGAAAGGAGCGAGAGAGCACCCTATAACAATGTACTTGAAATACAAACTTCAAGGGTGTGTAATATCATCACGGATGACTCATGGATTTGAAGCCAGGCTCCAGCATGCTACTCTACAAGCTCTGTAAGTGTTGTGTAGGAATTAAGCCCTGTCAAGACTGTGAAAAGCTGCTACCTACTTTATCTCCAGATAAATTCAAACTTTACAGGCTGTTTAGGGTACTGACCCAAAAGGCCTGAAATAATGTGCAGCTTCTACTATAGGATAAACAGTAAGGGAAATTATTTGCCACACAGTCACAGTAATTCTATAAGTGAACATTTTCTTTTATTCAATACCATTGTGAGGAAATTTGTGATATGAAGAGGAACGTAACATCGATCCCATTTACCTTCACATCCATATGTAATGTGTCAACAGTATGGTATATGAATTCCAAAAGAAATGTCCATGATAAATAAAACTATGAATTGAAGAGACATGTATAAAGAGACAAAATGAATGCTCTATGATTTCCTAAATACATTAAAAAGCAATTTAAATGTATAATAGCGGAGGTAGCAAAGGTTTCAGGTCATGCATTTTTTTATATTTTGAGGTGCAGGCGTTAACCCTTTATTAGGATAAAAATGGAACTGTCGTAGGCAATCTTCAACTCTACAAGGGTTCGGTGGAGGAAAGTGACACAGGCACACAAAGGAAATCACTCCTTTATCAGTGTGTTTACATTCTGCCCTCATCCTGACCATGCTACAATGCTTTCACAAGATCTTTAACACAGGTTATACTCCAGAGCGAGTGCTCTTCATTTCACAATGTGTTAAAATATAATGTCTTATACAGCAGTAAATCTTCCCATCTGAGAAATGATTAAATAATTCAGATGTACTATAGAAAATGTTCCCCTTCAAAATTCCTCAACCATATCTGAGTGACAGATTTTAAAAAGAGGCAAACAATAACAACCAATTCTGCACACAAATGTATTGATTGTATTCCCTTTCCAGATATACCAGTTAGAATAAAAGACTAAACAAAGAAAAGGGGCCTGTGGTTTCACTTTGAACATGAGTGTCTCTACAGCTTTCAAAAAACGATTTATTTAAGCAATGGGTATTATGTTTCTCAGAGATGGGGGCAGACAGGGTTAGCAACATTATTACATTGTAAAAGGAAAAGAGGAATAACTTGTCTTACAGTACTCTGAATGCACGGTTCTACGGTTACCAGGCCAGCAATTATAACAATGTTCAAGAGAACAAGTTCTCTCAAAGCAGATTCCAACCAGAAAAATATCATTCGATAATTATTTCCATAGAGTGAAGTAAATCTATTTATCTGATTTATTGCCTTCAATACAAATTTTGAAACATAAGTAATCATTTTACATATCTGTGTGGTTGTACTGAACAGTATATTCACAGAAAATGCCATTATAATATGCCTTAGTCACATTACAATTTTGTAGAAATGTTCTTAACTTCAGTAGAAATGATACTACATGAATACAGAAGTACTTGACACGGAGTAACATCATGTCAAACTGCCCAGCTATTACAAGCGCTGTGAGTTAGCAAACCAAAATTAACCCTCATGTTTCTTTAAATGACAAAGGCACTTGGTCCTTTCTAGATAGCAGCATTCCAATTATCACCAGTGTTCCAGTAATTCTGCGGTGACATATGACATTCTGTCCATACACCGTGATGTGGCTGTCAATAAACTTTTATAAATAAAAGGAGAACTTATGTTAAAGGAGCAATGCCACAACAAGACTTGTCCAAAGTTAAAAGGTCAGGATTAGCATTGGAAAACCAAGAAAATTATCGCTTCCAATCACTTTTTGCTTAAGTAACAGCCATTACTCCCAACCCCTGGCACTTAACCTAATACAAATCGGGATTAAACATGCTTGGATTTAATGTTTCCCAATGAGAATAAAACAAACATTAATGTGGCATGCTGACAAAAGTGGTGTTTACCTAATGGCACTTCAGTCGGTGTTAAAAAAAACCTTGCCTGAATGGGGTGTAGCACTACTATGCTCTGGCATTAGGAGCAAACACTGTGACAGCAGCAATATGCCATATTTTCCAAGGCATCAAACAGTCTCATTGCCAACACACTCCAAATCTGTTCCACGATTATGGTGTTCTGAATTAACGGTCTACTGAACATTTTCACTTTTAAAACATAATATTGTTTCAAACCCTGTTGTGGACTAATCTATTTCAGACTCATAACATTCTGTTGGTGGGGTAGGTGTATTTTTAACATAATTGTAGAGTACGTCACTAAGTTATTTCACTCATATTGAAATAATCATGTCCATATTCTAATTAGGGATAAGCATTAAAATGGATCGTCCATATCAGCAGCACCGGCATTCCATTTTATGGATATCCATATGGTAATATTAAAACTGCATTTTTGATCACATTTCTTTCACTGAAATGTTGTGATTTCAGTTCCCTTTTCAAGTCACCATATTTCTTCTCTCAATCGGCTCAGAAACATCAAACTGTTACACCCATACTGGAGAAAACTAACCAGCTGTAACACTTTACCAAATCTGTAGCAAAGAACTACAGTGCTAAAATCTGTAGCGAAGAACAAGACTTAATTAAGCACAGCTTATACTTATCTGATTAAAATACAGTCAATGTAGCGTACGGAATTGAATAATGTCACATCCACTGGGAGCAACATTGAAAAATGAATTGAATTCTAATTAAATCAACTAAAGTGACATTAAGTAAAGTGAAAATGACCACACCCTGGGTGTTGGACAAAACTATTTGAAATGGGACAAGCGCTGTACCAACTGCACTATAGTGTTATGGGACTTACCAAACTTGTCGCAGATGCTTTCATTCTGAAGCAGCGTGGGGTGTTCAAAGGTGTCCCTGCAGTAGAGGATGCGTGTGATGCTGTGTAGAGATGCAATGCCCCCCAAAGCCAGTACAGTGTGGTCCATTAGCAGGGCTGATGGCTGCTCTCTGAGTCGTGCCAGGACAGAGCGGTAACGGCAGTACTGAGGGTAGCTCAGCACCAGAACCTTCCTGCCGTCATCTTCCTGGCCTGTAACAAAGAAATGATGAAGTTACAAGTTACATTTGGTGTCCAAAAGAAATTAAATAACTAACTAATGTATATATATGTTATGTATTATATGCGAAAGCCTTACATTTTATCAAAAATCTTAAAATGCACACTTAAGGTCGTTTTCAGACAGGCTCACATTGATGTAAAAGAAATTCTGTGAGTAAGGTTCTAAGGTAAACCTGAAATAATCCTGGAGCAGTGCACAGACTGCTCTGAGCGAGTGGGATTTCCAATGCATAACTACAAGCATACTTTCAGGCTAAAACAAAATGTATAGTACCCAGTAGCTCCTTAACAAACGTAGTTTATCGGTTACAATTAGACCATGGTAAACATGACCATATAAAATATTACAATTATGTTTGGAACCAATGCTGCAACAATCCACAACATAAAAGGGGTATAACATAAGTCATTCAGTGCAATTAGCAATAATCATTCATAGTAACACATTTCTCTAAGTGAAGTGAATGAGCAATACTTGGTGTATGACATACTGATAATAGCAGCGGTAAATGGCAAACAAAGGTAATTGTTTACTTTAGGAAAACAAGTACATAAAAGGTGCCCCATAAAGGAAAATTATATAATACCTTTGCATTGTAATAAAAATATATGATACAAAAGTGGATTAATGGTTTTTCCATAAACATTTTGAATACTCATTTTTGGAGGTCTATCAAAAAGTTGACGTGGAGAAGATCAGTGTCTGCAGCATGGGCTCTCAATACTGGCATCCCCCAGGGATTGGTTCTAGGCACTCTCCTCTTCCCTCCATCATGGTTGAGAACTCCAAAGTGTTCTTATTCCCAAGTTCAAAGAACCTTGGTTACCCTGAACAACACCCTCTGGTTCTCCACAAACATCAACGCAGTGACTTGATCTTTCTGGTTCATTCTCTGAAAGTAGAGCAAGTACCTTCCCTTCACAGGAAGTGGTCCAGGTCTTAATCAAGAACTTGTGATCTGGACTACAGAAACTCAATCTTGGGCTACATGTGTGTGCCATCAAACACTGCAATTTATCCAGTAAGCTGCAGCAAGCTGATTTTTAACCTTGCCAACTTATCAAGTGCCAACCTGTTCTTCCGCACACTCCACTGGCTTCCAGTTAAAGCTTGCATCCACTCCTAGACTTACAGTGTTTGCCTACAGGGTAGCAACAAAAATTGGCAGTAATTAAACAATTTTTTTCTCAATAAGTACCGATTGTCATAAAACAACAGAAGAAGATGGATGACTGAATAATACAGGCACTACCTGAGAAACAAGAAACCAGGCAAGCCTAGCAATTAGAAGGAATGAATGTTGTTGACCAGGCTGGATTTGATCTGCGGTGTCCTATGTGACAGACTGTTAACTTAAACAGCACATTATACGTGTGTAGAGATGTGATCTGTTTACATCCTGTATTGTCAAACCAATTAGTCAAAACTCTATGGTTCTCGAAACTAGCTTGCTGCATTACCTATTAACATCCAAACTAACAACAGGTATAATTGCAACACCACATTGAATGTGTTAAATTAGAGATTAATGTAGATGGCTAGCTAATAGCCATACAGTACATATAATGAGAACAATGACTCTGACTGTCCCTTTGGTGCAGTTTGTCCTTCGCAATATAATCATAAACAGTTTCACTTTAGGCTTACTATAATGTAGCTACTAAAGCTTGAAACAGCAAAGTTTTAGCCAATCCTGAAAAAATCCTAACACCTACTTTGTTTAGTCCTTAATAAGAATCAAACCCCAGTCAATTCTGTGGCAGTCCATGGCTCTAACCACTAAGCTAGCTTATAACCGGAGTGGTTCTCAACTAGTTCCCAACATTGCCTATTAACATTCAAACCAACAACAGGTATAACAGGATCACAACACTACATTCAATGCGTTAAATTAGAAATTACTGTAGATGGCTGGCTAATAGCTATACAGTACCAATAATGAAAATAATGACTCCAATCACTTCATGTCTGTTTTGTTTCTTTAAAAAACAGTGATAGTTGAATAGACAACCACGGTGTTTTGTGAAATGTACTATGTGCAGTTCACCCATCACAATATAGCTGTAAAAAGTTTGACTAACCAACAACAGGTATAAAAAGATCGTAACAATACATTCAACACGTTAAATTAGAAAGAGATTACTGTAGATGTCTAGCTAATAGCTATAAAGTACCTATAATGAAAACAAAATGTCCTTGTCAGTGCAGTTTGTCCATCTCAATATAACCACAAACTGTTTTATTATAGGTTTACTATAGTTTTAGCCTAGTCTGAATTCGGTTGGTCCGTGGAGACAATCGAATCTCAGTCAACTGAGTGGCAATCCGTGTCTCTGACCACTACACTATTTAGCAATAGGCAGTCAGTTAGGCAATCAGTAATATTCAAATCGCTCTTCTTGGCTGGCTCTACTTGTGCGGTCAGGCAAAAAACTACTTTTTAACAAATTAGTTGATAGCAATTATTAAGATTCAAAGCCCCATTTATTTTGTTTAATGTTTTTGTTTTAAGCTGTTTTCATTTTTAACTATAGATTCAAAGTCTTATTGTGTACTAAATTATTCTTATTTTTACTGTAAACTGATGCGTGCTATGTTTATTAATTGTACCTTCCTTACAGAAAATACACTGGACACTGGAATTCATAATAAAGTTCATTTTAAAATACTTATTTAACATCAAAAACAACCTCAAACAACAACCAATAACAAGAAATTGATGCAAAGTAGCGACGAATAACTCCCTGGTAGGGTTGGAACTTAAGAACCTAGTGCCCCTAGCCTAAATGCCTTTACACATCTGCATGTGAGTGAATGTACATCTATGTGATGTTGAGGTTATCAATCAAATATTGTCTTAAGGTTCACAATACACAATATGAAATGTAACCATAAATATACAGTAAATTAGTCTGAATAAGAAATTCAGGCTAATGTTGAAACAGAACTCCTATTCCAATGCAACTCAAGACAAAGTTTGATGAATCTGGGGTATAGGCCAACTACTTATCATTACACTGCTTCCTGCATCATCATTGGCAATTAGTATTTTAGAGTTTCACCTCAATGCTATTAATTTATTAAAACATAACACTCAGAAAACAATTGTATACTAGTCTACTAAACGCATTTATAAACAACATTAGTGTTCTAAACTTTGTGGCTTACATTCCAAACAAGCTTAAATTCACTACACCAAGCAGAAAACAAGTGAACTTCTGTTCACTGAAACACAAAAACTCAGAAAAAAGTTGCTAAGTCAGTCACTCTGTCCTAAATCATTCACTCGGGTGAATTCCGCTGTTGTCATCATTTCCACATTATCTAACCAGCCCAGGAATTTACTGTAGCTTAATGTTGAGGTGTTGGTGAGAAGTAATGAATGTATGAGCCAATAACATAACATTCAAATGTGTTTAAAGTAGGTAATGCACTGATATAAAAAGATAAACGTGATGCTCTTTCAATGTGGATAAACTAGGGAACAGACTAATTTGTATTCTCTCCATCCACTGCCTTTTTACTGTTCAGCTCTGTATTGATTTCAGAGGTTGCCCTGTTTCCATTTATCCAAGACTCCTTTCATAATATATAACACGTCTCTGATTCATCCGCCTTCCTTTCCAGCAGCATCTACACTTTTCATATAAAGGACGTAACACAGAGAGCCATATGCAGGCTGGCTCTCAAGCTGTTTGTCTTTATTGAACCAAAAAAGCATGGCATCTGTAACCTGTAATAAACACTGGATGGAATACAAAAAGACAATCACATTTTAGTAATAACTTGCTTCTCCCCCAGGGAAGAAAACATTGAAACTCTTCATATTCATGACACATAATGTATCCACCATGATTCAATAGGCTTCAATCACCACTGCTGCATTACACAAGTATTGACTCGTCTCTTCACAGCCCATAATATCAGCTGCAGCAAAACATTTCCCGGTTTAGATCAGCCCTTGAAGAACTATTAGTCCCTGTTATATTCACTAGGAATGTCTTTAAAGCCTTCAAAGGGAATGGTATTCTCACAAAAGGGCACAAACACCCAGAGGAAATTCTATTTAAACTGTATGAAGGGCAGCAGAGGGCTGCCCTCTCTGCAAGTTGGTTCCTGTTCTTAATTATCTAAAAGCACTAAAGTGCCTCTTTCTGTTCTAGCTTTTTTCAGGGGGAGGGGGCCTGGGATTGAGGCAGTGCAGGCCTGATTGGGTGATGCGGAGGAGCCCCGTTACTGAGCACGCCTTCGGGACTTCTTTACCCTGGACAGAGACAGAGGAGGAGGCTTAGATGTGGCCGTTTTTAAACGTTATCCTACGGGTTATAATATAGACGGAGAGGTACACAGCCGTTCTCATTTACAGTGAGCCGGTTCATT
>JACXGJ010000080.1:90347-124359 GCA_016801105.1 Esox niger | reverse complement strand
ATACTCAAATGATTTAGAAAAAAAATACACAAGCACTTCCCTGAGTTGATTTATGTGATTCTATTACATTAAACATTCCTTCCCCTAAGCGGGCTATGCTCCCTAGCAACAAGCACTAGGAGCTCTAATGTCATTGGCATGGGGCCAGTGTAAGCTGTCTGTGTTATTGATTGCTAGATTGAAAAGTTTGCATTTAATAGGCTCTGTAATACATGATGAAATTATTCAGAACTCCTTGCACCAAATTGGTTCCTTTGACTATCAGACTATAGCTGATACAAACAGACCAGCATCCAAATATTCCAGAGGTCGTTTATGCCTGAAACAAATTATAGCTTCAACCATGCATCACTACAATCATATTCCAAACATGAGACCCATAATTGCTTATACAAGCGAGGTAATATTGGTAGGAACAAGACTGCAGAAACAGATTTTAAAGAACTCGCAGACAATTTCTATTGCCTGTGATAAACAGCTCCTAACTGTGTACATTTGACTTTGTTTTATTAATCCTGTGAGATTAATAGCTCTGTTTGCCTTTCCTAATCCAGATACTGCACTCTGGAGCTGCTCCTCATTCACAAATTACTAACAATGGATAGACTGTTACATAGAAAACCTTGCCTAAAGGAGATTATCAGTGTAAATGACTAGTTTGTAGTATAAAAGGAGGGCAGGGAAGATCTGAGCCATTTATTTCCACTATGTTTAAGTCTAAAGGCTTTATCCCCAGGTGATAATATACATGTCTTCTGATGAGACAGCCTCTCTATTTGTCATGCGCTGTTGTTTGACACAAACTCAGTCGAGCAGCTGTGATCTTGGATCATAAAAATTGTGACTGAATTCCTGGCCCGATTTTTTATTTATTTTTGCATTCTGGAATAAATGGATGTGGGGTAGCTTTAATGGGACACAGAGTTCCAATTCAAGCAAAGGTTTCCAGGGGAAAAGAAGAAAACATATCTAAAGATTGGGAATTGGGTCAGAGGGAATTACATGTCATTCTTGATTAAACTTCCTGTGTATATTTCCTTAAAACCCCCAATTGTAAATTATAGCGGATCACTAAGGGCATAGAGTATAAAAATAAAAAATGATTTAACATGTTCCATTTAGGGACAGAATGGAAGGGGGAGAATGCTATTCAGGACATGCATGTTTCCCATTCTAAGGACTATATTGAGAGAGAAGGGGGAGGGATGTCACTCAACAGGGCCCATTGTGAATTCCTGTCATTATGTGAGAACTTCTCATATCAGCAGATCTGTACAGGGAAGCTTAAAATAAACAGTAGATAGGCTAAGTCAACTGGAGTTGTTCAATATAAAGTACATGTAGTACAATTAAAAATGTACACAAATCACTGTAACACCACCTTCTGGAACATATATTTCTGGTAACTGAATAATAACAATGACTCACTCTCATTCTCTGAGTTTGTTTTCACAGAAATAACTGGGGGAAATTGTGGTGTAATAAAATAAAACTGATCTATCAACTGGACAACACACAAAGGACGGAAATGAAATAACTACCAGGACAGCAGGACGGAAAAGAGTCTATTAACTATTGTGTCTAAGAACTGGGCCCACAGTATGCTTTTCTTAGTATCTGTGTGAGTACCACACATTTTCAACAATAAGTTGCTCAAAATGTCCAAAATGTAGGAAGTAATAGGAGTAAAAGATATAAAAATTTAACTTTAGCAGAAAGTGACCTCATTCTAAACATGTTCAATATGCAGATTCTCAAAAGGAATTATAAATATACACAAATATACACAATTGGCAATACTTTTCACATTTTAGATTTTAATATAATTCAAGACAGTTCCCAAACACTGCAACTTGGTATTTATTTTTCCCAAGTTGCAGTATTATTTAACCTTTCATTAAGAATGCAAGCAATCATTTAATCTGAGTATAACAGCACAAACCCCCACTGACAAAATCTAGATTGTTCATTTACACTAAAAATGAATAGCAAAGCATATTTTGCAGTGTAGGTTATCCGTAGTGCAGATCTGATTGAATTCCAGCTTTTCGATTATATTTTTGTTCAGTGTGCATATAAATATGCTGTATACACATATATGAATATCCTAGAAAAAGTTCATGCAATTCAAAATGTTTTGACAGAAAATAAATCTTTATTATAGTTTGTTGAATGCTGTAATTCACATTCTGCCATGTCTCATATGTTACCCATTTCTGTTATCATATGATATCTAGGGGCCCATGGAGGTAATTAATCCGGCCATGTATCCAATAAAATATGTAATGTACATTAGCAAACAAAGTGAATGCCCTAAGGTTCGAATTAATAATGTCTCTATGATAAGGGGATCTGCGCTTCTGTGTGTTTGTGTTGATATATACAGTATTTTCATAGTTTTTTCCAGCTCAACTTTAATAAAACAAATCCAATAAAGAGAAATAGATTAGGGAATTTGCTTGTGGAATAATGGTCCCTCCATGTCTCTAGCATAGCATGTGTGTTGTCTGTTTGGGATGCCTTTCATGTTATAGGAGACATCAATAACACGTCTGTTGTTTCAGAGCCAGCTAATGGACAGACAAAACCCTTCATTTCCTCTTTAAGGTCACCCGTGGGTTCAACACTCATTGTTTAACAGTTCACCAGCAAAGCCGCTCACCCCCTGGAGCACACAGGAGAAAAACAGCTGGACTTTACACAAACATTTATCTGACATTTTGAGAGAAAATTCAGTAAAAAAAATGTTGTTTTTTTTTGCTATTGGAATACAAATTTGATTAGAAAACACATGCTTGCCAGGACGTGTTCTTCTGGCCCATTCAAATTCGAGGCATGCTCAAACGCTAGATGCATCTAATAGATTGTTCCACTCCGCCACACAATTTACTGCTTACAGATTTAGAATTCTTTGGCTTCTGGCCAAATTTCAGTCATAAGAGAATTAATGATATGAGCCGATCAGTGAGGCAAAAACAGCTTGTGATTCTCTCTCCAACAGGTCTGAAATAATGAAGAGGACATGCCCATAAACCAAGACCCGCTGTTATCCGAGTTGCACAATCAATAGGACATTCCATTGAATTACTTCAAAGCTTTGTGTAGTTTGTGAATTCGTCTGGTGAAATTGCATGGTAATACACACAAAGAATATGCACATAGCACATACTTTCATAAAAAATAAAGTCTATATGATCACAATACATTTGTTGTGGGTTATTTCCTTCTACAGTATAGAACATTCAATAGAAATATACATTACAAATAATAATATGTATATTTAATATTACCAGAATAATTTAGTTTACAGTTATACACTTTTTTTTATTGTATTTGGAACTATATAAGATGTTATGACAGTTATAATTAATTTACTGTATCCATAAAAATATTGACATTTAAAGTGCCTGTAAACTTGACATAAAATCTAAGTAATGTTCACCTGACATGTGAGTTAAGCATCATAATCACCCACCAACATACAAACCCCAATAATGGCTAATAGTAAACTATAATGGCCTATGGTAAACTATAGTAAAATGCAGATTTATTTAGCTTCATTGCCTTTCCAGACAGTTCAGGTAATGCCATGGGTGTGCACATTATCATTGCCACTATGCATAACACAATAAAAAAACGCACGTGGCAGCTGTCAAAAAACAACACCTCAGACAATACCAATGAGTCCACATTTAGCTAGTGCTTAGCGATATCTAAGCAATGCTATTAGTTTGTCAGCTAAGCAATTAGACTAAATGTTTTACAGAACAAGCTTTGAGATTAGCACAAACTACTTACATGTACAACCAGGATCTGTGGACCATCGGATGTTGACACTGAAATTGTTGGATGGAGAGACGCTACAGCTCAAACTAGGGGCAATCTGGATGAACCAATTGCTACCTGGTGGAAATTTGACTGGAGTAATGACTCACTAGCTAGCAAAAATGATTGAAACTATTTCAGGAGTTACAATCCAAATCTGTATTTTTCATATACTGTAAATGCCCTTTTACAGAAAGTAATATTTCATAGTTTAAATATCTTTACTATTATTCTACAATGTGGAAATGGTAAAATATATAGAAATACCCTTGAGTATGTCCAAAGTTTTGACTGGTACATACAGCCCCTTGCAAAAGTATTCACCCACCTTGACATTTTTTATTGTTTTATTGCCTCACAACCTTGAATTAACATGGATTGTTTGAGGATTAGTATCATTAAATTTACAGAACATGTCCACAATTTTGAAGATGTTTTTATTTATTTATTTTGAAGCAAAGAACAAATAGGACAAAATAACAGAAAAAGTCAATGTTCATAACTATTCACCCCATTAAAGACAATACTTTGTAGACCCACCTTTTGCAGCAATCACAGATCCAAGTCGCTTTGGATAAGTCTCTATGAGCCTGCCACATCTTACCACTGGGATTTTTGCCCATTCCTCCTTGCAAAACTGCCCCAGCTCCTTCAAATTGGACGGTTTGTGCTTGTGAACAGCAATTTTTTAGTCTGACCACAGATGTTCTATTGGATTGAGGTCTGGGCTTTGACTAGGCCACCCCAACAGATTACATGTGTTGCTTTAGCAGTGTGTTTCGGGTCATTGTGCTGCTGGAAGGTGAACCTCCGTCCTAGCCTCAAATCACGCACAGAGTGGTACAGGTTTTGCTCAAGAATATCCCTGTATTTAGCACCATCCATCTTTCCCTCAACTCTGACCAGTTTCCCCAGACACGGCTGCTGAAAAACATTCCCACAGCATGATGCTGCCATCATCATGTTTCACTGTGGGGATGGTGTTCTTTGGGTGATGTGATGGGTTTGCACCAGACATAGCATTTTCTTTGATGGCTGAAAAGTTAAATTTTAGTCTCATCAGAGCACCTTCCTCCATACATTTTGTGAGTCTCCCACATGCCTTTTTGCAAACTCAACACGCGCCATTTAGTTTTTTGCTGAAAGTAAAGGCTTTCTTCTGGCCACTCTGCCATAAAGCCCAACTCTATGGAGTGTACGGCTTATTGTCGTCCTATGTACAGATACTCCAGTCTATGCTGTAGAACTCGGCAGCTCCTTTAGGGTTACCTTCGGTCTCTGTGCTGCCTCTGATTAATGCGCTCCTTACCCGGTCTGTGAGTTTTGGTGGGCGGCCGTCTCTTGGGAGGTTTGCTGTTGTGCCATGTTCTTTCCATTTGGTTATGATAGATTTGATGGTGCTCCTGGGGATCATCAAAGATTTTGATATTTTTTTATAACCTAACCCTGACTTGTACTTCAACAACATTGTCCTTTACTTGTTTGGAGAGTTCCTTGGTCTTCGTGGCAGTGTTTGGTTAGTGGTGCCTCCTGCTTAGGTGTTACAGCCTCTGTGGTCTTTCAAAAAAGGTGTGTATATGTACTGACAGATCATGTGACACTTAGACTGCACACAGGTGGACATCATTTCATTAAGTATGTGACTTCTGAAGATTATTGGTTGCACCAGAGTTTTTTTATGGGCTTCATAACAAAGGGGGTGAATACATATGCACATGACAATTTTCAGTTTAGATTTATGTATATACTTTTCTCATTTCACTTCTCCAACTTAGACTAATGTGTTCTGATCCATCACATACAATTCAGATTAAAAAACATTGAACTAAAGGCTGTAACTCAACAAAATAGGTAAAAAGCCAAGTGAGGTGAATACTTTTACAAGGCACTGCACGCAAGCACGCACGCATTGCACGCATGCACGCACACGCACACACACCTCAAAAGCTGTTTCATAAAGAGGTGTGGGCTATTCCTTTGATATTTCTTCATCAATTTAGCAGGTAAAAGGTCTGGAGTTGAGTCCAAGTGTGTCATTGGCATTTGGAAGCTGCTGCTGTGAACCCACAAAATGCTGAAAAAAGGAGCTCACAATTACAACTGAAACAGGCCATCCTTAGGCTGCATAAAAGAAAAATCCATCAGAGATATAGCAGGCCAAATCAACAGTATGGTCAATTCTGAGAAAAAAAGAATGCACTGGTGAGCTCCTCAACACAATGATGCCTGGATGTCCACAGGAGACAACAGTGGTCGATGATCGTAGGATCGTTTCCGTGGTAAATAAAAACCCTGTCACAACATCCAGCCAAGAAGAGAACACTCTCCACGAGGTAGGCATATCATTATACAAGGCTACCATGAAGAGAAGACTTCACAAGCGCAAATACAGAGGATTCACCACAAGTTGCAAACCATTCCTAAACCTCAAGAAAAGAAAGGCCAGATTAAACTTTGCAAAAAAACATAAATCCAGTGCAATTCTGAAACAATATTCCTGGGACAGATGAAACTAAGATCAACCTGTACCAGAATGATGGGAAGAAAAAGTATGGTGAAGGCTTGGAACAGCTCATGATCCGAAGCATACCACATCTGTAAAACATGGTGGAGGCAGTGTGATGGCATGGGCATGCATGGCTTTCAATGGCACTAGGTCACCATTGTTTGTGTATATAGGTATGTCTGCTCAGAATCAGCAAAATTCTACGAAATTGATTGGATGGCACCTCATTTCACAGATGGACAATGACCCAAATCATACTGTGAAAGCAACCCTGGAGTTTAAGGCAAAGAAGTGGAATATTCTGCAATGGCTGAGTCAATCACCTGACCTCAACCCGACAGAGCATGCATTTCACTTGCTGAAGACAACAATTAAGGCAGAAATACCCATGAACCAACAGAAAACAGCTGTAGTAAAGGCCTGGCAAAGCATCACAAAGGAGGAAACCCAGCATTTGGTGATGCCCGTGCATTCAAGACTTTGTTGCCTGCAAAGGATTCTCGACAATGTATTAAACATTTTATTTATGATTGTGTCCATTTGTCCAATCTCATGTGAGCCTCTGAAATAAGGGAACTTTATATGAAAATGGTTGCAATTCCTAAACATTTCATATGATATTTTTGTGCAACCCCTAGAATTTAAGCTGAAAGTCTGCAATTCAATTGCATCTCGGATGTTTCAATTCAAATCCAGTGTGGTGGCGTACAGAGCCAAAATTATGAAAATTTTGTCAGTTTCTCAAATATTTCCAGACCTAACTGTGTGTGTGTGTGTGTGTGTGTATACAGCTCAGGAAAAAATTAAGAGACCACTGCACCTTTTTCTGTCTTTGTATATACACCAATCAGCCATAACATTATGAACACATGCCTAATATTGTTAAGGTCCCCTTTTTGCCGTCAAAACAGCCCCTACCCGTCAAGACATGGACTCCCCTAGACCTCTGAAGGTGTGCTGTGGTATCTGGCACAAAGATGTTATCATCAGATCCTTTAAGTCCTGTAAGTTGCAAGATGGGGTCTCCATGGATCGGACTTGTTTGTCCAGCACATTCCAGATGCTCAATTGGATTGGGATCTGGGGAATTTGGAGGCCAAGTCAACACCTTGAACTTGTTGTTGTGTTCCTCAAACCAATCCTGAACCACATGCACCCAACCATCCACGTGACGTAAAAGAAAACATGATTAATCAGACCAGGCCAACTTCCATTGCTCCGTGGTCCAGTTCTGATGATCACATGTCAATTGTAGGCGCTTTCGTTAGTGGACAGGGGTCAGCATGGGCACCCTGACTGGTCTACGGCTACGCAGCCCCATATGCGACAAACCGCGCTGCACTGTATTTTCCAACACCTTTCTATCAGTACCAGCATACAGTTGTTCAGCAATATGAGCTACAGTATCTTGTCTCTTGGATCAAACCACATGCGCCATACTTCTCTCCCTACGTGCATCAATGAGCCTTGGCTGCCCATGACCATTGACAATTCACCACATTTCCTTCCTTGGACCACTTTTGACAGGTACTGACCGCTGCAGACCGGGAACACCCCAAAAGGGCTGCAGTTTTGGAGATGCTCTGACCCAGTCGTCCAGCCATCACAATTTGGCCCTTGTCAAAGTCGCTCAGATCCACATGCTTGCCCCAGATAATCAGTGTAATTCACTTCACCTGTGAGTGGTCATGTTATGGATGATCGTTGTATGTCTGCATTGAACCCGAAATAAAGGTTAAGCTATCAAAAGGAGTTTCTTAGTGAAATTATGGGATTTTGGATTTGTTGATAAGCAAGAACGTTTATTTATATAGCACAATTCATTGAATTGCTTCTATGTGCTTTTCAAAAATAATTTAAATACTATGGCATAAAATCAAATACACAAATGAAAACATCAAAACAACTTCATAATAAATGATTTAGATACAACTACATTATGCTAAAATAGACACAAAATCCTATTGGTTAATCTCTACAACCATCACTTTAAGTCAGTAATGTCTTAGTGTCCATCGTGACCCCTCAATAGAAATGACAAATTAGTACACTTTCCCCAACCATAAATTTGTTCAGTGCCCAAATAAAACAGAGCATTACAATAGTGGTGGAGTCAAGGCAAAAATAGATGCATTTACATATCATGATTCATACGGTCTTTGACATTAATTGTCTTGCTTGGATAATATTTTAATTGTATTTTTATGCTACTTGGAGAATTGCAGTTGGCTGAATCTAGGTTTCACCAAGTCTCTAAAACTACAATTACACATCACCTGTGTGTCAACAAGCTATTTAGACATCTTGCCAGATGAAAGCTTCACACTCCCATCCAGACAATACATCTGACCATATGACCTAGTTCTGACATTTATAACTCTATGAGGAGAGTCTTTCTTCTGGCAAGAAGTTCAAACAGCTTGGCATGGGGGTGACGTCAGAATGTATTAATTCATTCAGGATCTTTTTATAAGATACATTGGGGCAATTGAAAGACTTACTATAAATGCATGTAATGTTAACATTTTCCAAATGTTTAGAAATATAGAAAATAAGCTGTACAACTGCACCTTAATAGTAATAATAACAACAACATGTATTGCTGTGTGGTGCATGCCACAAATTACAGCACCTACCACAGGACCGGCCACAAATTACAGCACCTACCACAGGACCTGCCACAAATTACAACACCTACCACAGGACCTGCCACAAATTACAACACCTACCACAGGACCTGCCACAAATTACAGCACCTACCACAGGACCTGCTACAAATTACAGCACCTACCACAGGACCTGCCACAAATTACAGCACCTGCCACAGGACCTGCCACAAATTACAGCACCTACCACAGGACCTGCCTCAAATTACAGCACCTACCACAGGACCTGCCACAAATTACAGCACCTACCACAGGACCGGCCCCAAATTACAGCACCTGCAACAGGACAGGCCTCAAATAACAGCACCTACCACAGGACCTGTCTTAAATTAGGGACACCTGTTGCAAATGTGTCAACTGTCTAGATAGCAGTCAGGTTAGGTGACTATCCTACTGTGTACAATGTTCCTCTGACATTCAGGCTAGGTATCGGAATCTCAGCCCATGGGTCCAGTGTTACAACCACCCACTGACCGACAAAGAAAAAAAGTGAAATGTACAGTGAACACATTATGATGAAATAATGGTTTAAGTGAATACCAAACAGACACCTTGTCACTAGAATACAAAACAGCAAACACAATCAAGCATAGTGGTCTTAGTAAGCTTATAACTAAACCGTGTATTCTTAGTCTAGAAATGGAGGAATGAAATATAGTACATTATATGCAGTACATACACCATTATTTGGTGGGACACAAAAGTCCTTTAATATGATGTGGTTCTCATCTTCATTTCCTTAATTTTTTGGGGTATAAGGCTAGTTGTGTTTTTAATCTTTACTTTACTTCAGTTAATGACTAAAATAAAGTAGGCCTACTCAAATTACATTCAGCACCGTTTTCTGTCCACTTCCTTTTCGGACGCCGAATCACGTTTCAGCACTATAAAGCTGTCCGCTGTTTGTGCCCCTTGTTAATTGTCTCCCGCAGTCCCTCTCCTCATGAATTGAAGTTCAAATGTAACATGTGTTTCATTTAGAAAAGAATACTTCCTTCTTGGGAATTACTTTTGGACCGGTTTGCAAAGAGGCTCAAGTGGTTACTTTAAGACCTCCAGAGATTCTCTAGTCACTCATTCAGGGTGGAGTCTTAAAATTAGGTTTGGGTGATACATACAATTTATTTACTTAATTGATCATTTAACTGAAATGTGATAGAATGCCATTAGGATGTTCAGAAGACCATACAATATTTATGTATGACTAATCAATCTGTTCAAATGTCATGACCACATGCATGCAGAACCGGCTCTGCATATCACAAACAAACAGATAGATGTTACTCATGTAAACCTTGTTACATGAAGAATCTTGTTAATTAGAAGGCTGCAAAGAAACACCTGAATGCGCTGCCAGCGCGCACCTGTTCTCACACATGTCCTCAATCACCACTCACACACCTGTTCCCACTCTCCTCTTTACCACGCCGTGTAAGTACAACTCCCTGCCACTTCTTCCCTGCCAGATCAATGGTTCATGCTCACATGCGACATCTCGCAATTTCCAAACGCTCTCTTCGATTCCCTGTGTACCGACCGATCACCCGTCCCCAACTACTCTGCCTACGTCCTGCCCGTACTTCTGCTCTGTCCGAGTCCCGATCTCTTGCCTGCCCCCGGCTGCTCTGCCTTCTCCCTGACTGTACAACTCCCACCCGAACGTGTACCGACCTTCTGCCAGCCTTCGACTATTCTGCCTGCTGCTTGCCTGTGCCTTCGTTTCCGTTACGTGAGACATCTCACTGCCCGTCCCCGACTACTCTCCCCCTCTCTCCCCTCACTTCCCCAGTCGGCGCTTGGATCCTTACCTGCTGCCCTGACAATTTCATTTTATGCACATCAAAAATTACAATCTGTCTGAAGTGCCTTGTCAATGTCTAACACTGAGATGGCATTTTATAACCTACAATATACTCAGCTTTTAAATGATGCCCATCTGACTCTGATTTGATATGTACAATGGAAAGTTGTTGTATTGCACAACAACAACTGTAGCTGTGTGATGGAGGGGATGCAGGGCTGCATTTGAAATATAAACTACAAGCATGACTCTGGCAAAGTAAGAAGAACTCAAAAAGTAACATATATTAGAAGGAACTGCTTCAAACCATTGGTCTGACTTGGCTAGCTGCTAGCTTTATTTTGGCAGGTGAGAAGTGATGCATCTCATCTAATTTTCATTTGTAGAACATAAAAACAAGACAGATTTAATCATGAATTTTTGCCATTGGTCAACACAAAAAAAAAAAATCTATGTCAATGTGATAAAAAATATAAAACCAAAAATGTATTGTACAAATATTTACCCCTGTTGCGACAACACACCTAAACGTGTTGCAAACAATTGTCAATTTGAAGTCACAATTAGTTTAATTGGAGTCCACCTGTGTGCAGTTAATGTAATTCTCTGCATGGTCCCACTGTTGGTTAATACAATTCCTAATGAAAACTTCACCCTGAAGATGAAGGAACATTCAAAGCAACTCTGGAATAAGATTCTTCAAAAGCACCTAAGTCTGTTCTAAAGGATTTTGGAGAACTTGGCACTAATTTGAATCTGTCTAGAACAGGCGGTTCTCAAAGACTGAGTATCCAGGCGAGAAGGGCACTAAACGGAGGATACCAGGAGGTCTATGACAACTCTGAAGGAGTTAGTCTTCTAAAACTAACCTGTGCACACGGCAACTGTAACCCGGGTGCTAACCCTAAACCCCTAACCTTTTTGGGGAAAATGGCAAAAAGAAAGACATTGTGGAAAAGATCTCAGCCAGAGTTTACCAGAAAGCATGTGGGAGGACTCTGAGACCAAGCGGAAGAAAATTCCATGGTACGATGAGACTAAAATAATTTTTGGCCTCAATGCTAAGCGCCATGTTTGGCTCAAGCCTAACACCCCACATCATCCTGAGAACACCATTTTTATCACTGTGGTGAAAACATCATGCTATGACAATGCTTCTCTGTGTCAGGGCCTGGAAAGCTTGTGTAGAAGGGAAAATGGATGCAGCAAATTATAGAGAAATTAATGAAGAAATCCTGCTGAAGTCTGCAAGAGACATGGGACTTGGGAGAAGAATCATCTTGACCAAAGACCTACAGCCATGTTGTAACACAAAACTGGAAAAGTCCTAGGGGGTGAATACTTTGGAGAACTACTGTATTGCTGCAGGACATGAAATGTCAGTTGTGAAATGAATGATTTCATAGAGGCACATTATTACATCTACCAATGTAGGAGCATATAAGAGCCATTCGTCTGTATTCAGTCGAAATAATAATGTGATTGTTGCCTTTAATATTAAAATCAATGGGAGAACGTCTGGCTGTACTTTTATAGGACCATGGCAACATAATCTCCAAAAAGCGCAGCTGCCGCTTCAGTCACACGATTACAATGAAAAGTATCAGCCAACCCAAGGTTTGTTAGGGGGTGTCTAATGTTTATGGGGTGCGTGCATGTAAACCAATTGTGTGATACACAGAAAGTGTTTTAAATACATAACCAACATAACAACCAAATTGGTTCTGAATTCTGAACACTGATTAAGGCAAAACACATGTGCTATACTAACTATTGCTTGGAGAATCTATGTTCATATATTATAGAGGAATTCAAGATGGGGGCAAAGTCAATTGGCTAAATGCTAAAATTATCATTTCTATTTTTCTTACAAATAAATGTATTACCCTATTGTTAATGCGAGCGGGACTGCCTATGGTACTATCGCTGAAAAATAAAACAGTCCTCTCATGCACATGCTAGCACGTAGTTCTATGTGCATTAACTCGATTGGAGCCTTTACACAACATCTATTAGTCTCCTGTCCAGTCCACTGGAATAGAACAAGAGGAAACCAATTTCGAAAGGGCAAGAAATTGTGTCCGTTATTTTTGTAAAGGATGCACATCAATGTAAACTTTCACTGCTAAGGCTATATAGTAGAATAGGTCCCTTTAAAGCGGCAAAACCAGGTTAAATGTAATATTGGTCTTAACCCTGAACAGCACTCTTGTATGTGGAAAGCCTTGGAAACAATGCATTTTTCCCCAAGATGGCACTTGAATTATAACAGACATCACCTCTCACTCACTATTAAAAATCACTCTGTTCAATGCTGCACTATAGCAGCCAAGGCAGGGGCACTGTTTCTCAAACCTTTGTTTCTCTATCCTTTGTGAAGAAAGCACATAGGTAGCTAAGTTTATGCAATATCACAAAGAACAAAGCACTGTGATCCTACTATAGATTACTACAATATTAATAAACAGCTCTGGAAAAAATTAAGAGAGACCACTGCACCTTTCTTTCTTAACCAAACAAGTTGAAAAGGAAACTCAGAACTTTTTTACACAGGAAAGAAAAAGGTGCAGTGGTCTCTTACTTTTTTCCGGAGCAGTATTTATAAATAATGTTTATAGTCAGGAGATATTTAAATAACATTTATAGCAACAATTAGGTAAGACCCAACCCTTACGTTATGAATAGGACTGGGCCAACAGGAATGCTCTTCAAATAATCAGAAACGTATTGGGTAATACACTGAACAAAATTAAACACAATACTTTTGTTTTTGCCTCCATTTATCATGAGCTTAACTCAAACATCTAAGACTTTCTCTATGTACACAAAAGGTCTATTTCTCTCAACTATTGTTCACAAATCTGTCTCAATCTGTATTACTGAGCGCTTCTCCTTTGCAGAGATAATCCATCCACTTTACAAGTGTGGCGTATTAAGATGCTGATCAGACAGCATGAGTATTGCACAGGTGTGCCTTAGGCTGGCCACAATAAAAAGGCCACTTGAAAATATGCAGTTTTATTGTATTGGGGGGGGTCTAAAAACCAGTCAGTGTCTGGTGTGACCACCATTTGCCTCACGCAGTGCAACATATCTTCAGCGCATAGTGTTGATTAGGTTGTTGATTGTGTCCTGTGGAATGTTGGTTCACTCCTCTTCAATGGCTTTGTGAAGTTGCTGGATATTGGCAGGACCTGGAACACGCTGATGGTAGATACATTAACATCAATTCATGGGCAACCGCTCTGGTGGACATTCCTGCCAATTGCATGATCCCTCAAAACTTGACATCTGTAGCTTTGTGCTGGAACTACACATTTTTGAGTGGCCTTTTATTGTGGCCAGCCTAAGGCACACCTGTGCAATACTCATGCTGTCGGATCAGCATCTTGAAATGCCACACCTGTGAGGTGGATGGATTACCTTAGCAAAGGAGAAGTGCTCACTATCACAGATTTGTTAACAATATTTGAGAGAAAAAGGCCTTTTGTACACATAGAGTCTTGGATGTTTGAGTTAAGCTCTTGATGAATGGGGGCACTCTAATGTAATATATATATATTTTTTATATATACATACATACATACATACATACACACACACTTCCTCAAAAAACATCAAATCTAAAACATTGTCAGAAGCTCTAACAAAATGGACAGCAAGAGGTCACTAGATTAGAGAAATGCTTTTTGATTCATTTTAAATGTCAGCTTATCACAGCCAAAGTCTTACCCTGTCCCACAGCTCATTAGAATAGTACTTTTGTTGAATTCATCTCTTAACATTTTAGAGACAACAGCAAGCAAGCAATGAAACATGCCACAGTGCAAGTGTTGCTGGTGCCCTGCCAGTGCAGTTCTGCTGAACCAGCACATTCAGGAAGCAGTCAAGGAGAGACTCCATTGAAGGGAAAAGTGCTTTAACACACAGCCTGATGGAGTCATTAACATCTACATCATTCATTAGCACCAAACAGACATACAATATTAGTAGGTGATGAAACAGACTGACATTAAATAAATCTAAATGCCTTATTAATCCTTCCAATATTTCTTGCCATGTCCAATACACAATCATCATTACACAGAGTCTTTATAGAGTAGCACTGACAAACGCATGCACACACACTATTGATTCCTCATGTAGTAAATGACAAAATGGCCATTATTGACTCTCAAATTCCCTTTCTGTATGAGAATAAAATGATATACAGCATTTTCAAGGTCAATTCAGCACTCAAAAGGTAAAAACAAGCATGCAATCCGTCTACTAAAATCAGTGCAACAACCTTAAATAAACTTGTTCAGCAGATCATTTTAAACATTCTTTGTCCATTTAGTTTCAGTCATTTAATTGTCAAATGGTTTAAGGTAATTAAAACGTATACTTTCAGCTTAACATAGCAGTATCTTTAGAAAGTGCTTGGAATACAGGAATATGATGTGCCCAATATAAATTTAAATCAATAAAAGTTGGGGGGTGAATTAACTAGTAATTACACAGAACTAGTATCTAGTCCCCCAAAAAAGCATAACGGGTCATAGAAAATGCATAACAGAACCACTTTTAATTGGTCATGAAGTTGTTATCTTGGATTTATGCAGTTCTTACAGTGATGTATAATCCAGGCTAAAAGCCTAATATCTAAAAGTGTGTGTGTACATAAAATATGTATATACGCATACAGATGTGTGTATTAGCTTCCTCACCCAGCAGAGCCCTCTCCCTCTGAATGTCTCTGAAGTTCAGGCCACTGGTAAAGGTGCTCTCTCTGTATCTGTGAAGGGCCTCTCTGCGCCCGTTGGTGCCCAGCTCCCTCAGAACAGAGGGCTTCAGCTGTGCTGCCTGCAGTCCATGAGCCCATTCTGAAAACTCTGGCACTGTCCACTTCACCAGGTCCTCCAAACGAACAATCACCTTCTCCGAAACTGCAATTACCTCGTGCTATGAGAAAATAAGAGTAGGGAGAAGAGTGTGAGATCAAGAGCTAATGTATTAACAGGGACTTATGTGCAAACACTGAACAACAGCTTAAAACAACAGTTGCTCTAAGAGTTACAATTATTATGGGGCCATAGCTTGCCATGGTCACAAGGGTGAACTATATAAGACAATCTGTTTTAAAATGTTGCCATATGGTTCTATTTTGAGAAATAATGGGCACTGTGTTGGTTATCGGCCCACAGTAGTAAGAGATTATTAAGCTGCAGAATTTGGAGGACAGATGTGTCCATCTGGAAAAAACTGACTGTTTAATGTTAATCTGGCATCTCTCTGTATAACTATTCCTGCCATTTAAGCATTTACATGCCCACATACTGTAGACACACACACACACACACACACACACACAGTACTATTCCTTCTACAAATTACATTTGCAGTGCCAATACCACCAGGCTAACAAAACTTGAGTTTATCAAAAAAAAAGTCTAGAAAAAAGAAATGCTTTAGTAGTTAGATTTATATGCAGTAAATGGGTCTTCAGTAAACAGAAACATCAAATATAGACCAACCTATCTATGGATCAAGTCTGTATGTCAACATCGAAACCTTGTTTTTGTAACACACACACACACACACACACACACACACACACACACACACACACACACACACACACACACAGTCAGACTGTATTTCAAAGCCCAAGAGGCTCATACATTATGTTAATTCAATTAATACAGATGTGCTAGACATACAATAATAATTTGGATTTAAAACAAAAATTACAAAGACAGCATGTGGACTGTACGTACCTTTTCCAAATCTAAAATTGGCATTGTTGATAAAAAGAAAGCAGATTACATTTTTGACAACCATTTCAGAATGTAAAAGCAATAGAAGATTGCTGTATTTATTCATTGTGCTTGACATAACTTGTTGTGAAGCTGGACAATCTCCTCACCTCTTACCGGCTTTTGAATGCTAATGTAAACTTGCCTACAGATTAAAATTACACAGCATGCGGTCACCTCCACTTTTTAAAGAGCAAATTATCACAATCCATTGATTCATTTGTCAAGTTTTACTTATTTTCGATGTAGCCCGCCAGAAAAAAATATGCATACGTCAATTTTATGAATGGTAAAATTAAAAGAATTATGCAATTAAGAACGTCCACTCCCCTGTTGTCCAAGATGTATGGCGTTAGACACTACAGTATATGCTTCACTATAGCCTGTTAATTTTAAACAGTTCAGTAGTTGGTCTATCCATTTTACAGAGGCTTATTCGTTGATACAATCTGATATTACTAAGCTAACTGTAAGTAACAATGCTGTTTTGCAAACTCATCTGAATTAAACCACAAATCAATCAACAGCAATTATGAAATTATATGATTTTACAACCAGAGCACATATTTAAATGAGATCCACACTGAGTGATCCTAGAGTAAAAATACTGACAATGTAAAAAATTATAATCTAAACGAAACAACTAGGCATATCACTGCGTTATGAACACTAACATGTTTCCTAGTGAAATTGTGTTGTTTTCTCACGTATTGAAAGCAGACACCCCTCAAACAACATTAATATATCCAGTACCAAAACAGGTACACAAAAGATTCTAGTTTTCTAATTCTGTGTTAGTTAATGGGTAAAACTTTTGTTATTGAAAATAAAACAATCCACAAGGAAGGCTGTTAGTCTACAGAATAAAAATGTTATTCATTATAAGACAAAATAACAGACTGTAAATAAATGCTACAGCAACCTTAGTTGATTATGCTGCACTAAATGGTTTATGATAAAGGTGATATATGATCCCTCTTTTGCTTTACATAAGATATATATACACACACATGTTCACAATATTATGATGTATGGAATGTCACCATATTAATTTGGAAGAACAGTTCTTTTATGACAGATGTATTATGCTGCTACATAATTATATATAATTTAATTATCTCCAAAGACCACAAACCATCAATATTCCTTATCATTATATATTTTTTTAAATACCACAACATTTGAACATTAAATTCCTACGTTTCACCATTGTAGGGCTAAATTGGTTGGACAGGCTTTTCTTAGTGAAGAGTCGGTGCCACAGACAGCCCTTGTCCAACTGAGAAGGTTTCAGTTGGGTGGCTCGGGGGTCAGCTCAAGAATTCCTTGGGCCAAAAGGAGATTAGTAATTGAGTAATGGACATGGTGACATGAACAATGCTCCTTGGTGCGCTCGGCTGAGAAAGTGAAACACAATATGAGTTCATTATCTTTCCTCCTCAGCACTGACCTTGGCTACAGTGTCTCAAAACAAACTCAACTATCTAAAGAAAGAGCTCAGGAGAGGCAATGAGGCAAAATAATTCTACTGAAACAGTTGATCTGGGATAAAAAGTTATTTATGTTGTCATACTGTATGTTTGTATGACTGCAAGATATTGACAATCAAGATTTCTGCTGAAAACTACAAGGAATTTCCATATTGTTTTGTGTACTTTACAAAATAACACACACAGAATTGAATACGATTTTACTTATTTAAATTTTCGAGGTATGTATTCAAAGGTCAAACTTGGCAAAAGTAAGCCTGTCATCCCGCATGAACCAGATATATAGACAGATCTGGATAATGAATGTCAGTTCACTAATGTAGAGCAACCTTTGGCTGATCACTATAATTTTGTCAAAGCAAGAATGCTATGTCAAGTTGCATCATGTTTCAGATTTGGTGACGTCCAATTTGCATATATGGACTTGCTTAATTGCAGCAACTGCCAGTGGTTTTTGGAGTCAAACATTGAGTCATGTGGCCTGTGACGCACATCTCAGTAAACCGTCTTGCTCCTTAACACACTGCTTGAATTATTCACAGGAAACAACATGCTCGGAGGAGAGCACATTCTCCAGCCATCAACCAGTGCTTGCAGTCACCTCACCTCGCCACATTATAGTCACTAGAGCATGAAGCATGGCAGCCCCGTCTGACATCCACCCCACCAATCCTAGACAGTTCTGGCTTGCATTACACCAATGTTCCCTAGAATTCTTTGGGGTTACAAAACAAATGTCTCATCCTCTGAGCGAAAACGTTAAAGTATTGTAAATTCTGTACATCTTTCACCATGGAATTACTGTGAACACTGAGGCTGTACCCACTTTGTTACAGTTTCAGATGGAAGCAAACAGGGTACTGCAAATCGTTTTTACAAAAGACCTTGACATAAATAACGCTGTTCTTTCTAGAACCCAGTCGACCATGACGTTAGAAAACAAACCACTAAAATGCATTGTAAGTACCACACAGAGAATTAAACATTGTAGGTTACCCTTGACTTATTAACTAACATACACTCAAAAGTTGAAGTTAATCTAGCTTGTTTATATTGGACTTATTTAAATTCATCCAGAGTTAGCATTCCTCTCATGTCAATCAAAGGAATTGGCATAGATGAAATGGGAGGATGCAGTCAAACAGGCATGTTCCTATTGTTGTATGTCTATCATCGTGATCAGGTTTGTCACTGGCAACATTTTATGAAAAAGCTTAAGAGTTTACTTTTCTCTAGTAAATACGCAAATCGCTCTGATAGTTGATATTGTTGTATACTGTTGGGTTTTGGAATACTGAGGGAAGTGACCCTACCTAAATAGTTGTTTGACTGGTATATTTCCAAAAAATATGACGACTCCTTCGGTAGTACGCAGTAAAACATTCAAGGAATTGTCTGGCTTTAACAAATACATTGTAGGTCTTTATTTCCATTTGCTACTGCCTTTTAACACAGTCCAGTGAGTAAGATGGCATGTGTGGCAAATGGCTTATTTGCATATAGCCCTAATGTAGCTGTGCTTGGCTTGCAAACAAATATCTGTATTGGGTCCAAGACTGACACATTTATATTGATGTGCTTTGGTTCGTCCCACAATAAAATCACAGATTTATCTTAAAAAGTTAGATTAATTATTATGGTTTGTTGCATTGAAAAGGGTTCTGATACTGCCCACATTTACTCAATGACTAACTTTTCAATTGGACAAACTAAACAGGAAAAACTCACTGAAGATTATTATTGTGGATCTGCACGACTGGCATTTTCTGCATGGTAGAAATGTTAGAGCTTCATGGCCGGCCATGTGCGCACCTTAGAGAGAACAGAGCTCTACATTCTTGATGGAACTTGGGAATTGTCAGGATGCTGCAACCTAGAGTAGAAACTTGGTCACAACAGATGCAGTGCTCAATTTGGAAGCCCAGTCCACACAAATGGTTATGGGTCCACAGCAGCCATGTGCTTGTGTTTTATGCTAAATGCTATCCGCAGGTATTTTACCTAATACATGATATTGAGAATGGAAGTGTTTATTTTCCATGAATGTGTAACAATCTGTTGATTATCAGATTTGGTTTTCATTGGATATTATTGAAGGCAAAATTCACATTAACCAAATGTGCTGGTACTCAACACCACCTGGCTGTTGTTTGTCCCATAGGTGTCAAGGGCTTAGCCCTAGCCAATTCATCCCCATGGGTAATAATCTAAATTATATTTCATTGAAAGATCTGTCTTGAGGTCAGGTATCATGTTTTGTGCCAACTGGAATGTCAGGGCCTAAATGTAACATTTTAATTATTTCTTACTGAATACAAAATGACAAAATCCATGAAAGCAGCCCATACTATCAATTTCTTGCGAGAAGAGCGACCAGAGCATGCACTGAATTACACAACAGGCCTGATATCTATGGCAAAACTGTGCCATATAAACCTTCATGACATTTTAAAAGTATTCACTGTAATAGATTAAAAGGACCCGTGTCACTAAATAACTAGTTTAATGCATGCGACTGTTTTGCAAAAGGCAGTTCTCAGACCACAGAAGGCTTGCCTAGCTAGCCAAATTCCTTGCCTGGCCAAAAGCTAGTCCACACCCATGGACTTTTCCACATTGAGTCTAGATCTGAGTATCTAAAAAACTTGCAAAACACTATAAAACTTCTGATTTGTCCAACAAACCAATGGATTGGGTGAAAGCCAGATCACACATGGTATTTTGAAAATATGTAGTTGACTTGGATACTCCGGTTAGAGATTATCTAAAAGCTGATTACTTTCTTTTGTACAACAACCGTCATTTAGACTTCACTAAACTCCTTCAATGATGGCAGTCAGACAGAAGAATGTAACAAATGACTGAGCAAAGATTTCAGCTTGAGTCACCAGGCAAACAGAATGCAGTCACAAATAGAGGTTTTGTCATAATGGGTGCACAACACAACGCCTTTATACATAGCATGGAGGCGTTTTCAGTTGGAGTAGGAGGAATGTCAGTTAAAGCAGTAGGACATGGGTTTACCTTGTCAATGCATTCACTGGGAGGGGCAAAGACCATACAAATGCCATAAGCCAGAGGGTAAATGACATAATATATTGATCACTGAACCCAAGAAGGGATATCCAGAGATAATGACCTACTTTTATCATACTTAGAAAATGACTTGTTATTGTGCTCATGACGTGCACTTGTGCTATAGATATGTGGTATTAGACATTAATCACAGGCTATACAACCAAGTACATTTCACAAATTTAAACGTGTCTCTAGTTACACTGAAGGCATTTTTGCATATTAGGGTAGTCATAAAGTAAAGCTCATTAACTATCTGCTAATAACTGCTGTCAGTTACTTGTTTGAAGAAAAAAATATATAACAATGTAATCTATGTAGGGCAATTTGCTCAGATTATCAGGTTTAAATTACATTTATTGAGAATGTTTGCATTAACAACATCGTTTTAGATACCATCATTTTGTCATAGTCTTCTTGAACTGTGCTCTCTAATTATCAATTTCCCACTATTGACACTCAAGATTCTAGAAGTCAAATAATACTATCCATATAGGGAATGTGTGGATGTTACCACTTTGAAATGCAGATCAGGTGTGTGCAAAATTTGACAACATTAAATAGACTTAAATAAACATAAAGCATGACTTTAAAACCAGCCAATGTTTACATTTTAAAAAGGGTTTGAGTAAAATGTACTAGTGTCAAATGATAGACTGTGCACTCAAAGTAATTATAGTCATCAAATTGTGCTTAAGGCTAATGCAAAAGGAAAGATTTGTATAATCCAGGATAAATGAAGAAAACAAGTTTAAGAGACATTGCAGTGTCTATAAATACCTTCTCATGAAATGGAAATATGATCGCTACCGTATTACTCAAAGGGTAAGAATGCAAACCATCAGGGGAGGAACATTTGGTTTCTATGTTTGCATTGGTATGAATCAAATTTATAGCAGGCTTTATTTTTCCATGCTTTGGACTTCCAAAATGACAATGGCAACCTTAGGCATATTTCATGTGATGTCCAAATCAATAGCTACAACAGCCAATTGAATAGCCTTTCTGGGAAGCAAACTGTAGGCTTATAGCATTTTTAAAAATACATTCACATAAACAATAAAACATCTAACAGGCTATTTCAGAGATTTTTCTGGATCACAATGGGGCTTAAGTGTTGGGAGTGGTCAATGGCTTGCCAGGGGGCATAGCCAATCGTGTATTGATAGAGGACTTCAGCCTGTCACTGACTGAATTTTTGTGAAAAGTTAAGAGGCCACTACCTATATCTAAATAATGTTTAAGACAATTTATTCAAAGTCTACACATTCCATCAATAAGATATTGTTTTTATTTAAGAAGGCTTTTCTATTATTCATGCCATTGAGCTAGAGAGCAAGATTGGTAGCACAAGATGTGTCCCTCTGGAACTTTATTTGGCAACTTATTTGCATGCCTTTTTACTAAAGCGTAGGCTTATAAAATTAACAAAGCAGTCGATTACCCCGTCATTATGGTTCAAATTCTGAAACTTTTGCGCTGCAACGTTTACAACGCTTTGTGTTCTGAGAATCACTGGTTTGAGCCCTGTGTCGGGCGGTCGTAGCGAAAATGTTACACAAAGCTAGTGGACATGCAAATCAAAGGGGCCATTTGATTGTTGAGGTCTCATCTATACATGTTAGCGCTACAACAAACTTTAAATTACTGTTGCTAGGGCTAGCCTAGTAGCAAACTTGTATCAGTCTTGACACCAGATAATGCCAAAAACAAAAGGTCCATCTATTTTTTTATTCGCAGAAAAAAAAACTAAATTTCTCTCACTGCCACACACTTATGCAATGTGACACTTACGCAATGTGACAATGTGAATATCAACATACCACAGACAAAAGTAGTATAGTATTTTGAAATTTCAACCTCAGGTAATTTCAACCTCTGTAGGCTATTTTTTGGCAAATGCTAGTTAAACGTTCAACTTAAATGTTCAAGTAGCAAGAATTTAATAATAACAAATTTTGCATTTTAATAAGAAATGTGACCGTGGCATACTTGTCAATGGCTTAAAGCACAGACAACCATGCCCATTAAAATAAGAGTTCACTTTTCTGACATTTTGATGTGTATGGTATCATTGTTAACAAAATATACAAATATTTGATTAATCTATAACTACTAAATATTTAGAAATTGGGATAGGAATGGAAAACAAGACAAAAGGTTATTGCACTTTGCTATTTATTTTAGCACCAGAGGAAAAGATCCATATGGAAAATATTTACAGTGATACATATCAAAGAGAAATCTTAAATTTTGATAGATTGCTCTTAACAGCTTAGACATTCAGTAATCCATCCAATTGTGCCCCAATTTATCCCATCACGCATCATGCCCTTCTTATTTTAGTGTGTTTGCATTACAGCTAACAAAACACCCTGTCTGTGTCAGTGATTCATCATACCATATTTTTTGTTTAGACTCTTTTCTAGGCCACTGATTTCTATTAACAAACATGTGTTAGCGGACTCCAACTTCAGCTTTGTTTAGTGTACACTCCTTCCTTTGAGCAGTGGCTAGCTAACATTAGCAAGCATTGCTAGCTATTGTTGATTAACTTCCCTTAACTATAGCTATGAATCAAAGACTAAGACATGTGTCCTCCAATGCATACACAGCCAAGTTATTCTGGTTCCATAACATGCTTGCTTAACCAAAAATCAATAGCCAGCACACATGCACTCTGAATTTAGAAGGAAATTCAGAAATGATAGTCAACATTTCCATTTTCCCCCTCATAAACACTAAGTGTTTTGACTTACAGTGATTACGAAATTACAATGATTACATTACTGCTTGACCCAGCTATCAAACCAGCATTTCCAATTTGATCACATTGCCAGGCCAGAAGGGAAAAATCAATAGGCAAATCACAACACTAATGTGTAAGTCAAACATGGAAACATTCATTCCACTGACTATAGATTTCAGAAATAACACCGTAATAATTAAACAAAAAAACTAAAAGCTTGTACATACCAAATGTATCTAAGGAGTACAGATGTTTCAGTAAGCTATCAACAACAGCAAACATAAAACATTGTTACTGTTTTATAGTCTAAATGTACTGCTATCATCATCATCATCCTCCTCATCATCTTTGTTGTACATTTTGATTCCTTTTTTGTATTTGTTCAGCATTTTCAAGCAGGTTTTGGCAAGTAAGAATTTCATTGCATAATTTACACTGTATTCTATAAAATAAATTATTGAAATATACAACAGTTGTCTCTTGTTCTGCATTGAATAAAAAAAATGGAAAATTACTATTTTGCTATTAATAGGTGACTTAACAGTTATGAATGGATCATATATACGCGGAAGAACTACTATTTTGAAGGGACGGGATGTGTTTGGCATTGCATTCGGCCAATGACAGGCATTTCACATTTTAACCCACACATTTGTAAAAATCTTTTTTTTTTATCTTTAAAAAACAGGCAATTTACAGATTACAATCTCACCCGTTTTTACTTCGGAATACAGCATGGCAAAATTACACAGATCTAAGCGAGCATAACATTTTCATATCGTTAGATAAACGAATGATTCCACCGAAATGAAAGAAGACGTTAGCTGCACTCATTTTCAATAGGCTGTGTGTCCTTATTAAAGAGTCATATGATGAACGACTATCTAGTTGTGTATCGAGGAGTTTTCATCTCTAGCTTAACCATTTCGTAATTTCCGTCAATATGTCACCATTTGACACGCCTAATGAAACATTTTTTACCAAAGGGAACCCGCATGTTTAAGAACAGAAAAGGCACAAGATGGATTGGTAGACTATAAGGATTTTCTTCCCTAATACAATTAACCTTGTACAGTGCACGGGCGACCACGCACAGCTGGATAAGATTTGAACTGCACCTTGAGTCGCTAATGAGGAACAAACCAGGCTAAATAGACAATAACACCTTAACCAAGAGAATTATGCGGTTCGTTGTTATCACAACAATTGCAAAATAATTCACGTTACACAATGTAGCGAACAGCCAAATAATACAAACAATTACATAATGATGTATAACAATATTTGAATTGGCTCGTTATTTTGGCATTGTAAAGTAGTGCAAGCAAAATTTATTTGGTAGTGTAAGTCATGCCGTATGATCAAAATTACGTTTTTTACCTCTCCATGGCTAACTGTCCTTCCCAATGGAGTATCTTCTGGTAAGAAATAAAGTTTTGAGCTTGATAAAAGTTGCTTAGTAGTTCTTTCCTCCCACAACAGCTGTAGCTCCGCTATGCAAATCGGATCCCCAGGTTTACATCTCACGAAAAAAAAGTCTCCAAGGGACAGAATCCTTGGTTTACCGTCCCGGTGAAATTTATACGCCTTGTAGAATATATATGGTCCGTGTAAACCGCAAGATGAGCCTACCCACTGTGGAGAAATAAACTTAATTAGCAATTCATATTCACTAAATTAGGAAACATAGAACAACACGATATGGGCAATGACTGTCTTGACAAATCCTTACATTAGGCACAAAATACGACCTACATATTATTTTAGGACTGATTTAGAACCACGTAAATGAGCCATATATTTAGTTAGCCCAATTCTGATAGCGTATGTAAAAACAACAATAACATTTCAGTATTGTGAATGTGCAGCAAATACACAGGAATGCCTACAGACTGTTGAAATCAAGCGAAAATAGAATACGTTCGCCTCTGATTATAATGTTACCTTGAGTGAGTTAGGCTCCATCTCGACGTTCTGAATTGATTAAACTCAACACGCTCTCCAAACTTGTTGGCTTGAATGGATTGCTAAAGGTCCTGTAAGGAACCTATTTTTAATTTAGTTTAAAAGCTGTTTGATGTCAATATATAACAGATACAAAACTATAGAATTCTTTCGAAATAGCATAATTGCATGGCCTTTGCTGCTGTGCGACAATTGAGTAACTAAAAATCCACATAAGCTAATGTTGTACCGACACAAACATCATTATTCAATTAAATAAAGCAAATAAAGCCCTATTTGTATTATTTAGTTAGACACATACAATGATAATATTAACGCAGCTTCAGTCAGATACGTCCTAAATAGTGTATTCACGCTATTTACTATGGAAAATATTTTGATGCCTTATACATTTTATTATTATTATTTGAATCTATATGTCTTCCAGGACCCGTGTTAAGATCGTTTGTATGAAAGAACATTTCTCACAGTAATGATACAAGGCGCTCTCCCTGAATGCCTCCAAGAAACAACACAACTAAAAGGCTATCAAATGTTTCCTCAAAGGTAGCCTAATGTTGGAACAAAGACGTTCTGTTGTTCTTTCAAGCGAATAAATGACAAATGTTGAAAGACAAATTTGGTCGAAGTTGGAAAATCCAAGCATCATGAAAGCCAATGGAAATGTGATAAAGCATGCCATTATGCTGAAATAACAAGCATAGCTTCTCTGATTAGGTTATTGGCTAGGAGAAGGCTGCTCTTAATTGTGCTGGGGACCGATGCAATAAATCGGTTAGGGCTATTCATGTCAAAGTGCTAGAGAAATATGTTTTACTGAGAATTTGGCAATAAAACAAGTCACATATTTTTTCAGGCGTTTTAAAACTAGGGTAAACCATAACCATTTTGGCATATTACCTACAATTTGTGCACGTTTAAAACAAATATAGCCAAAGGCACACATTAACAGTTTATTTTGATTACCACGTCAATATTGGAGATTTGAAATATGATCAAGGGATTGATGAATGGGTAATTTATTTGCCAGAGCAATAGTGACATAGGACTTACACTGCTATTTTCATTCAAGTGCATTCTAATCAAGCAATAAACAATACATTATTAAAACATGTGGGGCATACTGATCCCATTACATTCATTAGAATCACATGTTAGGGACAACATTTGGGCATGTTAGCTTGTTTTTATTAGGACTATGGCTTAAGTAAAATGGTTCTGTGTAGTTAGGCTATAAGGCACTCTTACTGTGGCTAACTATAATATACATATAAATAACATTGTTTCTGTAACTAGATATTGAGTTAAGACATATGTCCATTACTTTAAATTTTAATTAAACACTCTTAAGAAAGGCACAATGTGATTTGTCTGCATTATGTGTTTCCTGTAGTAGACTGAATCCTGCCCAAAATCTTATCTTCTCTGAATCCCCTAACCATTTAAATGACAAAATCAATGGACCCGCATTAATGACCGAGGACATAATGAAGTTTCTAGTCAATCAATAAGACTACTTTACCCCAGTCTAGTAATTTAATGTGCCTGTTGTCAATAGAGAGGATTTTATAGTGATCACCACAGTGTAGGACAAATTTCTAGTTTGATTTGCTTTGTAATTGAATTAGACATTTATTTTAATCTTTATTCACAGCAGTTATGAATTATGACTTTGGAGACAAGATACAAAAGAGGGAACAGTGCTGCCTCATAACCCTTTTATTGTGAAATAGCCGTTCCATGTTTTACATTCAGCATTCTGTAGAAGAAGGTATGGGAGCTATCAAATGATCTGGGAGTGTTGAAAATAAAATATTACTATACCTTCTTCAACAACTACAATAAGAAGGTACGTTCCATAAATTATGTTAAGTTGGGTTCTAAGCAGTTTAAAAAGACGCATTACTTAATAGCCTATATTTGAACACTATTAGTAATGAGATACACATACTTATACTCTAATAGTGACATTTTGTGTCAATGCATTTTCGTTGACAAACAAATAGCATGTCTATCTTCACACAGCATCATTTCGAAGTTACTGATTAAATAAACATTTACAATTGGCACCTGCTTCGTTTAAGACCGTCATTCAAAATACATCAGGCAAATTTGTTTCTCTGCACATGGTTCAGCAGTAACCTTACACCTGGCTTTGTGTTTGCATAATTAAATAACAAAGCCAGGGTCAGCAAGGTTTATTCAGAACATGTAATAGGAGACGTGCACAGCTTTGCAGGCTAAGTTTAGCACATAAAGTAAAAGCATCATTAAAGGATGGTCAAACATTTCTTGTGCAAACGTGCTGCATTGCTAATTTTCTCTAACCTTGGTTTTAGGGCAGAATGATTAATTGGACCAATATAGCTAGCATTTTTCATTGAGGTCAGGAGGAGGGGGTCTAATCCACCCCCAACGTGCATTGCTATGTCATTGTTTTATGCGTTTTTATACAACGCTGAGTACACAAATCTGCTCACAATCAAGCTCAATGAAGTTTTGTAATTTAAGAATTGATGCTTCTTGCACTGACTTTTAACCTAAAACAACTCAACCCTACCCATTTTCTATAAGCTGAACACTCTTTGTCTGAAGTTCCCTTTCTTAATCGTATACATTCAACTCAAATCCACCCATGGAACCAGTCACATTTCACCAACATGTAGCAATTGCACCCCCATTAGGTGCAGTAGTCAGTGAGCAAGGATTATGTGGTGCGCCTACAGGCAGGGCCAAAGCCTACACAGGGAAAAGTTGGTATGATTCATGAGGCCCTGTCTTGGCAGGACCCACTGATCGTAATAATATCAATGTCATCAGTAAGTGAGGGGCCACAGGGATATGTCTTTTCAGGGGCTCCAGTATTCCTGGCGATGACCCTGCCTACAGGCATGTTAAGGATTGTCATTTATAATACAAACATTTGATGAAAATATTAAAACATTTATGAATGGCAGATGTTAGAATTAATTAGTTGAATGCAACATGCAGTTTTTTTACATCCCTTACGACAGCTGAATGTTTTGCTGATTTCAAGTGAGCAATTTTATTTAAGCATTAGAGGAATATCAGCATGAATCAGAGAACAGATATTTAAAGGGGCACTGTGTAGAATCCTTTATCTAAGATTTACAAGACTGAATTTAAACAATAACGCAATGTGTCTCATACTCATCTTGCCAGAATAGTACTAGCTAATACAAGCTGGTTTAGGGTGGGGAGTTTCTAAAGCAAGTATGAAGAGACTGCACATCAACTCACACTGATAGATGCAGCTTTGAGAAAGTATATATGGGCATATGATTTTTAGCTACTGGTTACATTGATTAATTATAATGAAATGTTAACTTTTCAAGTCTTTTTCTATTTACATTTTAGAGTGACTTACAGTTTATAGATAACTAGGTAGGACAACGGCACTCAGATATAGTATTTTGTTTGTTTCTACAAACAGTGCCTTAGCTATCAGGAGATTCAGTGAAGGACAAAATAAATTTCAGGTGCAATCACGGTCCCCCACAGGGCACCTAGTTCCTGTAGTTAATGCAACCTTAAACTAAAAGCCAGTGGAGTATGCCGAGGAACAGGGTGACATGGCAGAATGTGGGAATGTTGAACACCAGGCATGCAGAGTCAGTATTTTCATGGCAAAAGCAATTAGCCCAACCAACAGTGAGTTGTAGTAGTCTAGCCATGAGATGACAAGTGCTTGTTTGAGTACCTGCACTGTTTCCTCTGTCAGGTAAGGCCACTGTTGTTTGCGGAGAATGATCAGGTTTGTCCATAGTCATGCCAAGGTTCTCAACTTAGATAATTCAAAAGCTTAAATTGTGAAAATATTGTTAAAAGGTACTGGAGTAAAACCATCAAAGCTGATTTACGAATGGTTGAATATATTATGCATTTTCACAACTCTCTGGGTGTTAATTTAATATATAAATCATCTAGTTCTCATCAACTCTCAGTGTATGCATTCATTGGAACATTGTGAGATTGTCTATACACCCACGTTTTTGAAACGTCAAACGTCTGCAGAGTTTTTATGTTAAATTACATGTTTTTTGCTAGATTTTGTTTGGTATAAGTGTTTTGAGTTTTCACAAAGAAAGTTTTGTATTTCATATGGAGTGACAGTAATGAGGAAACAAGTTATAAAAATGGCTAGAGCTATTGTTCCAATGCATTGGAAAGGGAAACACAATGTTCAGAATAAAGCTCACAATCAAAGATCTCAGCATTAATAATTGATCCCTTTTTATGTGGCAATTTAGGACTTGAAGTTGCTATGGTGACAAGATATTTTGAGCCAGCTAATGACCTACGCAAAAACCCTTCCCTGTAAACTTCACTTGAGCTAAATAAGATGAGTACTGCTTTCGAATACATGGATGAGAAGAACATAATCCTGGCTATTCTTCAGTTTTAAAACAGAGGGCAAATTCAGGTAATAAATCAATATAAAACATCTGTGGGCTGTTTACTGTGAGTGGATTTGATCCAAGTAGCAACCCACACTTCTATTCATTTCAAACCTCATTTCAAAATCTTTAATACAAATCCAGCATGAACACTTTATTTTGGAATTTGACAAGTTTTGAGCAGACACTTCATGGTGAATCAGATTTTTCAAATTAGTCTGGAGCCCATTCAGCTGTTCCACTTGGCAAATGTGTCATGTTATCCATTTATGTCCACATTCTCCCATGGAAATGCTTGACATGTGATATTTAAAAATGTTGCTCTGGCGGAGACATACGGGTAAAACAATGATTTAAAAGTGCCATTCCTGATTACTGGCACACTTGGTGAAGAAAAATTGGCAAATCTAACCTTTATTTATTTATTTGTTGTAAAATTTGAGTAAATTCTTAATAAAGAAATAAAGGTTAATAATTGGGGTGTGGTGATCCTATACTACTTATGCTGAGATTATAGTTGGGTGTTATACTAATAACTGTTTTGGATGCAGACTCCATTGCAAGCAGTCAGAACCTTTTGCAAAAGCTTGCCAAATAGCAACAGCTGACATTGTTTTTATGTTTAATGCCATTCATTTCAGATGATTACACAAACATTTTTACAAGCAGAACATTCAATCAAGTCAACTTTTTTTAATATAATACAAAAGCAGTGTGGACTACCCTTACAAAAAACTGGAGGCTTTATTTTTACTGCCACCCACATGGCAGTGTCAAAAATAAGTGATCACCAAAATGTAAAAATGTATCTGTTAAATTCCACCTCAGACACACCTCATTTTACTTAATGAGGTACTGATTAGGTGATTACCTGAACCAAATCTAATTTAACGAGCAAAAGTATAAAAACCCCTCCTGTGGTCATCACTATCCTCTTGCAATAAAAACAGCTGGATGGCAAAAACTGTGCAAGTAGTACCTAAAAGGTAAGGTATTTAAAAATGCATATGAATTTGTTTTCTTTGCATTATTTGAGTTCTGAAAACAATGCATATTTTGGGGTGTATTTTGTTGTTATTTTCTACAAATAAATAAGACAATATTCTTATTTGGAATTTGGGATTAATGTTGTCAGTAGTTTATAGAATAAAACAAACATTTTCATTTACTTAAACACATACCCATGAATCGTAAAACCAGAGAAACTGAACATTTTGCTGTTGTCTCTTAATTTTTGACAAAGTTGTATATATCCCTTCCAATAGCAATTGCACTGTTGTTTTGTTACAAAAATTTTATCCTTCATTATACAGTAAATATCTTCATAGTACAATAAATTCCCAAACTGTTTTGATCTATTTATTCTGATACTCCCAGTGTAGTGTCAGTTTTAATTTGAGTGTATTTTAATTCATATTGGATGAATGATTAGGAAATTACAGCATGTTAGGTACATATATGGGTGCTAAAAGTATTTATACTGTTGACTTCACTACTGTTTATTACTTTGCATTGGTTAGTGCATGCACAAGCGAGCTGTCAATGTCTAGTATGGACTGTAGCCTTTACACTGGCAGTCTTCTGTTTGTCTGAAAACATGCAATCACAAAACAGATATATTAGAATTCATTGATTAAAGACACAGCAGAACATAAAGTGCTTTAAAATCTAACTTTGAAAAAAGCACTGGTGAACTCAGCCAATGGCAAATTGCATGGTAGACCAAGCAACACATCTACAGTAGTGAACCAAAGACTACTTTAAAGAGAAAAAAAATAAAATAATGTTTCAAACATTCTCAAGCGGGTAGTTGTGGATGTGTCAGCCACTACCATTTGCAGAAGACTTGACCTGCCTAAATACAGAGGTTGGACACATTTTTATATGCTGTCTTACTTGTCGGGCTAATTGCTATGCAGAAAACCTGGGCTTGTATTTTTGTAGTTTGGGATTAACGTTTGAAAGAACTTAATGAATATAAAATGTTATTGGCAGTGTATCAAATACCTGTTCTCCCCACTGTAGTAATGAAAAAACTAATGTTGTTGATGAATGTATCCTTAGTGAGCCTACTGCTGACACAGCTAATTTCATATCAAACCAATTCATAAAATGTTTGATAACTGCTGACTATAACATGACAGTCAAGACAACTGCAATGGAGTGCCTCACATTAGCTTACCACTGCAGTAAGAATGCTGTCCTAAAACTCAAGTGATTCACTGCCACCTTTTGGATCACAGAAGAATTGCTACTTGGAACAATACTGTTAATAATAATTTGTGGTAACATTCCATAATCATAAACAGATGTGCTTTTCAGAAAGTCAGAATCTGTGATCAGGCAGTCCATGTACTACCCAATTAATGAATGAACAGTTATATCATACCAGAAATCTGTCCAAATAGATAATACTGTAATTCAGAAAACTCTGATACATGTAATTTTTTTAGCTAACCTGACCAATAATAAGGGGGTGAAGCACACAGCACGCCCTCAACAAATGAATAGGTGAAAATGCTTTTGATTCAAAAGCCTATGCATAGCAGACAAGTTAGGTGGACGGTCAAAGTTATGTAAGCCCAAGAGGATTCAAAGTATTCATCCACCATGTAAAAATAGCATGGAAGTCAAATAATTAATCAATCAAGTTTACACACTATCAGAAGGTTATCATAATAATTCTAAGGGTAAACCTTTTTGTTATGTGCAAAAGTGGAACAGTTGCACATAACAATGAATCTCTGTTTACATATGGTGAAAAATGTGTTCCTTAGCTCAACTACTGATCTCTTAAAATGAACTATCTTGTCCATTCCAATCAAAAATAGATACCAGGGTAACATAGGCAGGACCTGAGATGTCACTACGGAATAGAACTAGGTGATGATTTTGTTGACCAAAGTGTATGGCAACTTTCAACAATCCCTGCTTCGCTAAAAATCCCAGTTCCTCTACTTACTTCGCAAAAAATATTTCCATTTCTCCCATTAGTAGTAAATGATACTTTTGCATTAGTTATACATCTGGCGTACTTTAAATATGTAATGGTTTGATTCTGTGATTGTTTGTGATAATTAGTTTGATACAATGTTTTTTTAATTTATTTATTTTTTTCCCACTGAAGGCCTAGGTACAATAGCCATGGTTTGCCACTGGTGAAACTTGAAAATTGACCACCAGAGGAAATTAAAGTGCAATTAGATTTAGAATAGATTCATGGATGGCAACAATGGTGGATTGGTCTTTTTTTATTTTTTGAGCAAAACAAAACAAACTGTGGGATTAATGTAGATATTCTATTAAGCAGTAGAGATTTAAAGAATACCTACATTTTAGAACAAACCCCTAACCCAGTAAATTTCGATCCCTTATAGAGGTTCAAGCAGACAAACAATTAGAACAAAGACAGGAAAAGTCTGTTCAGTTGCCAAGGTAACTAACCTTCCAACACAGACATAAATAGATACTGCATTCCATTCTGCGAGAACCCGGTAAAGAAGTTGATGGGGGGTGTCACCTGTGTATCCGTGCCATTAAAACTTTGCCATTACTATAATATTGTTGCCCATGCTGCCCAAGTTCTACATTTCTGTGTAATTCATTGGCTGATCCTCCGGATGACCTGGTAATGGTTTAAACCTCATGAACAAGCAAGTCATCAGGAGGGATCTGCCGCTAACCAGCCGCATAATCAGGAGGGATCAGCCAATGACCAG
>JACXGJ010000080.1:14777-90247 GCA_016801105.1 Esox niger | reverse complement strand
ACCAGCCACATCGTCAGGAGGGATCAATGAATTTGGAAACTCCAACCAGTTAACAATGGTGGATGCTTTTAATGGTGATGTCCATGCTAGAATGCATTTTTGTCCTGGATGTGTTTACTAAAAGGCATGGACAATGGCATTGATGCCATCTTGATTACGTCTGTTCTACTTTGGATGTAATATGACACAGGAAGGCAGAGTGCTGGGTTCAAGGGCAGGACGCTGTAGATGTTTGTTTATCCAAAATATAATTGGTGCAAGATCTCATGGTCTTTATACAGGCACGTGTCACCAACACAGGTTGTCGGCCCAGGCAAGGAACCCTAATGTTAGGCAAAAAGGCATATTCCAAAAAAGAGACAGAAGTCAGATGATCAGACCACCAGCTACTGTACATAAGGGAATGGATTAAAGTGATCGATAAATGAGTAAACACAAGCTAGAATGGTTGTTACACGGTAGGCAGTAATCGTAGATAGAAGATTACTCAAACAGACTTAGTAGAGTCATAACACAAAACATTACCTCACGAAGAACTAACACAGAAGGCCTGAACAAAATACTGTGCTAATGAGAGCCGGTTTGAAGCCACTGAAATGTAACGGGACAAAGGGAGCGGGCTGCACTGAGGAATGACAATAAGAGAAGAAAATAAAGAACCATGGTAAAACCAAAAAAGGAACCAGTCAAGCCTAGTTCAGTTGGCCCGCAATTATAAGTAATAAATGTTGTGGCCCTCCCCGGATTCAACACGCGTCTCCCACGTAAGAGGCTGTGTCTTTAAACCATTACGCCACGGAGCAATACGTCTGCCGAGAGTTGGTATAGGAGAAACTGCCAATTACATTTCATGGCACAATGTTCATTTTTTCTTTCGTGAATGACATTGATACAATATCTATCTACATAGGTGACAATAACTGACTGTTTTGACGAATCGTGGAAACCCCATACTCTTCTACTGCCCAGGGGGTTGTGATGTAGCCTGTATTACCCTAACAGCATGCATGGATGTATACTTCGAAAATGGAATGAACGTTATGTATGAAGGTAAAACAGCAACATATGTTTTTTTTTGTAAATAAGGTTGCACTTTAGTAAAAAAATAATATTAGCAAACTTGGAATTACTATTGTAAAATTACTATTGTATTACTATACGTATTATTATATGTAGAAAAGATAACTTTTGTAGTTATATAAAAATGTGCATAATTGTAACTAACTTTATATTTGGAATCATGAAACTCCTTAATAACACTTGAGAATGTAAAATACTGACGCTCAGAGGCTTGGTCACAAATATTTCGCTACATCTGTGACACTTTTTTTTTTGTCACAACAAAAGCATCCCTCAGTTGTTGATACTTTACCAAACCTTTTATCAGTTTGTTCAACGTGACAATGCATTTGAAAAGTATGAACAACTGTTTTGAATGAAAACAATATAAATGGTATAGGAATAATAATGCGCTAAATTATTACAATGAAAATATTGTAATTAGCTAGGAATTGACATAGCAATTTACCTACTGAAACTGTACCCTGTGCCCTGGAACAGAAATTCCTATAAAGTATCAAAGAGGGATCAAATTAAGTCAACCTTTTGCGAAACAGTGGCGACAGCCCTAGCAGATTAAACAAATGTGTTTAATAAATGCAAACACATTAAATTATAAAGAAAAATACCTGTTATGATGTGAACCATATTAAATTGGAATGTATACGCCTAAACTAGTTTGCAATGTGATTCTATTATTCTGTGGAAAATACATATCCATTTCAAAGGCAAAACGGTAGTAGCAATGTAAGTTCCTTGCTAGTTTGTAGATTTACATTTTAGTAATTTAACTAGTAGACCCCAAAAAACAGTTTGCATTGATTTAGCTAGGTGCAAAAATCTAAAAGGTTTGTTATCCCATTAAAACTGATGTAGGCTACGAGAAGTTGAGTGTGCATCGGCATGTTTTTTGGGGTTTAAAAGGTGAAAATGTGTTGCGTTCACAATGCATTCAATTCATTGGTCAGGAAAAAGTCGGCCAATCAGAGTCCTCTGATTGGCAGGTTGCTCCGCTTGCAAATGCTGTGAAACGTACAACCGCAGACTGTGATTTATACAAGTAAAAAAAAATGTTGTCACAGTTCTAGCGAAATATTGGTGAAGAATTCTGAGCATCCGTATTTTATATTAACAAGTGTTAATAATTAGTTGCATGATTCCAAATATCAAGTTAGTTACAATTATGCACATTTCTATACAATGACCAAAGTAATAATATGTTAGATTTTTTTGGGGCAATTTTTAAAAAAATAATTATGCAACCATTTTTACAACAAAAAAACCTGTGGCTGTTTAACCTTCATTGTTATTGCCCACCCTATATTCAACCCTCATGAGAAGCTGTCTTTAACCACTACGCCCCGCAGCTGTGCGTTTTCAAGTGTCGGTATATCGTCTCGACATTAGATCATTTTGTCATGCAGTAACATCATGCAAAGTTTGAATATTTTGTTAGACACCATTAAGTATTGTCTTAAACCGACTAACGTTTCTTATTAATTTTCTCCCCCACAAATAGCATCTACGAACCATATGACTTTTGCCACTGGCCGTTTTAAAAGCTGATTAGCCATTCTTAGTCAAGTGAAAGATGAGAGAACCACGTAGTGAGCAAGGTTTTTGTCTATCTTGAACAAATCATTAGGCATAATTCGAAAATCCACCAGAAATAATCACAGTATAACAGTTAACAGTTTTATTTTAGGCCTACTATAATGGAGCTACTGAAGGTTGTCACCAGCAAAGTTTGTGTCTATACTGAAGAAATGCCACTGGCCATTTAACTGGCTTATTAGCCATTCGTGAATGACACTGATACAGTAACTATCAATAGAGATGACGATTACAGTCCTTTTCATCAAGTGAAAAGAGGAGAGAATCATGTAGCCAGCAATGTTTTTGGCTCTTCTAGACCCCTTATGCGGTCCAGCAAAAAAAGGTACTGTACATACAAAACAGTACAAGTAGACTGGATGGGGCAACGATAGGGAAAAGGAGCTTTACAGTGGGCAATAAACTGATAGCGTTCACTCTGACCTGCCATCCCTGCAGGATCTCTACACAGAGAGGTGTAGGAGGAGGAGCAAACAACCCATGCCATGGACTATTTACCAAGCTGCCAAGTATTCTGTCTAAAATTAACAGGCTATGGGACAGTTTCTTTCCTCAGACCGTAAGTCTGCTCAATTCAGGAACCCCTCTTCCCTTCCATCCATAGTCCCATGCAAACCTGTCTCTTTATATTATGCTCATCTGCCAATCTTTTCATGCACACCTGTCACTTTTACATTGCACTACGGTTGTACAGTTATTAAGTTATTATTATTGATGTGTGTTTTTGTATAGTGTTATTATTGATAGTTTGTGTTATCTTATTTTTATGTTATAATTACTGTTACTTTTTTTTACTTTTAACTGCACTGTCAGGAGTAGGAAAACCAATCATTCCATTGCCATAACTTGTTATTTCAAATGACAAATAATCCTTTTGAACTTTGAACTCTGAAGTATGAATTTGAACTTTGAAGTATTTTGTGGTTTGAACAGAAATGAATCGTTGGTCTGCAGTTAAATATTCACCAATAAATGGGTGGAGGTTTACCCAGATTTCACCAGTCTTAAAAGGGCAGATGTCTTCAATTTGCTATGTAGTTACGTTATCTAGCTTGCTTGTATCTTAACTCCAGGTTAAATTTAAAAAACGTTTCTAGCTAAAGAACAATAAAGAAAGTTACTTTTCATGATTGGTCATGGGATGTTGCTTGCTAATACCATGCAAACTACAAGCAAAGGAATCTGTGTGTGATTCACTTCAAAACATAAACAAAAAACAGTGTTTGAGAATTTGGTTGCATTTATCATGACTGTGATTAATTATTACTAAATTCATCAATGTTCTTAACGCATTAAGCATAAAGCATCATTGGGGTTCAATTTAATGAGAACCTTAGCCAACAGATTGTACACACACACTTCAAGATGTATTAAATACTGAACATCTAAAGAAATTTGGCTCACATGAAAGTCACTTTTTTCTTAAAAAATATGCCGGACACAGATTTAATTTCAGTGGAATTGAGGTTTATGTGATCCAAGACCAGACGCATCAACAGAGGCTGGTTTAACTTGGAACCCTTACCTGTGAGACATTAAATAATAAAGACTATTAGACATTCATACAAAAATAATATTGTTCTGTGAGGGCATGAAGTCATGTGGAAGTGACTGAAAGTTGCAACCACTGGTCTACATTAAAAGGCAGATTCCTTCAATGGCAATGAAATTGATAAAAAGTAATTTCTCCCACTGAAAATTAATCTTAATTCTTGTTTAGTTAGAACATCAAAATTGAAAGAAGTAAAACATTGAAACAACATCTTCATTTCATTTAGGCTATATTATCGAAATATATTATGAAAGCCAGAATTTCAGGCTTGTGTAAAATTACCTCCATATGGGCTACATGTGTTCATGCTTATGGATCGATATGACACAACTTTTCCATTTGATTGTCTTCTCTGCACAAGGGTTTGGCTAGCAAGCATAATGCATTGTTGAAATCTAATTGTATGTCTCATTCCTAAGTCAGTGTTTTTACAGCTGGGTCTCTACTGCCAGATGGGTAGATAAAAATTGTGTCACCAACAGGCCCATTTCCATAGGGAGGCAAAGCTTGAAATTGCCCTGCGGATAGAATTTTTCCCATTAAATTCTCTGCTGTTAACCGCAACCACATGTTATTGCGCACAGTGCATTTGACCGGAAATGTCTGGGAGATCATACTATTACTTGCTGCTATTTATACTACCTCTCTGCTGCTGCTGACCACATGACATTAAGTAGCTTGATGAGTTTGCAGGAAACAAGTGCATGTGTTGTGTATCTACTGTATGAAAGCCGTAGACGCTAACTTGATGTACTAGCAAACAACAGATAATGGGCTCCAAGGTGACCTAGAGGTCAGGGCATATGACAATAGTCCTCAAAGGCCCTGGGTTCTAATCCTCCAACCACTAAGGTGAAATCTTTGTTGTTCTGTCCCTGAGCAATACACTTAACACCTAATTACTCCTCCTTTCTCCAGTAACATTCCCCCCAGGTCATTGCTGTAAATAAGAACTGTTTATTAATCAACTTGTCTGGTTGAATAACAGTAACAATTAAAAAATAAGAAGTAAAGCTAAGGAGTGAAGTGTCTAGATTATGTGTGTGAAGATTGGACTAGAGTTGCAGTCAGGAAAGTTGAAACCTACTACAACAGATAGACCTTTTTAAGAACCTATCGCTTAGGTTGAGGCTTACCTAGTTTCAAAAGCAACTTAAGTAGCTAGTAGCTAAACTTTAGTTACAGAGCATTAGATAACCTGACAGAAAAATCAGAAAGGCTTGGCATGTTTGTTGATGATTGTTGAGCACAGGAAGCAGCGGCGGGGAGACCACGCCCCCATACATATCAATGGGTCTGCAGTAGAGAGAGTTCACAACATCCGGTTCCTTGGAGTCAACATCAGCAATGACTTGACCAGGTCTCATCACTCTAACATCTTTGTGAAGGAGGCCAGGAAATGGCTCTTCCTATGCCGATTAAGGAGATTTGCCATGGATTCCAGAATACTCACCAACTTCTACAGATGCAATATCGAGAATATCCTGTCTGGCTGTGTCACCGCCTGGTATGGCAGCTGTACCGCCCTTGACCGTGAAGCACTTCAGAGGGTGATTAAAACAGCAGAGCGCATCACAAGGTCTGACCTGATCTCTACACAGAGAGGTGTAGGAGGAAGAGCAAACGGATCATTACGATCATCATTACAGATCCCAGCCACCCACGCCATGGATTGTTTACCAAGCTGCCGTCAGGCAGAAGTTACAGGAGTATTCTGTCCAAAACTAACAGGCTACTTGACAGTATCTTTTCTCAGGCTGTAAGGCTGCTGAATTCAGAAACCCTGCTCCCCTTCCATCCAGAGTCCCATGATCCACATCTGTCACTTTATATCATGCTCACCTGCCAATTATATCATGCACACCTGTCACTTTTACATTGCACTTCGGTTTTACAGTTGTAAAGTTATTATTATTGATGCATGTTTTTGTTGATTGTTTCTGTTATCTTCTTATTTTCATATTGTAATTACTGTTACTTTCCCTTTTAACTCCACTGTCGGGAGTAGGAAAACCAAGCACTTTATTGCCATAACTTGTAATTGCAAATTACAAATAAACCTTTTTCACTTTGTTAACTTGGCATGTCAACAAAGGCATGTGTATAAACCTTATGGACTCTTAGAAATTATATTTGCCATCTGGTGGTTCAAATTAGTTTCTCACTATCAACTATGTTATATATCTCTGCAAGCAAAGGAAACATTTGGGGATTTTAACGACTGTTTAAATTGATCCGAAAAAACTACTTTTTTGTATTTTTACTGATAATAATGTAATAGAACACATTTGTTCTGTAAATACTACAGCTATATTCTAGTAATACTGCTACTACTGCTATTACGGTTAATAATATAATACTTTTAATAAATCTTTTTTTTTTCAAATTATCTGCGTCACAATGGTTTGTCATTTTGAAAAAGTAGTTTGTCTCCAAACATTTTGTTTTTCAAAAAGCTGGATAAGCCTGGATAAGCACCCATGTGTAACCACTACATAAAGGTGACCATAACAAAAATCATCCGGGTATGGTTGTCACACCTTTCAGTATTGCCAGTAATTCCAGTATTGGTCCAAAGTTTAAGGTCTTGGATATGAATTAATATCACTTTTATCAGCATAACATGTTTTAACATGAAGTAATAAGCCATGAAATACACTCTGAGAAAGTGTGACAACAGACCCCATCACAGGGTTCCAAGGAGATGTGCATCAAGAAATACCTAGAAGTACCAAGAAGTTCTTAATGTTCTTAACACAATTTATCATGGGTCACTCTATAATGTGTAAGTTTGTACATAATGTATTTAAATCCCATTGTGTTTAAATGAATGTTTATTTAGAGGTAATCCACATATAGCGGCAGGCATAGAAATATGAAGGTTTTTAATGAAGCAAAACATTATCCATCAGTCAAGAAAACAGTCTGAAACATAAACTATAAAATTTATGAAATCTTTTATAACTTATTTGAGTGTGTATGTTTGTGTGAATATTGTGTTTGTGTTAGTAATCTGTAAGGGGTGCACCCAATTCTTGCATATTTTGCACTTCAGCCATGTTTATTTGGGTTGGCTGTTAGAAAAGGGCCCTGCCAGTTTGACAACCATCCCCCATACCTGTGTGACAACTAGCCCCATTTGAACTCTTGAGATAAATGTTTAGCTAGAAACCACATGGCTTTACCTAGCATCTCATAAATATACTGAGACAATCGCTAAATGTAAAAAGTTACAGAAGATATTTTATACAAAAGTAAATATTTACTTTTACCCCTCAAAATGAGAAACTATTCCCTTACGCCAAGATTTTCAGCTCTCTGTACAAACTGACAGTATGAATAACCTCATACAAAGAGGTCAAACATTTAATGAGAAATATTTTACACAGTGCCCCCTAGTGCCCCCGGGTGACAACCAACACTGATCTCCCTAAATATACATTTGACTGATCAGATCTATCAGGTCCTAACTGATTTGCTTTACTTTTTCTTAGGCTTTTAAATGTTATTTTTGGAAGTTAATTCATTTTTAGAGACAGAACTGTCACTGTGGTAGTTGTCATAATAACAGAGACTGACATCATTGTATTAGTCAGTTATAATGTGCGATTTTGTGTCATTTGTTGAATGCCTTCTCATTTCAAATCTGCACAAATGGGGTAATTCACAAGGGACAACTACCTAATTGTTCTCCATGAAGCCATTGAGTTTGCTGACTACATTTGAAAAGGTCTTTTATCCCAGTCTGAGTAATGGGATAAATGCCATGTACATAATCTAATGGTTTAAAGAACTAAAGGAGCAACAGTAAAAACTTGCAGGAGGCAGGAGGTTTGGAATGTTCAATTCATAGTAATTTAGAGGAGAAATGAAGGTGAAGATACCACTGGTAATACACCATCATCTTTATCATCTGTAATGTACAGATTCAAGGTCAGGTATATTATTGTCCAGAAGGTTAAGCCAGTATCTGAAAGTTAGCTGGTTCCAGTCCCTGAGTAAAAAGATTCAGATGTGCCTTCGAGTAAATCTCTTCTGTTTAATTTATCTATAAGTTGCTCTGGAGAAAATGTGTACATCATACAAATGACTAACATGTTTGATATTAAATCCATTCAGTAGTGTTATTTGATTGAATGAGTGACAAGGCTTACATTTGAATCCGTTTGTACAACTTCGTGGATATATGCCATTACTGAATGTGTGATTAAACGAATCCACAGAATACGTATTTTCAACCAGAAAGAGTTATTTTCAATCATGTGCCACTACGGAACCCAACTATTACTTTGACAATGTTTTCCGATGAAATATGAAAATAAAATCATACAAACATCAGGATCGTATTTGACGATAATTTATTATCAATATAAAACATTAAATAATGGATACATTAATAAGAATAGTATTTAAATCAGATCTGTGATTGAGAAATGTGTGGATATTTATTGGCTTCAAGACTGTATGGCTTATTTTTACTGAATCTTATCACTTATTGTGATAATACAAAAAGCTTTGTTATCCATAACCAGTTTTCATGTTCAACCCATAAGTTTCTTTCTGTTAGACGACATTCATGACGTGTCATAACATCCATAATGTAGAAACATGATCTCTAAAAAGCGTCTAACCGAACCACAGCCTGTGCACAAATATGTGCTTCCGCATATAGCCTAAATCTCGGGTGTTTTATACAACAACACAAAAAAGTCAATTAAATACTTGGACTTAACTTCAACTGTACCTTTCAGTAGTTCAAAATATATCATAATATTGTAACACAACTTGCTGGCGAGACTGAATCTATTTTAATGTATTTGAGAAATATGGCCTTTCTCGGATCTTTCCGGGCATGCAAATTTTACAGCTCTGATAGGATGACCCATTATTTTAATTTAGGATAGATCGCAGTATGTACTTCGTCAGCAAAAACAACTGTGTTGCCTGATGTCCTGCACAATTTAGCTATTTATATGAAAGTTTGCGTGAATGAAATGGGCTTCCACAGATATTGTCTTAAAACATAAATTAGCACGGATTTTCAGTGGAGTACGAAGGATTAGTTTTATACTTGCAATGATATCTGGCCACCCAGAGTAAAAAACAATTGTGGAGTAGGGTTAATTTGGTGGCCCATTGATGGTTTCCTGTGGGCTGGGGTTTGAATGTGCAGGAATAACGGGACAGTGGAACCGCATATCTTTACCGTAAAGCATCATGGCTTTTTTAGTCAAATTTTCATGTGCGATTGTTACTAGATTGCTCTTTATACTTATTTCACTTATCGGAGTTTGGAGAGTGAAGTTAGTAAAAAATGACAACACCTACTGGTTTATGACATTCCTCTTTCTACCTCTCGTTGTCGAAATGATCATAACTTTAAAAAGAAGAAATGGAAAGGATTATAAATGGTAAGACATCTAATCATTTGTTCTTCAGAGTGAGCTATTTGTAATTTCATCTTTGGTTTTACATCAGTATTTGCAGTGTCACGTGTGGACTATATAAGTATTTTAACCCTGAAACCTATAATAAAACAAAATACGTGCATAATACATAATGACCTTTTTTCTGTGAAAGAATCCACTCTATGATAGCCTAGTCTTGTAAAACAGTATCCATATAATTAGCTAGGACCCTTAAACTCGAGAAATGAACATATGTTGATGTATTCACGATTTCACAGACAAGACAGAGTATCATCTAAATATACGTAGCATTTTCAATATTATATTAATATCATTTTTAAGTGTTCAGGGACTGTGCCGTAGACATTAGATTACTAAGCACGTTCATTGCTTATTTTACCTGATTTTTTGTACTCTGTCCCAAGATACTTAACAAAACAATTGGCTAAGCAGCAGGATGCATACTTGGTGGGGAGGGGTAATGAGATAGAGTAAAAGTGGAATAGGGTGGAACAGGGAATAGGGTAAGAATTACATGTTTGTCTGACTAGAACACATTCTGTGAGCCTCAAATAATGTATATATATTTTTTGAGTCCAAAAGATGACAATGGCATCATTTGACATTCTATTTAGTCTGTTGTGTTTGAAAAATGCTCTGTGGTTATCCCTATAATCAGGGATCACGCATTTTATACCTCTCAAATCATCCCCCTTACTGTGCCTGGAAGCAAAATACACTTAGGTTCTATTCAAGGCAAGTTTATCACAGTTTCAGTTGATTTAAACTTTGTAATTATTGCTCTAATATAGTAGATGGGTATTTTCAGGAATGTGGCAAATTTCTTGATTGCCTATTTTGTGAAGGTCAAAAACGTTGTCTCATTTCATTAGTATACTCCAACCTTCCCCATCACTAAGGGATTTGTCATGTTTGTCAACCCTTATTCAAACTTTACTGAATCAGGAAGTAATGGATGACAACATACATATTCAGAGGTTTAAGTACAACTTAGCCAAATACATTTAAACTCAATTGTTCACAATTCCTGACAGTTAATCCTAGTTAAACATTCCTGTGTTAGGGCAGTTACAGCAGTGACAGGACAAAAACAGGTTATTATAAGGTTTTTATTTTTCATTCTTCCCTCTTGAAGATTTTTGATTTTTTTTTAATTGAATTGTTCACATTATAGGTTACATTAAAAAGAGAAAAAGTTCTGACATGATTTATCTTTGTTTCATTCATTTAAATCACAAAACCCAGGGGTGTGTTGACTTTTTATATCCACCATAGGTTCACCACTATATTTTAAGAATAAATGTTAGAATAAAAGTAGGGAGAGTGATTGATTTCAGTGGGTCAGAAGTATACATACATTCAGTTAGTATTTGGTAGCGATACCTTTAAATTGTTTAACTTGTGCCAAATGTTTTGGGTAGCCTTCCACAAGCTTCCCACAATATGTTGGTTGAATTTTAGCCCATTCCACCTGACAGAATTGGTGTAACTGAGTCAAGTTTTGTAGGTCTCCTTGCTCACACACACTTTTTCAGTTCTGCCCACAAATATTGTATAGAATTGAAAGTCAGGGAGTGATGACCACTCCGATACTTTGACTTTGTTGTCCTTAAGCCATTTTACCACAACTTTGGAAGTATGCTTAGGGTGCAGTATACTTGTGGTGCATGCATTTTCCATTTGGAAGACCCAACTGCGACCAAGCTTTAACTTCCTGACTGATTGTTGTTCTGGGATTGATTGGCACTTTTTGCACCAAAGTATTTTTATCGCTAGGAGACAAAATGTGTCTCCTTCTTGAGCGGTATGAACATGGTACCTTAATTGATCTCAAGTATGAACAAGACTTGTGAAGGGCTACAGTTTTGTTTCTGAGGTCTTGGCTGATTTCTTTTGATTTTCTTATGATGTCATGCAGAGAGACACTCACGTTGAAGGTAGGCCTTGAAATGCATCCACAAAGTACACCTCCAATTGACTCCAATTATTTCGATTAGCCTATCAGAAGCATCTAAAGCCATGACATAATTTTCTGGAATTTTTCTAGCTGCTTAATGGCACAGTCAACTTAGTGTATTGAGAGAAAGTAGGCTTGAGAAACTTAACACAACACAGATGTACTAACTAACTCTTGAGCACAGGTGTATAGATAGGACACACGTCCTGTCCATACCTCCTGCTAGGAGTTGACCATGTGACTGTCATAGGCTTGAGGGATAGGACCATTGACCATATGTTGGAACATCCCATACAAGGGTCATTTAGGCCTTTCTTATTGGAGGGTATTTGGCTGGGTTTGCTTTAATGACTGAAGTGTATGTAATCTTCCAGCTTCACAGATGAACTGATCCCGCTGAATCAGATGAACTTGAAAAATATTAATGGTGATCAATAATAGTCTCATAGCGAATTTTTTGTCAAACGTTAAGGTCATAAAAAACTAAAAAACATTTTCATAGACTTGTCCTCATCTTCACTAAGGTGGCTGATGATTCTGGATGGCAGTGTAGGGATAGAATTCTGAAAATCTTTATAAAGGTGACACCTATTATATATTATATTCAGTAGCATGTATTTGGAGGCACAGTTATTGTAGTTAAGTTGACTGTCTGTGTCTTTACGGTACTCCAGTACTACAGAATAGATGTATAAGTATTTGAATTCTAATGTTTGAAAATAAAAAAATATTTAATTTCATGTCAGTGGTGTTTATCTCCCATTTGCATGTGTATAAAATAAAGTGTTGTCACAATAGTAAATTAATGTAGTTCTCTTCCAACCCAAGGTTCTCTCCAGCCATCTTGCTTTTTCTAATCAGCATCATTCCATCTCTCTGGATTCTGGAACTACATCATCAGCAGAACAAAGCTAGTGACCCACAGGTAAAGAAAATACTTCACACAGATGTGAAATGTATGCATGGTAGTTATGAACATCTTTACAACTTCACTTTTATAATTTCAGTGCAAGAAACTGGACTCATGGGAAAATGTGAAAAACATGATATATCTGAACAGAACTGTAGAGAATATAACAGATCAAACCTATCTAAAGGTAAATACTGGAATTAGTTTCATTACTATTTCATGTTACACATTTTTAAATGTTCTAAAGATTCACCAATTATTTAATCATACGATCAGTCATCTGATGTTGTAACTAAGTATGCCTTCAATTACTAACATGTAGGGCTATATCTCAGTAACGGAGCAATAAAGGGTGTCGTAATTTATTTTTTTGTGTGTAATAACGTCTTTCCACTACATTGTTAATTGCTTATTATTATTCCTTTACCTTATGTTCCCCCTTTTGATATTCAAGAATCTTCACCAACACTTGTCCACGGTTTGTCCCAATGACTGGATCCTGGCTCTCCATCAAATTCTGCTCATCCTCTTAATTGTGGGAAAGTGGCTCCTCCCACTTGGGGCCGGTGTCACACGGGAAGAACTCTCTCAGCTACTACTCATCTTTGTTGGCATAGCGGCTGACATTTTGGAGTTTACCAGTGAAACGCTGTCTGATGTCAAGTAGGTCTCCGACGTTTCATTGGACTTCATTGACTGAGGCTGAGCACTTTGTAGAAATTTACTAGATACTTATTTCTCCGTTCCACTGGAGCGGTCCAAAAGACAAGTGATACTTACTTCTCCATTCCACTGGAGCAGTCCATAAGTCTAGTGATACTTATTTCTCCATTCCACTGGAGCAGTCCAACCGTGTGAAGCCTTGCTAGGACCCATACAAACTGGTTGACATTTTGTTTTTCATTGCAGTGGAACTGGAAACTTAATATTATCAATGATATTTTTCATTGCAGTGTTTAACTTAATAGTATCAATAATATACCAAGGGAAGATGTGTAAAAGGTGTAAAATCATATAATTTAATGCAAAAACAAAAAAATAACTATTAACAGTTGACGTGAATTTACCTGTTGTATTGTGTGTTGTGTATTTTGCCCAGGGAGAACAGTCCTCATTTGGTGTATGTAATCCTATCGGTGTGGACCTGGAGTATGTTACAGTTTCCTCTTCATCTGGCTGGTTTGTTTCTACATTTTATAATATTGTTATCAGCTGTGAACTTCACCAATCTTATCTTTAAACAACAAGCTATTGGGATATAACTGAATGTTGAGGCACATATTCTTTAGAGTGACATTTTCTGTGCCAGATTTGATGTATTTTGTATTTACAAGTCAACATATTCATGGCTTGAAGGTTCATTTGGGTGGAACTGTCACATGTGCAGCAAAATAAACGTTATCTGTTGTGGCCAGAACTGCAGAAAACACCTTCCCATGGCCCCATATCTTTGATAAAGTCCTCACTGTTCAGTATGACTGTAGTCTAGTGTGTGTGTAGGTATAGAATTGAGCTTGTCACTTATGAGGTTCTATTTCTTCTGTTTTGTTTTTGCTGTTGTCCCTGAATGTAACCGGTTCTGTTTGTTTTTGTCCTATGTTCTTGAATGTAGCTTGTCCTTCTGTCATTATTGTTTTCACCTGCCTCTTGCTATCTCCTTATTTAGCCTGCCCAGTTCTATTCAGCCTGTGTTGAGTCATTGTGTATCATGCCTGGTGTTGTTTCTGCCTGCCAACCTTATTCCTGTTGATTTCTCGCCTCCCTTTTTTCCTTTAAAGCCATCGTTGTCCATTAACTCTGTGCCTGGAGTTGTGCTTGCCCAAATCGTGACATCACTTAATTGTTAATCCAAAAATGTTTTACTTGTACACTGTACCGTCAGAAACACTTTTTTATCATCAGTAAGGATAATATAACGAACTTCAAGTACTAACTCAACATCGATTCTCTTTTATTGTATATTGTAGTGATTTCTTTTAGTCTCTTATCTTTATCTTTACATTAAGGCTGACTTCGTTGACCTCATTGCTTGGCTAATGGAGTAAATGATCAGCAGGCAAACTGCCAAAAAGCATTATAGCTATCACTGTGTGGTTAAATAATTATGGATTAAGGCAATACAGAGTTCATTGATGCCTGTGTTGCTCATCTAATTCTACTGAATTATTTACAGCCTGAAATTTACATCCACTTATCACACGAGTATGCATCTATAATTCTGTTGAAGACCTGTTTCAGTAGTTTGAAAATGTCTTTTGTTTTTACTCAACTTTCACGTGTGTCCTTAGTGGTCAACTCAAACCCAGAAAGCGAGAGCCAAGGTGATTCCCTACTGACCAAGCACAGCACGGACATATGGAGCATCATTGAGAGCCTTTTCATCCAGGATGGTCCGTTCCTCATAGTCCGGCTGACTGTCATGACCTACTTTGATGTCTTCCACCAGATGCTGGTGTTCTTTGCCATTAAAAACTTTCTGGTAGTCATCCTGAACTTCTATCGGCTGTACGTCATATGCCAGGACTACAGACCAGTAGACACATCCAGAACCAGCACCAGCGTCCCTTAATAGGGGAAGAATAGGGGTTTTAGTTGGGTGAATATGGAGAGGATGTGTAGGACATTCTTGAATCCTGCCTCTGCTGTGGAGGAAGGTGTTTTGGCAGAAGATAATCCAAGTTCAAAAGTTTAAGTTCAAAAGGTTTATTTGTGATTTGCAATAACAATTTATGGCAATGAAATGCCTGGTTTTCCTACTTCCCACAGTGCAGTTAAAAGTTAAATAAGTAACAGTAAGTATTATATAAAAATAAAAAGATAACACAATCAATCAAAAAAACACTAGACAAAAACATGCATCAATAATAACTATACAACTGTACAACCGCAGTGCAATGTAAAAGTGACAGGTGTGCATGATATAATTGGCAGGTGAGCATGATATAGGTCAGACCTTGTGATGCGCTCTGCTGTTTTAATCACCCTCTGAAGTGCTTTACGGTCGAGGACGGTGCAGCTGCCATACCAGGCGGTGACACAGCCAGACAGGATACTCTCAATAGTGCATCAGTAGAAGTTTGTGAGTTCCTGGAATCCATGCCAAAGCTCCTTAATCGGCATAGGAAGAAGAGACGTTTCCAGGCCTCCTTCACCACGATGGTAGAGTGATGAAACCAGGACAAGTCATTGCTGATGTTGACACCAAGGAACCGGATGTTGTGAACTCTCCACTGGAGACCCACTGATGTGTATGTGGGCATGGTCTCCCCCCCACTGCTTACAGTTTTCTTTGTTTAGCTGATTTTGAGCTGGAGGTTGTTTTCCTGACACCACAAAGTCGGTGATCTTACCTCGTCTCGATAGGCGGACTCGTCGTTGTCAGAGATCAGGTCAATGATGGTGGTGTCGTCAGTAAACTTAATGATGGTGTTGGAGATGTGGGTTGCCAGGCAGTTGTGGGTGAAGAGAGAGTACAGGAGCGTGTTCAGCACAGAGAGTCAGTGAGGAGGAGGTGGTATTGCCCATCCACACCACCTGGGGTTTGCCTGTCAGGAAGTTCAGGATCCAGATTACACAGAAGATAATCCAGACTAAAACTATCAGTACCCAGTGCTGCGTTTATACAAAGCACAAGTTTAATATTGGACACACTTTCCTTCCCCGACTATCCAAACTCCTTGCTCAAACCCAATGACAGATTGATTGACTGAAACACACGGAGGGGTAAAGCCCAAAAAAATTGCATTCAGTTTTTAAGATTAACCGACCGCTGATTAAAGTATGACACCGCTCGTTATGACATCATCTAAGTACTTGTAATGGAATGTCACAAATATTTCTGGTTGAGTCATCAGATGCAAATGTTTTGTGGCTTAAATAGGTGGAGTTAATTAGGCAACAGCAACTTGACATGTGTAGGCTAAAGGGTAGGAAGAAAGTTCTTCTAAGTTATGTTCCCCAACCAATATGTGAAAACGTAAACTCTTTTAAAGGATGGTAAAGATATGCAGCCATGTGTAATGATCCAGTTATACAGTGGAGTCAGAGTCTCTAAAACTATTGCCACTTCTTTTGAACATGTCCTACCCAGCTTGGGAGTGTCTTTGAGAAACAGAAGACACACATTACAGAAAGCCATACCTATTGACATTGTGATCTCCAGGCCCTAAAGCGTCAATGCATTAAAAACAGACACGCTTCTGTAGTCATCACTGAATGGGCACAGAAAAACCTCTGAAACCATTATCGGTGAACTCCATTCAAAGAAGAAACAATAAATAAACAGCATGCAGAAACGCCAGTCTCATTTTCGATGTACTCAATGTGGAAAACTGTCCTGAGGTCTGACAAATCAATGTTTTACATTATTTTCAGGAATCATCATGCTTGTAATCAGCGCACTGTGCACTTTTGTGAAGTGCTGAACAATACATACAGGTTTTGGTGCAATGTATACGGCCATCCAGATGAAATTATTCAGACAAGGCCTTGCTTATTTCAGCAGGACAAAGCCAAACCACATTCTGCACGTATCATGTAACAGCATGGCTCCATAGCAAGAGTCCGAGTGGTTAACTGGCCTGCCTGCAGTCCAAACCTGTCATCTATTAAAAACATTTGGCTCAATATGAAATGAGAAATACAGCAAAGATCCCAAATGCCAGAGCACTTGCAATCCTGTATCAAGAATATCATTTCTTTTCAAAAGTACAACAATTGGTCTCCACAGTTCCCAAACACTTAGTGTCGTTAGAAGAGGTGATGCAACACTTTTTTCAAATGTGTTGCTGGCATTAAATTCCAAATGGTCATGTACTTTTCCAAAAACATTAAAATTTCTGTTTCAACATTTGATGTTTTCTTTGTACTATTATCAATTAAATATAGGTATACATTAGTTGCACATTATTGCATTCTGTTTTTATTAGCATTTTATGCAGCATCCCAACTTTTTTGGAAACAGGGTTGTACATAGAGTATCTTTACAGCACTGAATGACAGTACTCAAACTCTCAAAGGGGACTGCAGACATACCAAGTCCAGATAATGTATCATAAAGGTCAAAGTTTTAGTTATTGCATAACATTACATCCAGGTTAACTGCTTTCTTATCAGAATGTAGGTCAGCTTACATGTTTTACATTTCAAGTTAGGGTGACAAATTATATTATAGTATCTGCTGCTTGATGTCAAATGCCCTGTCAATGTTATATTATAGTCTGTTGAATAATTTTTCTGCAACACTATATAACATTTTATGCCCTTTGATATTATTCAGTATATTGTAAAATCTCATCAGTTTCATCCACTTATACAATATCAGGGGCATATTGTAAAATGCTTCACATTATATTAAAATAAAAAGCTATATTTTTCTTGCAATAGTCTTTTGTATTAGAATCGAAAGCCTGCTGTCCTGTATCATAAGCCACATTATATAAGTTCACAAAAATTCCACATGCACAAAAATATTTTTCATCAAATTGTGTGTAGAATTTGGATTACATCCCTGTGACAAGAAAAATTAACTACATGATCATTGAGATTTTGGAGGCTTATCAATGGATTGGTTCATTATCAACTAAAAATACTTCAGAGTAGCTCAAATGCATAAAAGTATACAATACTGAAACAATGTACTCAAGTGAGCGGTTTACTCACTTCATGTTAATTGCATTTTAGCTACTCAACATCCAATATTGAAGTTTCTGTTTGAATCATCTAATTGCCTGTTAACAAATGACCAGAATGATGTCTTTTGCATACAATTATTAATCAAAGTACCCAGCAGGAACTTGTTTTTTATCAAAATAAAACTAGTTAACTATACAGAGCCCTTTTGGTCTAAAGCGAAACACAACGTACCTAACTGTCCACACACGACAATCAACAAAAACAGCCCAGTAATTAAGTGTAATACTAGCATCTTATTTTCAAAAATATGGTTGTTTTGCTGTTTTTTGGAGAACTCATATGCATTCATCAGCTAGTTTTTTTTCCTGACCAACTGTCCCAGATAGTGCTGCATAGCATTACCTAAGTGTAATCACCACATAAAATATAATGTAATAACTATTTTTAACTTATTCCAAAGAATAAACTGGTTTTAAATAAAATGCTTTGTAACCTTTTGTCTAGGATAAAATTAAAACCCAAATAATGTGAGTCAAAAATACAATAACAAAACAGAAATGAAAAGTAATTTGATCTACAAAAGTGCACTTTATTGAAAATATACTTTTGAAGGCAACCTTTAATACATACATATATAAAGATTATTTACAAAATATTCAGACTACATAGCAAAATGACAAACAAAAGACTAACAAAACAATGAAAATACACACAAAAAGAATCAGACACACAAAGTGGAACAATAATACACTGCCATAATTGTAGTCTCCAGTCAGGAACCTTGAGTTGCGTGGCGTTCACATCTTGACCGTGCTGGCTGGTAGAGTGGATTTGTCCAGATCGTCAAAGTATGGATGGGTCATAGCCTGTCTTGCGGAGATCCTCTTGGGTGGGTCATAGATCAACGTTTTCTATAAAAGAATGTGTTACTTCATACCACAAGTTCGGAAATGGAAATAATTATGGTGATTTCAAATCATTACGTAAAACTGTGAATAGTCTCTTTTCAGAGCAGCCTAGTGGTCAAAACGCTAGTAACAGATTGCTAGAGCAAATGAAATCAAAACCATCAGTGTCCATAAGCAAGATAGTAGCATTTCATTAGTAGAAACTGGCCATCTACATTTCTTAGTTGTAAGCAAACTATACAGTCTAATTCATAGCACTGTTTTGCTCTTGTCATCAGGAATCATCAGGAACTGCCATTGTTTTGCAATCTCAAAATAAAATACTTAGCGAGCAAGCTTCTAAGAATCTGTAAAAACAAATACTGCCCGCTTTGAAAAGCCTAACAATGGTGGGAACAGGGCTGGGCAAGCTACACTTTACAAAGCCCAATAGTCCACCAGCTTTACTAACCAAGGATTATCTATCTGCCACTAACCAGCCGGCCAAGCACAAAGGCCACAATAATTGCAACAAATCCTGACTCACAACAATAACATCATTGGTTGACTGACTGTCAGTGGTGGATCTTTTTTGCTCTATTATAACCTCTATTATCAACTGTTAACTGATTGAGCATAGAGGCCAAATACATATGCTCTTAGACAATTACTAGTTTTCCACTTATAGCAATACTGCACATAATTTTCATTTGGATGCTCAGATTTTAAATTGCATATCCACAATGATCACTGAAATTATTCCAAAATCTATTATTACACATTATAGTAAAAAGCATTTGCCTCTTACCTGCAAAACACAACCTGACACTTGAAAGAGAGCTGTGCACCACATTCTTACAGTAATTATTATGTTTCTTAATGCTTCCACCTGAATGAAATTAAAAATTTTAATATCTTACAGCAAGCAGATCAATGCCATTCTTGTCCAGGTTCTTCACCATGGAAGACAGGTTTCCTGATTTCCACTTGGGAAATGTGTTCTTGTAGTCAGGTAGAGACTCAACTTCTGGCCAGATGTCATTGTTGGGTGTACCAAGGGTCCTATAAAAGAAAGAATGATGCTTGACTAAAAACTCAAGTAGATAATACTTAATCATCTCCTTAACTATGTCCATCATGGAGCAAGATTTCCATTAGTAAAATTCTTTATGAAAAAGTATAAATGCAGCCTTTTGTTCCAATTAGCATATTTGAAATGAAATTTCAACCCACAGTGTTACTAGATATTTTTGCGCATCAACTATCAAGAACCTCTGTGTTTTGTGAAACTTGGACACTGTCATTGAACAAGACGCCAGCTAAGTAATGAAGTAGATGCAATTTATTTAAAAGGTAGCACTGATTGCAAAGTTGGATGCTTAATGGTTTTAGTAGAGATTTGGCCTTGAAAAATGCACCACTAGAGGATATGCTCTTTGAATGGGATTGAAGATACGTTTAAATAAAACGAATATCAAATTTGTTTGTGAATTGATTAACTCATTCCCAATGCTTTAGTCAAAACTATTTTACAGTAATCAAGAGAAAGTTCAAGAAGTCTCATTTTAACTATAGCCATGCTTAAATGTGCTGACTTGAACTAAGGACTCACAATCCATTTGATGTGCTTCATATTAAAGATAACCCTTACTTAGTTCATGTTAAACGTAAAACGTAAAGGGCGGGGTGTTTGTAGGTGTGTAATTCCTTTAAGGTGTGTGAGGTGAACCCAATGACAAGCCTTGTTTGGGTTCATGTAGCCTACTATGAGCGCTCCAAAAATGAAAATATATGGAAGCAATGTAAGTTTTAGAATAAGATGGCGAGAGCTGAACTTTGTATGTGATGCAGAGTTGGCTACTTTTCTATTTGACAAGGAAGGTTATATTAGATAGCTCATTTAGCAAGTTGGCTTGATGGTCAGGGAAAGCCAAAAGAAAGTTACTAGATTGACGAAGACGGAGAATTATTTGACGTAAAAAAATAATTCTAAGTACTTGTTTATTTGTATGATCGCAGATACGTTTTAGGGAGGTTTCTCTGGTCTTCGGTCGAGATAACCTAACATTAGTTAACTAAGTTGTGTCCAAACAGACACTCCTCGAGTCCCATTTACTTCTGACAAACAGTGTTACAACCCGGTGTTCTCAGCATAAGACAAAGAAAAACTATCATGCATTGGCTTAATTCAAACTGGCCCTAGCGAATTATTTCATTCAGCCACCATACACAGCTTCTGTTTTTCAGTAATGAGGTCATCGAGGAAAATGTGAATTTTAACTGCCACCTGTCGTTTATGTGAAGATAGGTTGCTTTGGCTAACTTTTTAAATTGCCGCTTATTGCTATATTTTTGCTTCAGATATTTCTTAATTCTTATTACATAGATGTCTTGTGCTATGTCAAAATAATTTAATTGTGCTGTGATATTAGTTGCATTTGATACATAAACTTTGATGTTCTGGATTTCCTTTGTTTGGAAGTATTGATGTTGACTTCTGCCCGCGTTAATTAAATTCTACCCAATCTGCAATTAGGACCAAACCTCTGCCTCTCCCAAGTCGTATTTTGGGAGAATCAATGGAGTATCTTTGCCAGCGAGACATACATTTTTTGCGGTAAACATTTTAATAGTCAGGATCTTGACCCACGTTCACGCAATTCCAACAAGTTATTCAGATCAACCCATGGAGACGACAGATTGTAAATAATAATTCCGATGGCTATGTTATAATTCACAAAGTACACCCTGCCTCTGGATATTCTGGGCAAGGGTTGGGGATTAACGTGTTCACCATCGCCCCCCTTTAACTGCTCTCCAAGCTTCCATTCGATCAATTTATCATCGGTGTATTACGGTTTGAACAAGAAAGGCTATGTGCCCCAAATGTTCTGTTAATAACTGACTGAGAAAGAGCTGAATCATGGATTGTTTGAAAAAAATACTATTTGCCTGAAGGACCTCCTTGAGGTAAGGAGACTGTCACTGAAATATGATTTTAGGATGAACCATCCCTTTACAATACTGAAGTGGAAATATACCTGAAGATTCTAAATAACTGGTCAATCTCTGAGTCTCCATGGAAAAGAGGTTTCTTAGTGGCCAACTCTGCAAAGATGGTCCCAATACTCCAGATATCTACAGGGGTAGAGTACCGCGCTGCACCCAGCAGGACCTCAGGAGCTCTGTACCACAGTGTCACAACCTGGAAACAAAGACAGTTAATGATGCCACGTGATTGTACATATGCACATCCTTAACCTGTATCTGCAACGAAAGAGTATCTGAGCAAAGCAACTGACGAAGAATGACCACAATCTCCTCCCTGCCAGTAAGCTATAATTCCCTTTCACATTGGACTGATTTACAGGCACAATGTCAAACATGAGCAATCACATGTGGAACTTTGCTGAGCGACTATCATTTACTACAGTGACACACAATGTTTCCTTCTTCCTGATTCAGAAGACAACCTTAGCATATCATGCTGTTACCAACAGAGACCATGTCTCAGCCCTCTGACAACAAATGGTATCTATAACCCTGTCTAAATCCCAAGAACCCCCAACAGATTCAGCACTGCAAGATCGCTGCAAGCGCTACTTAAAGGCGCTAAGCCATTCTGCCCTGTCCCTGCCACTGCTTCTTACTTGGAACTCCAACGGGCACGCTCATTCACCTGACAGCCTTTGTTAACGTTGAAGGCACCCTAGTCTAAGTGAGTCCTAAAAGTGATCAGGATATTACTGCTGACAATGCCCCACCTCCACCAATGCTGGCCAATAAGCATAGCCATCAGGGCTTAGAGGTATGTATCAGTTAGTGGCACATTCAACACTTAACCCTACACTGTGGCGGTCAGCTTGCGTCTACGAATGCCCACCATTAAATGCTGCATCACCTGATAGGCCATCCATGTGTTCTAGCTTACCTCGTGGGTATATACTCGGACTGGCACCCCGAAGGCCCTGGCCAACCCAAAGTCTGCCAGTTTGATTACTCCTTTGTTGTCAATCAATAGGTTCTGTGGCTTCAGGTCTCTGTGGAGGACCCTTCTACAGTGGCAGAACAGGATGCCCTCCAAGATCTGGTACAGGTAGCTCTGTATTGGGGTCAGGGGGAGATAAAGCAGTCCTCAACAACGCAAGTATTTACACCAAACAACTGAACAGCCCCCTGGAATAATTGAAATAGAATGACATTCCATATAGCAAACGCCATCGTATTAAATGATTACATAGTACAATATTTATGACACAGGCTGTACCCAAAGCGTTACATGTTTCAAAAGCAGTTAACATCACTTTTTTTATTTCAGTTAACACATTATGTAGTCTATGATCTCACTTAAGATCAAAAGTTTTATACACTAACTTACACCCAAGTGTTTGAAAATCATGACTCAATATTTTATACGAATCGTGTAGCCATACTCAAACGGCATACGTTTTTACTTATTCACTCTGCACAATGGGGGATCAAGCTATCCAAAACAGGGATAGGACAAAAAGGAACATGAAGATGCTGTGAATTAGCTAGCATAGCTACTAGCGCAATGACCTTCTCAAAAAATATCCCCTTGACATTTCATGACCATATGAACCCTGCTACTGACTCAAAATGTGCTATAACCAAGGTGTAACTCACTAAGAAGGAAAGTGCACAAGTGGCATCTTTATGTTTGCACCAACTGAAAAACCGCTTGTGCCTCAATCAAATACACTAGAAAAATCAAACTCTGAAGTGCTGTTCTAAATTAATATTTCAGCTTACCTTTTAATGTTTTATTTGTACTTCTCTGAGACAAGATTGCAAGCGTTAAGGTTGAGCCTTGAGTAGCGTCTGGTACAACTAACAATGAACATATTATACTTAGGGATCATACCTTTACAAGCATAGGGTCCATGTACTGGCCAGAGGGAATAGAGTCTAAGTATTTCTTAAGGTCCATGGACAGGAACTCAAAAATTAGGTAAAGTCTGGACTCCTGCATCAGCACATCTAAAAGCCTGTTGGAGACACATGGGAAGAATATAAGCATGGGCGATTTGCTAATGTAGACCGAGGGACAAATATCATACAGCAAGTGCGAGAATTGCTGATTTGGTCTGTTGTGTTGACACTTAGATTATTCGATAAGCCAGTCATGTCACATTCTCTTGCTGCATGGCTATTAGTAAGACAAAATGGCACAAACATCACACATACCGTACAACATTAGGGTGTGCCAACTCTTTAAGCAAAGAGATCTCCCTAACAGCTGTACTTGGCACTCCTTCCTCCTCACTTTCAAGACGGATCTTCTTCATGGCCACCACCTGGCCTGTCGACTTATGTCTGCCTTTGTACACAACACCATATGTACCTGAACATCACAGGAATAAACATTAATTCAGTGTTAGAAGCAAAGTAAATAACAGGGTGAAGAGTACAGTCAGGCCGTTTTACAACAAATGAACAACATTGTGATACCAAATGATTTTGCCAGCACATGTAGGTAATTTATTTTTTTTTAAAAATTTTATTAATTTTTATTAATTATTTAATAAGCTATTAACGACACCTGTGAAAGTGAGTGTGCACGATTCATATGAAATATATCATGTTTTTTTTTTATCCTCAGAACCATCTGTAGTCAGTGCTTGATTGAGAAGGAACTGATAAAGGCACTTGTGACATATTTTATTGCAACCGCATAGAAGCACCTTTTTGGCTCTAGACCTGTGCAGGTAATGCCTGGACCACTTGACTTTTTTTTTGACTCTATGTGAAAATCCCCCTGCGTGTCGTGTGCCAGTATACACGTGTGCTGCTGCTTGGGGAGAAAGCATCAGACTTGAATGAAGCATCAGGTAACGATGGACAAATTATACAGCCAATTCCTTCAATCAAATATATTTATAAAGCCCTTTTTACATCAGCAATCATCACAAAATACACACACACACACGGCAAAAAGGAAAATTTAATTGAAAAAAGACCATTGTGAACATATTGGTGAGAGCAAGTGCGCAATTGTGGGATGAAATGTGGCGTGTCCCTCTTCAACACACACCAGCAGGTTATTAAGCAACTGAGCATATAGATAGCTTACTTTTATTTTGTAATGCTGTTGTGCTATCACACCATGCACACATCTAGTAGTTGCATTGGTTGGCAAGCACGCAAATGGCAGTAAACATAAAACAGCTGATTCTTGTTATGACTTTCAATTATGGTGTTAATGAAAAGCAGGCAGGGGCTCGTCATGTTTCAAAAATGCATTTGCAGGAAAAGCTATTTGGGTAAGTCAGTGCCACCAGAAAGTCTTCAGACTATAATGTTTTTCTATTGCCTACACTCATCATTGGCCCGTGCATGATGCTAGTTTTATTGATCTCAAAATGCTAGTCTCAGAGTATAGCTGGGCTTTTGTTCATATTTCTACATCTTCAGGCTTGGAAAATTGCAAAGAAATGTGAACATGGTTGTAGAAAAGGCTGTCCCCCCCAGGTGGACACAAATATGCATGTGATGCCTAATTCAACTTTTTTTTACTCCTTATGTACCTGGTTTCAGGGCTAAGTCCTGGCAACATCCATAATGAGTGCAGGCTTGCATACCCATTACATTGTGTTCATACAAATAAAGGTGCATTTATACAAGCAGAGCGACATTTCGTTCAACTAACTGGTCCATTGACAAATCACACCGAATTATGAGGGTGGAGTTGGGGGCGCTGTTGTGTTGTAATTGTCTTTGATGTTCCAGTCATTATTGTTTAATGTCTGCTGAATTGTGGTAGGACAAGACAGAGCCTTATCAAAACTATAACTAATTTTAATCAGTCATGAATCATGGACATATGTGCTGAAAAAAAAACTGTCTTGAGTGTTTAAAAAGATAAACTAGAACAAACTACTAGGCAACAAATACTGGAGTTTTTTTTGTGATACAGGTATTCTATTATATATTGAAATTAGCTAGTCAAACAAACATACTGCAATTACATTATGTGGGCAATATGTAACATTTGTACTGTACTATTATCTTAGACAGATAATGCTTGTTAGTGTTTCAAAAAATACTTTTACACTAAATGTATCTGAGTGACTTAGATATTCCCCATGTAAACTTACTTGTTCATCCATCTATCAGTGTGCACTGACTTGTAATATCGTTATACTCAGACACCCACATTATTATTCTCCCCACCCTAAACCCTGGACTAGCTATAGAGTACTATTTGAATCTCATTCAGTAGGGGAAGACGAGGGACAGACATGTTATTTCAGTGGTTACCAACCCTTTTCAGTTACAGTACCACCAACAAAACGGCTCGGCTGAGTAACCCTGAAGTACCCACTCGTGTTAATTTTGTGCCATGAGTGTTTTCAAGAACCCTCTGTGGATAGGGCAAGTCCAAGTACCCCCAAGGGTCCTAGTACCCCTGGTTGTGAACCACTGGGTCAGAGCCAGGATTCTACACACAAATTTACTGTAGTCAAAAACGGGCTAAGACTTTGCCTAGCCATTTTTCTGCATTAACTAGGTGGATTCATAACAATTTTGTGACACAACTTACCCTCTCCGATTTTCTCTATTTTCAGGTAATCTTCCATTGTTCCCTGAAAGAAAAACAGGTTACAAAAGAAATTAACGACAGGTAAAATTTGACATACATGTGAGTGCTAGTAAACATCGTGTAACACCAAATACAGTACTACACCTGTCGGTCTAACTAAACTAGCTTAAAAGTGTAAAATTCCAGTCAAGGGATGGGGTAAAATATTGCAGTGAGCGTACAGTACAGTTAACCAACAAGCACTGTAGCTAACGTCGTCAACCCACTACGCTTAACAAGCAAGTTAGACAACTTTACACATTAGTAACGTGGTCATTATCTAACGTTTTTCGATCGCAAAGGTAAGTACACTATTATGTTGAACTCGGAAGGTGTTAAAACCTATAAGTATACTATGTAAAAGTTATTAACTTCATATCCTTTTTTCACGCGGTTTGCATGTGTGATAACGTTAGCTAGCTAGCTCGGTATTGACAACTAAATGACAACCGCTATAACACGATCGATCGATACATAAACATCACTATATAATGACTTGTTTTTAAGGTTAAAAAATATATATATACCAGTCTTCCAAAATCGTTGTGTGCGTTAACTTCAACCGTGTGGCTCTCTGTGTCTCTCTTGCAACCAGCTATAGTTCTGCGATTCGTTCTTTTCGAATTGAGTGCGGTGCTTCTGGTTTTCAAAACCAAGCAATCACGTCGCTCGCTGTCTTTCAAAAGCGCCAATCGGGAGACGGCCAAATCGAAGCGGGATATGACGGTTTTAAGCCGCGTTCATGGCCTAGTCTGAGCTAAGAATTTCGAAGATGTCCGACTTGTGGTTATTCACTTAAAGCATTAAACGAATTTACAAATCGGACATCGGTGTTTCCCAGTTCCGACACTTATCTGCATGTAACAGCTGCGACGGGTGGAAATGTCCGGTTAATTGATATTCACTTAATAGATTCAGACCAAATGCTGTTTCAGGATTACCAGTGTTATCAAAACGTCAACGTGGTGCAAGCCTACACATAAACACAGACTTTATTTGAAGTGGATCTAAAAATCAAAATGGAAATAATTGAAGTGTAATAATGCAGAGACACGTTTCAATTTTGCCGCTAAGATATATGGGACTTTTTTATTTGTGTTGCACTGGTTTTGTTTTATTTTTCTCGGAGGACCATGCTAAGCCATGCTGGGATACATCTCGTTTGTTTATTAACCATTGCTATTTGCATTATGAATTTGGTTAAAATAAATATACATTTATTTCTTTGGTATTATACTGCTGCTTTTCTTTGGTATTATACTTTTAGTAACCTAATTTGTGAAATACATAAAAATCAGACGCATGAATCAAGTTAAATGTTTAGATGTTTTGTGATTCGTCAGTGGTTGTGCGAACAGATTTGAAATAAATGACAATCGATGGCTCAGACGATTAGTAATAACCTGAACTGGTTTTCATAACTAGAGTGGTTTTAGATTACACATTACTCTGTGCAAAACTACAGCTCAAAAGTGACACTCATAGGGTCAGACATCCTAACTCACGGATTTTGTCCTACGTTTTAATAGGTGCTCCCTGACGCCCGCAAATTATATGCAGTATCCCGGAAAATACTTTTCTGAGAGAGCGAGCAAGAGATAGATAAGAGCTGAATCTCTTGTTAATATATGTCTCATTTGTAAAGAAAAAATGAGTGAGCAAGCAAAACACGTCTTTATTTCTTATGGGATTCACATTCAACGATAAGCCATAACAGGATTGCCCAGTCATAAAACAAAACTTGGCAACAAAGAAAAAATGAACTGACCCCTGTGGAAAAAAGGACCAATGCTGCATTCATCTTGCCATACATTTTCTTGTGCTTTTCTATGCTTTATTAGTATGCTGTATTTTATATTTATCTTTTTGATAATTTTTTCTTATTGAATGTATATTTTGCTAGCTTTTACCAATCATAAAACTAAAGTTCTGGTGCTATCAGAGGAATTACCTCTGTGTAATTGTTACAATCTGCGGATGATGGAAAATGCAAGTTCTTGTGCTGCTGTTTAGACATCGATGTAGGGTATTTTCTCACAAAAGGACTGACAAGTTTGTCCAAGCGCTGGAGCCCGAGGGTTGAGACACCGGGCGGTACAGTAAACTGTTATGGTAACTGTAATTAAAATGGATGTGCAGACATGTTGTTAATGTCCCCCTGGAGAGAGTCAGTAAGACATTAATGCAATGATTATCTCACATAGGGACTAAGGGGTTTATCCTTGCATTGGATTGATATAACGGGGTGTTGAAGTTCATGCAGTCTCCCTGGAGACAACTGAGCTAGAAAATTGATACAGGGGTGTTGAAATTCATGCTGTCCCCCTGGAGACAGCTGAGATAGAGAATTGTAACAATCTGACTGTTTTAATTCCTTTGCATTTTGTTTTTTTATTTTCACTGTAAAGCACATTGAATTGCTTCTGTATATGAATTGTGCTATATAAATAAACTTGCTTGCTTTAGAGCTCACACACCCCCAAAGCATCAGTGAGCCATCACCATGCTTCACGGTGGGGATGGTATTCTGTTCACTATAGGCCCTGTTGACCATAGTGCTTATGGTTGTGACCATAAAGGTCTATATTGGTCTCGTCACTCCAAATTACAGTGTGCGGGAAGCTATCAAGCATGTTAAGGTGTTGTTGGGCATACTGTAACCTGGCTTTTTTGTGGCATTGGCACAGTAAAGGCTTCTTTCTGGCAGCTCAACCATGCAGCAAATTTTTGTTCAAGTATTGTTGTATTGTGCTCCTTGAAACAAATACACCGTATTTTTCCAAAGTAGCCTGTATTTCCTTTGGGTTTTTCTTTGTATCCCAAATATTTTTTCTGTCAGTTTTGACCTTGGCTTGGTATCAAGATATCCCAAAATTTTCCACACAATAAGTGATTGAAATATACTGACTGGCGTTTGCAAGGCTTTGGATATATTTTTATATCCTTTTCCTTTTTTTATAAAGCACCATTACCTTGTTACGAAGTTTTTAGACAATTATTTTCTGTTCCCCATGGCTCAGTATCTAGCCTGCTCAGTGCATCCATGTGCGAGCTAACAAACCCATTGACTCTACACAGACACTAATTGCAATTTAAAAAGCCAATGGTGTGGGAAATTCACCGTTAATTGCCATTTTTAAATACCTGTGTGTGTCACCTTGTGTGTCTGTAATAAGGCCAAACATTCAAGGATATGTAAACTTTTGATCAGGGCCATTTGGGTGATTTCTGTTATCATTATGATTTAAAAAAGAAGCCAACAAACTATGTGATAATAAATGGCATCATATATCACTATCTGTAAATAAAAATAAAAAAAACATCATGATCAGTCATATTTTCTAAATCAATGCCAAAATATCACAATTTCTGCCAGGGTATGCAAACCTATGAGCACAACTGTAAGGTGTTGGCCTCACCTCCCAAATCTCAATTTAACCAGTACATGTAACCAGAGTAATCATCATATTCCTTATGCGTGTAATGAGACCGCTGTGAAGTTTGGGGAAATTGAGACCATAATGTGTTGCCGCATTTCATATTATGTTGATTGTCAAAATGAATTGTATAGAAAATAGAGATTTATTTTTTGATTTGTTTAAATACTTTTATGACCCCTTAATTTCAAATCTAATTACATTTTAGGATAGGTATTTATATTTGTCCTTTAAAAATGTTTTATAAAATGTATTACATTCTCAATTTTTCTTTCACCTTTCTTTAAACATCCCATTTTATGTCAGACTTCCCTTACCAATTGTTTTCTACTCAAATAACACTATATTTTAACCTACCAAGATCTCTCTGTTTTTGCGCAAAAGGCAGAAAGAAAAATAAAAATAAAAACATGCTTGAACTTTGTGTCCTTCCATTCATTACTGTATAAGTGGATGCACTCCAGGGGAGATCATTTTAAAAAAATCACCAGTGATGCCCATTTGTCCTACCATCTCGAAGTAGTATTAATGTTTAGTGTTAAGAGTGTAGATACCATCAGCGTTATGACTCATGTATTTACCAGTTTTGAAGCTGTCACTATTAGGGCATTTGATGTTAAGAACACCATGGACAGGGTTAGTAGGGATGTGAAGCTCTTTACCATCAGGAGAGGTACTCATGTGGGGGTCATGGGGCTATATGAGGAAGCCAGAAGGGTTATATGATGAAGCCAGAAGGGTTATATGATGAAGTCAGAAGGGTTTTATTTCCAGTGTGTTATATTGTGCAGTAGTGACAGGTTTAGTGCTATACTCCTTTGCATTGTCTGGGTTTGAACTCAATTCTTGTTTTGTATGTTTTCTGCCAAACTCTCAGTCAGCCATGCCGGAGTGTACTGTTAAGAATGATGAAGGTGTGATGCATTTAGCCATTTAGGAACTCATGCCAAGACTTGGTGTTAAAATGCTTCTAGGCTTCTATTTTTAGTCCCTCTCAATCTGACTGGGTGACAGTCATTCCACCATAGTAGTCTGCCTCCTTTTCATTCAGAACTTGTCTGCATTGAAAGAGGTCATCATCTGTGGAGACTGTAGATATGCTGTAGGTCTGGTCCGTTAACATCAAACAGCAGGGAAGGTCACAACCTTCAGCAGAGACAGTCTATAGGTGATTGATTTTGGGATGTCAATTCTTTATGTATTTAACTATCCCTTTCAAGAGCAGTGAGTTTTGCTTGTAACCTTAATACCTGCACACGGTTTGACCACAGAAATGTTATGTTATATACAATGCCATTACATTCTATGAAGATGAGGCATCAGACAAATTATTTGGTCAAAATGTGTTTTTTTGAAGCTAGTAAACTTACAGATTTCTTTCTCCATGTGCTTCTATTGGGAACATTGTAATCGCTTTTTAAATCTAATTACAATAAATAAGTCATTTACTGATACATTACACAAAATTACTGTATAATGAAAATCAAACCCTTTCCCCATTATTTGGTTATTGGAATAAAAATAATCGTTATCACGTTGCTGATAGCTCTTTTTTAAATGGATATCTAAGCAAGGGAACACACAGTAATCTGTGTATCATTTGATATCCAATTTTGGGATAATAAACTGAAAAATCTTTGTAAGAAAATACAATAGGTGTATTTCCAGGACTAGGGACAGGAGAAACTCATGGTCAGTAACAGGTAGGGTCGATAACAGGAAAGTAGATGAGGAAAAGGTACAGGCAGTGACAAGACTAACGATCATTGGCAAGAAAAACAGGCCAGAGAACTCAATACACATAAGAGCTATCCAATAGGCTTTTGTTTACTGGAGTCATAACATACAAATAATATCTCACAGAAAGAGCAAACGCAAATAATTGAACTAAATAGTGGGTATTGATGAAACACAGGTGAGGGTGAACAGGTAATTTGTGTTATCTGGCCACCAATTTAGTGATTGTGGTCTGGAGAGTGAGCTGCATTCAGATGATTGTGGTCTGGAGAGTGAGCTGCATTCAGATGATTGTGGTCTGGAGAGTGAGCTGCATTCAGATGATCGTGGTCTGGAGAGTGAGCTGCATTCAGATGATTGTGGTCTGGAGAGTGAGCTGCATTCAGATGATTGTGGTCTGGAGAGTGAGGTGCGTTCAGTTGATCGGTGGCCTTACACTTAAAAGGCCTTACACTTTTGACATTATCTACATACTAAAATTAAAAGAAAAATACCAATAACACACTTCTAAACAACTAACCTAAGGGTCAGTTTCTGGTACACAGATTAACCAGACTAAAAATAAATTCCCATGGAGATTTTCCATTGAATTCCTTATTCCTGGACTGGGATGAATCTGGGAAGCCATGGGTTCATGTAAACAATTAAATGAAAACAAACTCATCCCTTCTCTAAACAGATAGTTATTCATTTTAGAATTTGGGAAAGTATCTTAGAGTCAATTACAGAAGTGGATGATAAAGGAGTTCAATAGAGCATTATAGCTGCTTTTGGGGCAGCATTAATTATGCATTGTGAAGGGTTTTCTAAAAACCCATTATGCAAAAGGCTCAAGGACAAAAAAACATTAGCTATGATTTAAAAACTTCACATATATCTGATTTATCTTCTCTGGCTTGGTGCATGGTGAGTATATTTATCAGTTGAACACAAATAATCTGAAAAGCTGATCCATACATCAGTTTTTACATTATTTAGTTATCCATTGAACTTTGCAGAAATGCAATCAGTATCTATATGTTAGTGATCCCTTCTAAATATCTGCTAGTTACTTTGTGTAGTTATACAATAGGCCTATCAATTGATATAACTGTATAAAAGTGTCAAGCTTACATGGGATATGTCATTTCCATGTACAACCCTGTTTCCCAGAAAATTGGGACGCTAATAAAAACAGATGCAATAATGTGCAAATCATTTTTCCCTATATTTAATTCAAAATAGTACAAATAAAACATAACATGTTGAAAGACAGGGGCCTGTTTACCACTGTGTTGCATCACCTGTTCTATTAACAATACTCTGTGTTTGGGAACTGAGGAGACCAGTTGCTGTAGTTCTGTAAGTGAAATGTATTCCCATTCTTACTTCATATAGGATTTCAGCTGCTCAACAGTTCAGGGTCTCCTTTTTCATATTTTAGTCTGCACTGCAGGCAGGACAGTTTAGCACCCAGACTCTTACTACAGATTCATGCAGTTCTAATATGTGAAGGATGTGTTTTGACATTGTCTTGCTGAAATGAGAAAGGTCTTCCGCGAAAAAGACATAATCTGAATGGCAGCATATTTTGCTCCAAAACCTGTACATATTTTTCAACATTAATGGTGACTTCACAGATGTGCAAGTCACACATGCAATGTACACTAATGCACCCCCATACCATCATGGATGCTAGCTTTTGAAATGTGTGCTGATAACAAGCTGGATGGTCCTCCTCGTTAGTCTGGAGAACATGGTGTCCATGATTCTCAGAAAGAAGTTCAAATTGTGATTCGTCAGACCACAGGACAGTTTTCCAGTTCGCCTCAGTACATTTAAATTCCCTTGGGCTCAGAGAAGGTGGTGGTAGTTCTGGATCTTATACATATATGGTTTCTTCTTTGCATGGTAAAGTTTTAACCTGCATGTGAGGATGCAGGAACATAGTGTGTTCACAAACAATGGTTTTTGGGAGTGTTCCTGAGCCCATGCTGTGATTTCCACAACACAATCTTGTCTGTTTTTAATGCAGTGCTGCCTGAAAGCCAGAAGATCACAGCCATCCAAAACTGTTTTTTGGCCTTGTCCCTTGCATACAGAGATTTCTCTTGATTCACTGAATCTTTTAATGTTGTTATGTATCATAGATGATGATATTGCCATACTCCTTGCAATTTTACATTGAGAAACGTTATTCTTAAATTGTTGAACTATTTGTTATTGTTACATTGTTGCACTATCCTCAAATTATTCCTGAACCATTTTTGCTTCGTGGCAGGGCGTATTATCCCGCTGAAAGAGCCCAATGTCATCAGGGAATACCGTTGCCATGTAAGGGTTCACATGGTCTGCAACAACGCTCAAGTAGGTGGTATGTGTCAAAGTAACATCCACATAAATGGCAGGACCCAAGGTTTCCCAGCAAAACATTGGCAAAAGAGTCACACTGCCTCCGCCGGCTTGCCTTCTTCCCATAATGCATCCTTTGGTTCTCCATGTAAGCAACGCACACATACATGGCCATCCACGTGATGTAAATGGAAACATGATGCATCAGATGAGGCCTTCTTCTTCCATTGCACCGTGGTCCAGTTCTGATGCTCACGTGCCCATTGTAGGCGCTGTCTGCAGTGGGCAGGGGTCAGCATGGGCACCATATCTGGTCTGTGGCTACGCAGCCCCATATGCAACAAAATGCAATGCATTGTGTGTTCTGACCCCTTTCTTCTCAATCCCAGCATTAACATATTCAGCAATTTGAGCTACAGTAGCTTGTCTGTTGGATCGGACCACACTGGCCAGCCTTCGCACCACATGTGTATCAGTGAGCCTTGACTGCCCGTGATTCTGTCACCAGTTCACTGCTTTTCCTTCCTTGGACCACTTTTGATAGTTACTGACCACTGCAGACCGGGAACACCACGCAAGGTCTACAGTTATGGAAATGACCCAGTTGTTTAGCCATCACAACTTGGCACTTAAAGTCACTCAGAACCTTACCTCTTGCCCAGTTTTCCTGCTTCTAAAACATCAACTTTAAGGACATAATATTCAATTGCTGCCTAACATATCCCACCCCCTGGCAGGTGCCATGATAACGAGATTATCAGTGTTATTCACTTCACATGTCAGTGGTCATAATGTTATGGCTGATTGGTGTATTTTTCAAGAAACAATTATATGTCTCAATTTTAACATTTGTTGTCTTTGTACTGTTGATATGTTGTCTTTGTATTCTATTGAATACAGGTTTTTTCTGCGCATCATTGCATTATGTTTTTTTTTACATTGTATGTAGCGTCCCAACTTTTTTGGAAACAGGGTTGTCTACCAGTTTTTTTTTTATTATTCACTATCTTAATCCAACACCTGTTTCTTCAGTACAGATTTCCAACACAAGGTGTCAATGTTGTATTATCACTATTTTCTGAACAGCTGCGTGTTTAGATACGCATTAAAAAGGACCGGAGACTCTAAAGCCATGAAAATCACTGGAGTGAAGGAGCCACATAAATGATAGTAAACCATACAGTTTTAGATCTGTGTGGCTGCTGGAGAGAGATGGGCCTAGAGTAACACAGGGTGAATGTGGGAAAAGAGGGAGGCAAGCGCAGCTAGAGCAAGCATATGTTGGAGCTAAATGTTGAACTGTCCGGTGATAAGAGCCTTAATGAAAACATGATAGGTTTGGACACACCAACACTTTTTTATTCCATATGCACACACACACTACATCTAAAATAAAATACTGGCCAACAGAAACACAATTTTTCTCCCCTTGTCAAAGGACTTTTGAATGCCTGATATGTTGATTAACGGATTGACAATCGTAACACGGTTTGACCATGATAAACTTCATGATATGTGTGAAAAAGATTAGATATTATGTGCAACATATTATGCATGAAAAAGCTTGTTCAGTCTCATGTAAAGATTATAGTGTACATTTTTATTTCTCAGATATTAATCAACAATTCTAGATGAAGACCAAAGGCATCTTCTTGAACGTTCTTGCCGATCTGTACAATTTTTTTATTTACTTACAGCGAGCAGGAAAGTAACCATCTGGTGAGATCATTTGACTAGTAACCAAACTGTGAACAATTCTGTCTGAGTGTGACAGTTAACCCTATTTGCTCCAAATTGGGATTAACACCAGACATTTAACAGTGACTGTGGTAGAGATGAAAGATGCCTAAATCCTTGAATCTTTTTCTTCAAAATGTGGAAGCAAAGTGGCACCTTTTCTAATTTGATTTGTTTATTAATTATTGATTGTAGACATGACAATATACTAATTCAAAACAATCAATGTAAATGACCATTCATATTGCACTACGTGCTGCTGTTAAATGTTGCAATGCAACCTTGTTATCAAACTTCCATTCTTAATTAGGAACTTTGTTAATCAGCCGTATTTAATACAGATGTTTTTTTAAGTTTAAGCTTGCACTTCAAATCACTCAGGGAGTCAAAACTCCATCCCAGTTTTACTGACAACAACAAACTCAGCCAAGCACTATGTATTTTAATGACTTCCTTTAATAGGCTTACCTAAGTCAGATAATAGCTCTTTATTTAAATGTGCCTCTTCAGGCTTCTGTTTCATTAAAGGTTTTCTGTTTAATAAAAGGAGATGGTTAAAAATCTTTAAAACAGTAATGCTCATTATGAGTTCACTCTTAATTAACTGTCTAGTTTATATGAAAGTAAAAACGTTGGTTACTTTTTGTAGCCAATTGAAGGATCGGGTAGGGCCACAGTGTCTCTGGAACACCCTGCCTCAGCCCAAAGGTTTTTTACGCTGCTATATTATTTTGCCGGGGGAGTGGGATCTGTTTTCTTTCCCCATTGTATATCCTTGTTAATCTAAGAAATTTCTACATTTGAGGTCATGCACCACATCACAGAAGTATTTCAGTATTTTGGTACAGCATGTAAGTAGGAAGCTTACAGTATAGATGTTTCTTTACATAATTACCTCCTTCATAAGTATGAGATGTTTTTGTTATAGTAAACATGTCTCGGCCACTAGACAAGTTGATGTGTGGAAGCTGCATGCAGAGAGGATATTGGGGTTTCTCCTTACATTCAGTAGGTTAGCCTTCACACAGCTTTCTGAAGCTCTGTGTCTGTAACAGTAACTAACCAATAAATACATAATGAAAAGTTGTTTCTGGTGGAAAAACAAGGCACTGCGATTTCATGCATATATAGTATTGTGTAATTACTCCCTTTTGTAAAATCCCAACTGTTTAATTTATTCACAAATCCTGATAACGGTTAAATCTATGTGTAAATATTGATTATTCCTATATTTCAGACAGCCTAAGACCTGAATGCATCAGTATTGGTACTACAATATTCCCAAGTCGTTTTAGTTGCCATGGAGAGTACATTCAGTTTGGTATGGTTAGCTGTTGCCATGGAGATTCTCTATTGCATACTTCAAGAAATTTGTGTTTTGCATTTTTATTTGTATGTCTATCTTGTTGCCCATTACTCTACATGTATTTTCCATAACCAGGAAAGACTGTTTATGGATCTTAAAAAATACTTATTTCACTACTGAGTCACAGTGAAATATTTTCATTATAGATTTAATGATTAAAAATGACAATTTTAAGGAACTATAATGCCTTATGCTAATTAATCAGTTGTTTGGATTGCTTGAATGCTAAAAACACCCACTAATATGTTAATTCCATCCAAGATAATTATAGAAATGTAATGCCGTTTTATGCCGTTTTAGCCAGAAACCATGGTCAAACTATGACAATGTGTGGCCATTCTATACAATATTTTGATAATTTGAGTCAACTATACACATCTGAAATCGGAAACAAAAATGTAAAGTTTTTTAATAATATGTTACATAGGTTTCTATAACTCTTTAAAAACCAAACAAAAAGAAAGCAATGTTCAATTAAAATCTTTTGGCTTAAATTGTTCTTTTTGCATTTGCGACATTTAGGACATTTAATTTGGACAACCAAAATAATAATTCGTATGATCACACTTGTATTTTTGTGTGGTAGGTTGTGTAGTAGGTAGTTTAGTGATTTTCAATTTGCTTATCATTAGACCCATTGCAAAAAATGGATGGTATGCTTTCATGCCAGTACATGCTAAATAGGAGTAGACATTCTGTGTGTTTTTGTGAGCCTTATGTCTGGAACCTGTCATTATACTTCAAAGTTTCATTATCTTTCGAAAACATTTGGTAAGATGTGATATACTGTATATCAAAAACTAGGCCTTCACAGGATAATGCTACATCAATGTAACCTATCATATACTTGTATTATATAACTAAATCAGAGATGGCAGATAGCTGACATCTCCTAACACCATCACAGTGTGCAAAAATAAGTTGTAAGGATGTCAAATTTTTTTATAATAAAGACCGCTGGAGTTTTTTTATGGTCCCAAACAAAAAATAAGTTTTTATTTATGCTTTCGAAATAAGAATAGTACTCCCAAACACATATTGGTAATTTTTCTTCTTACTTACCTCAAGCAAATCAATTGTGTCACAATCACAATATAAGCACTGGAAGTGCATTTTATAGTGTCAGGATTTTATGAATCTGTTATTACCATGCCTAGGTTAACGAGTTGCAGCTAACACACAGAATCTGACAAGTTTTTCCATCAGTTTGACATGCTACTCCAGGCAGTGGGTGTGAAGACGTTCAGAGCAGCTAAACTGCTTGCCGTTGTCTGCGTTAAATTTGCCATGTCCCATTATTCTATCGGTTATACTTGCCAAAAATTATGCTTGATTAATGTAATGCAATTTGCTTTATTTCTTTAATTCTTTTCATTGGATCCCTCTGAAATGGGTACAAAAGGAAGTAGTTATAATGATTGTCAGTAGTTGCATTCAGAAAGTGCTGAAGTTGCAATACTGACCGTACATTCGTTGTGTAAATTCTGAAACTTGTCTGTTTGCAAGGTTACAGTAGTGAGTGCATATATTTTCATTCTTTTGAAATTGTTTGAATCAAACCCACAATGCTAGCAATAAAAATGTTGCAGGTCTCAGGCCTGGGACTAATTCTTGTGTAGTCAAATTTCTTTAAATAATTAGTAATAATTGTCAATATGTTTCTTAATTTCATTCTTTTTTAATTATTAATAATGTATCTTAATGTATTATTTGTTTAATGAAATAAAATACCAAATGTATATAACTTTTTCTGAACATACATCTTTGTCATAGATACTAACCCCTTTCCAGAGATATTATAATATGGGTACTCAAGACAAACCTCTTTCAAACCAGCTACAGTGAACAGACATACATTACATGTAACCTCTGAGTTGTATATATTTAATTTATTCTAAAACCATTGCCAGTCCATAATAATAATCTAAATGCTTTGTATTTGTATAGCTAAACATACCATACATGTACACATGTGCTAACAGACTACTAGATTGTTACTGATGCTAATGCTAATTACATTGGAGGGAATGACACACCAAGGTAGAAAGAAACTAACAAAAGCATGCAGACTTTGAAATGTTTATTACAGCAAAAAAAACAAGATTTATAACAATTCATGAAGCAGTCTAACATTAATAAACAAGGATGTGCGGTGTAGTTTGGAAAATTAAAGATGTAGGAGCTTAAAATCATCATTTTTGTAAACAAAGGAATAGGTTTGATGCCATTTTACAGCCATGTGAGTGTGGCAATGACCAGCATAGGAAGCTATCTACAACCTAACATATATGCTAATAAATGCTAGCAGGCTATCAAATACTGAGTAAAATAATGAAAAATGTAAAGAACATTTGCTTGAAATTAAGTTTAGTAAAAAATGTTTGGTGCTATTTCACAGCCTAGTTCGTTAATAACTGACATTTGTTCTTCCTTCATATAAACATAAATATAAAAAAGAATATACTTTCCCACATGTGTTTGTAAATAACACCAACCTGTAGAATAGGTGAAAAGTAGAGAATAAAAATATTGGCTTGCATAGTCAATCTTTGAAATAGGGGAGTGCCATCAACTGATCCATAACAGTGCCCTGAGGTGTAGCCTATCGTACCACTGCCTCCTACAGGCAACAATCAGTATAAGTGTGTTTAAATGGGAACCCTATGGAGGACGAGTGTATGTAAATAATACTTTATAATTTCAAATATTTCAAGACAAAAAAAAAACACACAAATAAACAAAAAAATAAGACCATATATTTGGGTTGAGTAATGAAAGCCCTATCCTCTACTGAGGACTCACGCAGCCCTTACATCTGCCTGTACCACACTATACATGTACACCACTGACTTGACTGAGGAACTGTCTCGCTGGTAGACATTAATTAAACAGCTTAAGGCTGAGTTCCACTTTCTGCAGTGTTGCCTACATCAAAGCACTTGACGTATTTCTTTTTTTCGTATTCACCCACTGGGGTCAGCCTTTTAAGAGAGCCCCGGTCTCTCCTTCCCAGACCTCTGCTAAGTCATTATCTTTCAACCCCATTCATTCTTGTTAGTGCTTGCTGTGCTTCTTCTTATAGGCAGTAGTTGTAATTGTGGTCAGTGTTAGTGGACAACACTAGCTCAGCAGTACTACAGCAAAGGTTGGAGAAAATGATCAGACTACAGGATTGTTTATGGTTTTGAATAGTGTTAGGAATTATTTCTTGTAGTCTTTGAGTAAGGTATTTTATCTGGAATGATCTAAGTTGATCCCTGTAAGTGGCTTTTTTGGGAAAAGACATGAGGGAGCAAAAAGAAAAACAGAGTCAGCCAGGCAGAGAAACAAATTATAGGGTCTGAATTCCCAAATGGGGAAGAATTCAAAGAGGGTAACTGTTGAATTCCAATTAAATATAGGACCTAATAATGATATCAAAAAGTAAATTTCTGCCAGAAATTAGATGAAGTGCAATAGTGATTTCTGGCCTGTTAAGTTGACAAGTGGATAGAAATTGGGCACTGACCATCATGTGCACTCCAACATTATGAGGTAAGGTGCCTTTCCTCACATCCCTTTTAGAAACACTTTTCTCCCAATGGAACCACTGTCGCCAGTGTATATTTGCTGATTCATAGCACTCTACAACCCAGCCGGCCCTCTACATGCCTGTTTCCATGGAGATGGGTGGGAAAGGGAGTGATGATGTCATGTATAACAGAACAGCAGCATACCTGGGTTTAAATTAACTGGGTTGTAGTGTGATTGCTTTGTGACTTGCTCAAAAAGTGATGGGCAATTTCACCGTATGTAAGCTACTTCAATCTAATGCTTGTTTTTGCTTGTTAATGCTTGTTTTTTTTGCAGGTTACACAGGGCATTAAACAAACATTTTGGAAATGTTCTTGATTTTTCTTCCATCTATATTTATAGTAAACCAAACAAAATAAGATGGATCAACTGCTATGACAGACCTACCCTGAAGAGAAACTGTCAACATAACGCATTCACTATTCATTTCAATACCAGCTCTGCCCCTGTCATATTAGACAGTGGTGACACACAGGCAAAGATGTGATTTAGACACAATGCCTGCACCAGTGAGAACCAGAATACAAAGCCCAGCTATTATCTGTGATGATGGCGCTCTTTTTCTTTGTTCCTATAATACCCTTGCTATCAAACACAATGCAGAGGAGACTGAGTCACATGAAAGGAGACAGAGAATTTATAACAACTTGAAATTGTTGTCATTGTTGACCTACCTGAGACCCAGCCAGTTGAATTGAGGCACTGGATTCCATGGCAACAGTGTTTTTAGAGGTGATAATGCAGATTGAGAGGTGTTGGGAGAGGTGGGTTTACAGGGAATTGGTTAAAGACACAGTCATAAGAGGTTTGTCCAAAGACCGAAGGGTGTTGCATGGTTTACCTGTGAAAACATCCACTAGTCAGAAATGTGCCGACCAAATGGCTTTACAGCATTCTGATATATTTTATAATGACAGATATACAAAGGCATTAAATGTAGGATTGTATGTTCATTTGTTGAAAGATTCATTGTATTAGTGTCTCATGGTATAACTTACATTTTTATTTTAAGGCACAACGAGAGTAATGTATTTTGTTCAGACTGCCAATCAGGCAACATAAACAGATGTTTGTTACAGGTAATGTTTATAGTGTTCTGGAGCTTAAAGAGATAAAGCTGGTATCATCGTGGTCTTAGCATTGATACAGGGGCATAAAGTAAGGATCTTCAAATATGTTCATGTCAGATGTTGAGCCAATGCCCGAGGATCTGCATATATATATATATATATATATATATATATATATATATATATATATATATATATATATATATATATATATATATATATATGTATAGCAAATCTGTGTGCTGAATCTACTACTAGACATTCATGTTCATATCATTTTCCCTGGTTCAGCAGAAATGTTCAGCCTTACAATCTCTTGAGAATAAGTTACTAGTCTGATAGAACAAATCAAGAAGCTCGTCTGGAAGAACAAATCAAGAAGCTCAAGAAGAACCACTCCGTAAAGGCCCCCTGTTGTTTAATGTCCGTTGCTACTGTTTTTGTTAAAAACAAAGCAGCTAGCTTGCTGAACATTTAACCACAGACTTTACAGCATTACATACAGTATATGAAAACCTAAGAGTCTCTAAAACAAATCCTTATTTTGTTTGATAAGAATTTGTTTTTTCTTTGTGTTGCAGATCTTGTTTTATAGTTGTGAGGTGAGAGTTGGGTTGTCAGGAGTTAAGGTTGAATGTGAGACATGGACAATCACTATTCAGCCCCAGCAAAGGTTCTGGCTCTTCACACCTCTAGCCCTGGACACTCTGATTGGTTGTAAGTTGCAGTTGCCAGGGGAGCTACTGTACATGCCTGGTAGCATTTATGAGTTGACAATATCCTCAGTCTGCAGCTTGAGTAGTCACCAGCAAGTTGACTGAATCAGTCACATTTAATCACAAAATGCACACATGCTGAGAATGTTAATGAGCGCAGCGAGTTCAGCCAGGGAACCCGAGTGGGCACTGGCCCAGCCACGCATCAGCTGATGTTGGAATCGCGCCACCACAGTCTGAAGATGCCTAATCTAACACGGCGGTTTATTTAAGTCATTCGGGGTACACACTCAGTCTGCTACTTTGCTGGTCGTCTTGCATGCGATTACTAAACCCACCCACTACCTCAGCCTCCACCTGTTGGTTGTGTTTCCTACTGCGGAGGGGGATTGGCACTGTGTACCTTGTTCATTGCCATCAGTATTGTTAATATACTATTACAGTGTTAATGTTATTAGTTGTATTCTATGCACCATCATGTGAGGGCAGTGAGTTACTCTAAAGAAACAGAACTTAACACCAAGACATCGTATGTGTATTGTTTCTCTAATAATGGTTAAATGAAGAACATGGTGCTTCCTTTCTGAAGTTAGAATAATGCTGCTGCTAATGGGAGACAACATACAGGGATGGAAAACACAACATCTAGGTTGGAATGCACTTAAATACTATGGGTGGTGAGGATGTAAAAAGACCGGTTTACAGTTTCAATATAGTATATCTAGATGCTGGGTGAGTATATCTATCATATATCTACATCTGGGTCACGGAGTTGATTATAATGGAATGAGATGAATGCATAAAGCTGGATTTTAAGTTCATCCAACTCTGATGAAGTGGCTTAATGGCTTAATGGCCTCATTGCCCAAATCCTAAACTATTCCATTAAAACAGGAAAGGTGCGGATGATGTTGACAATATTTTAAAGTTCAGGGGAAGCCAAGAGACCTGGACATATTTTTGGTTACATTGACATTTGTGAGTATGCATACATTTGGTGTGTTGAACTGCATACCTATGTTTTTTCAATTATACAACTGCTATATAAAGCATTTTGACCCTTCTTCTTAGCCGTGAAACAACAGTAGTTGGTGAAGACTCTTTTGTGTGAATGCCAGAAGCGTAGTCGGAGGTTGCAGCCTCATGCCCATGCATTCCCAGAATTCCTGTCAGACCTCACAGTCAGGCAAATTCAATGATCATTTTGGGGTATTTCTACAATATTCACATAGTACGCTGACCCCTACTGAAAGGTTTTTCAAAGCTATAATCATATCACTGCATTTTGCACGACATATTTGGGGATTTATGTATTGTCATAAACTCGTTTTTTAAACACATATAAATGATCAGGACATAGTCTCACAGCCCCATTGACGTTTGTCTATTTTACATTGCCTGTGGATCTTCTCAATGACGTTTTTATGAAGTTGTGTCGTGGTCCTATAAAGGGTTGGTCTAGTACCTGGTTCAATTATTAGTTAATCTGATCCAATCGATGATTTAATTTAAAGTTTACAAAAATAGAATGTTATCATGCTACGCTTTTAGAGGTTTTTCTGAGTTACAGTTGAAATTGTGATTGAAATGTGAAGCGCACACCTCGACAGCATTTATGTGGCCATCAAAGATTAGCATTTACCCACTGCAGTTCTGATGCCGAATTGCAATCAGGTAAAAACCTGATGTGGTCAATGAGTATGCAGATGAGTTTCACTTAGACCCTTTCTGACAGTTTGTGTAGAAATGATTTGTCAATATGTACCCACAGTTTCATCAGCTTTCCAGGTTGCTATTTTCAGATGATGGGCAGGTGAAGATGCCAGATATGGAGGTTATGGGCTAGTGTGGTTTAATGCGGTCCATGTCGGTTGGAGGTACTCCCAAATTATCTATACCTATGCTGGAGGTGGCTTATGGTTGTAGAGTATTATTTCAGCAATTAGGTGTTTCTGTACCGATTTCTAGGGCTGATGCAGCATATTTTAGTTTTTTTGTATAATTAGTTCAAGACAGTATTTTTAACACAGCTGATATTTACAACAGCAGCTTAAAGTAATTAATGCATAAATGTACATGATTTGTCATACTGGTCTCCTGCGGGAATAAAATCCACATCTCTAGCAACTGAGCTACACTGGACCATGAAGTGCAAAGAGTTTGAATAGATTAAATCAGTCATCGAAACAGGTGTATTAGTGGTAACATTGGAATGTTGTAAAACATGGTTGTGTGTTCATTCCCAGATGAGGACGTGTTTGTTATAATGCTGTGAAAAACCTAATGAAGCCATCATTTCAAGTACGGCAGTTTCGTACTTTACAATGCAGCTTAACGAACCGAAGTATCTGGCTTTCCAATCCGTCCTAAGGGAAAGAAGACTAGATTAAATGCATCATTAAGTGTAACTTGACACACGGGGTTTACATGTGGGAGTGCTCTGGTGACCTGGTCAATGAAAACAAAGATAAGTGAACAATGTTGCAGTACTATGACAAACCATACACTATACACAGTGGGATTCTGACTGATTCCTCTGAAGCGGTCCATAACATGAGAGCATTAAGAAAAAGTAGAATGACCACATAAGGGAGGAGATTGAAACCATTCCTCAGAGCCTGACAGTTCCCTGTAAGTTCCCTCTTTAGGGTTTAAGGCTGTTTAGTCTAATTCATATTTTCTTTCAACTGCCAATGTAAGACGCTTTATAAAATACATCTGATTGATCGACTTACTATAACATATCAATTGGCTATAGCTTTCTTCGTCTCTACTCTGTGCCTGCGTACGTACATGCTCATCTTAAGTCATCCTAAGTGTTGTTGAGAGCTGACGTAGTGGCCTCACTGAGTTCCTTCTACATTATGTAAACATACCTCTTTATCAGTAGGGAAACGCTTGTCCAGGAGTGACCTCCTTATTGAGAAAAGGAGTATATCCTGACTTGCATTAAACACTCAGCATATCTTGACAGAGACTACTGCGCAGAACACTAGCAGCTAATAAAATGGTGTGAAGGGAATGTGATACAGGTAGGCTCTGGAGGAGCTGGTTGTCATTTTACAGTTTTGTCAGTTAGCTAACACTCTTATTCAGAGTGACTTACGTACATTGATGATTGCATACATTTAGTACTTTCCAATTTTTTCTGTTACAGAGGGAGGAAATAATCAGCCAATTAGAAGCTAGGGATCACTATAGGGTTCATCGTCATTTTGTTAGACTCTATATCAGACTGAACTTTAGCCCAGGGGCTGAGTACAGCTGATTCAATCAGGCCCGGGTAGGTGTTTGTATACAATTAAATAATTGTTATTGTATTTAAAAAAAAGCTTCTAACCCAGTCTTAAACATGGAAGACTAGATCCAATGTATTTAGAAATTATTATGGACCTATACATGTTTCAAGGGGCACTGTGTAGAATCCTCACTCTAAACATTAACATGACATGTCTCCTCCTCATCTTCACTTACCAAACGAGAGTAGTATTAACCAGGGTGGTTCAGGTTGGGAGGAGTCTAAGGACATTACAAGTCAATTTAAACTGACAGACCAACCAATGCAAACGTTAAATGGGAAATCTGTCAGTCACTCTGATTCATTTTATAGAAACATTTTATTTTAAATGTTACAAAAATGTTAACAGTTAATTTCTTCTTGTTTTCATGCTAGCAGTACAGTAAAATTGACCCTTTAATAACTGCAATTTCTTCGTCCTCAAATAGATTTTGAGAAATTCTCAGTTGGCTCTCCACTGAGTTTTAAACTTGTGATGTGACACTTGTCGCAAAGAGTTGCCCAGATCTACGCTACATCCTCCCAGGTGGTGCACAGTGTCAGCTTCAAGCTGACCACCAGAGTCTAGGTTTGAGCTTTGATGGTGCTGCTAGCTGACAAGTTGCTGGGATGTCACATAGGTAAAAATTTACAATTGGTCGGAATGGCCCAGAGAGGGAGGGTGAATTGGCAGGGATGTCCTGCTGTCACTGCATTTTAGATGGGTCTTGCAAAGTTTACTGAGATTTTCAGATGACACATTCAGGAGTAAATTATGGTAAAGGGAATATGTAATCTGTAAACCCTTCTGGAAGCTAGCTGTGCAGCTGAAATATTTACAGAATTTCCAGTGAAGGTAGAATAGGATTTTCCTTTCGATCATGACTGTTTTTTTGTATTTTCACTTCCCTAAAACTTTTAGTTACACTTAGTTCTTAGATGAGTGTTTACCATGTCATATTTTAAAGACATATAATACTTTATGTACTGCCAAGGAGTCATCCATTTATGTAAAAGGACATGTCACTGCCACAAAGTTGACAAATTAGTGCCAATGAAGTGCAACTTGAGTGAGATTTTGGGGTTTTCAGTAATATGTTTTTCAAAAGGTATTTCATGACCTTACATATAAAGCCACAGTAAACTATTTCCTATATGCTGTGATGAAACACAGACCATAGCTCAAGCATTGCCTGTAGTGCCCTATGGGGAAAAAGCAGCAACTCACCTTTCAATGTTAGCATAACTAAGCGATTAGGCTGAAGAAGCTTCAGTTATAGCATAACAGAAAAGCTGTGCCTGAACATGTTCCCGTTTTTGCATGGCAAAACGACGTTGCAGAATGAGATACAGTGTTAGTATAACATAAGGAATTGCTGAAAATGTTTCAGTGGTGACGTATCGAAACAGTAATGTTGAGATACATTTTGAGGTATTCCTGTTGCTAGCAAATTAGAAAAGTGCTTGTGTTCTGTATGAGTACAATTACTTTTCACTGTTCACACATGCAGCGGCGATCATTCTAGATTGCATGTTAGCATAAAAAAATCTGTCTTGCTATCCCTCATATATATACATATATATAGTTCAGACGAGTGAAACACAAGTGGATGTTAAAATACACCATTTCAGCATGACATTCATTTTTGGTCACTGATTGCGCCATGACATCTGCATTGACCTTGGGTGAGGTGAACTGATTTGAGTTTTTTTGTGAGGAGAATGCAATTAAGCTTGTGTAATAATAGATTTTCAGTGAGGGCATTGATTGCGTTCAGCCCCCTTTCGTCAGTGTTGACATCAGGCAGTATAACCCCCCCCAGAGAGCTGTCTGTCAGCACCACTCTGCCTGAGAATCCATGGGTTCATCTCTAAGCTTCAATCCAAGCATGACAGATGGACAGGGAGGCTTCCCTCGAGTGGTATGGCTGACTTCAATGCAAACAGTACACTCAGCATATTAGCACTCTGTGTCAGTACAATAGCTAGTAAATGTCCCTATATGACCAGCAGTATGTTCGTCTTATGTTTTGGTTAGTTGGGAAGACTGTATTTCTTTTCTTTCTGGTACACAGAACAACTTCCTATACAATTGATTCAATATTGTAGCAGTTGTTTGTGTTATGGCACATAATGATCAGCAGAGGGCAGACAGGAGAGTCAGAGAAAGCAATGGAGTAAAGGGGCACTCCCTCACGTCCACAACCGTTTTAGAGTGGAGCAGCAGTACCATCATATTACTGAATACAAGCATTATGTTATCATGACCCCTGTGAACAATGACATCTTTATATAACACTACACCTTATTAGAAACCTACGATGTCCTTCATTTTTTTGAAACATCATAAGGACATAATAAAAACATATACTGTTAATATATACTATTTAATACATTTTTTAAAGGAATATTTACATGTTTGTAATGAACCGTGGCTTTGATAATCTATCAAGCGGAGAGTAGTCAGGCTACATTGTAGGAAGTCATTAGATACTGCCTACACGGTCTGTGTGTAGATTAGTCTTCCTGTCTGTGTTCGCTTCCAGCCTGCTAATGCCACATTATCTGAGGGTGCTACGCTGATTTCGCCACACCAAGCTCTCTCAGGATTACTGCTTTGGGGCCAAATCTTCCATTGGAAATGGAAATGAACATCTAAAACATAAACCAACCTAGGAGAAACAGGGGACACGTATACATGAATGCCAACCTAGCATAGCTAAACTGTTGAATGATTAGTAAACTTGCATTATTGCAAAAGAAATCGAAAAGAAATCATCCACCTTCGGCATGGACATACTAAGAGTGTATGCCCTTTGACATTAAAACACTGACAGAGGTAAAATGATCATCCAAAACGTAGTGTAACCTTAGTCTGGCTGACCCCGTGTATGCACCAGCCAGGCCAGTGTAACCTAGCCCCTTTACCTAATTCTGTCTCTGTCTGTCTCCCTTACCACGTAGTGTAGGTCAGACACAATCTGGATGTGTCTGGCTCTCTACTTCTGCTCTCTCTTCTCCTCTCTCACTGGAACACGTGGGCAAATGGGCGAGGCATGGAGGGAGGGTTACAGTGGTGGTAGTGGCAGTCTTCTCCGGATATTGCTGAGGAGCGGCATTTAAGCGTTGGAGCCGTTCCCTGTGGTGGTGTAGTGTTCCTGATAGGGAAGCATGGCTGGGGGATAATAGTGGAGACTATAGTAGAGACACACCCCAGAATATAGAGGCATCTGTTTACTGCCCACTGATATGGAACAATGACAACACACATCTGTATCCCTCTCTCCATTCCTCCCTCCTTTTCTGTCTCACTCTGTCACTTTCACTCTCCTCTGAGCCTGTGTTTATTTCCCCTCCTCTAACTGTCTCCGTGTAACCTATTTTCTCTCTCTCCTTTTCTCCTGTTTCATTGGATTTTGAATTTGTTGAAATGTTGCTTCTTTGTGGTAAAGAAGGTGTGGCCCCCGTTTCGTTTTCCTTACAAACATTGCCTCTTGTGGTGGTGTGAGAGAGGGTGGGCTCTTTCTCCATCCAGTGCTTCTCTCAGTAAGCTGATCCTGCTGGCACACTGAGCTGGTAGACTTCCTTTTCTGGAAGGACCTGATGCATCACGTTAATGACCTGCTCCACACTTGTCTCGCCACAGCCTGCCTGAGTAGCCAGGGGTCTCACTTGATATTGCAGCCCCTCGCGGAAACATCACAGCTCTAGCCGTGCCGACAGAACCCAACGTTGGAGTCCACCATCCACTGATCATTTGGCTGCGCTCTCTATACCGTCTCTGTTTGGATCACTCCCCCTCCTCTCTTTCTCTCATGCATGCATTCTCTGTCTCTCACTCATTCACTCACCCACTCATCGCTCTCTCTCTCTCTCTCTCTCTCTCTCTTTCTCACCCTCCCCATCACTTTCTGCATCAGCTTTAGTCAGACTAGATGGGAGTTACTGGGTCCACTGTCAGGTACTAGATCCTCCAAGCTACAGGACCATTAACCTTTAATGGAATATTTTCTTTGATTCTACTTCCTTCCTTTCTTTCTTCCTTCATTATCTTTATCATTATCTCCCTCCTCATCTTCCTACTGGTATTCTTTTCTTTCCTGCTTCCACACCCTGCCTCTGGAAAGAGGAAAGGCACCATTCACGCGGCAGAGCAGTGGGAGTGGACCTCAGCGTGTGCATCTGTGGGTGTGTGTGAGTGCGCTCATGTGTTTGTGAGCGTGGGGGATCATCAACCTCTCCAGCCCTCTACGCTCTGTCTCAGTGGAACATCCCTTTTTGTATGGACTTTTATATGGCTTTGAGACTTACAACACCACTGCCCAAGCTCTACATGTTGGAATAAAACACAGCTCAGGAAATATTCAGCCCCAAGATGAGTGAGGAAGCTAAAGATAAGAGCACTGGCAAACCAGTGCATCGGAAGAAAAAAGGAAAAAAGGTAAGTAAAGTCTTTGTAAAAGCTGGTTTACATAAACAACCCCTGCTAGTTGTTTGTGAAGTTAGATGAAGTTTAAAGGGATTGAGACGCATTCGAGTTTACTCTGGTTGGCCATTTGATGAAGGCAAAGGTACTTTAGTTTGTTTCTTGGCATTGAACTTTAATATTCACTTCATATCCATGAACACTATCAACAACCAAAAATGTTATTATAGAACAGTTCTGTAGAAATGTATTTGCGTGTGCATGAATATTGTGGTATGTAAGTATTTGACTCACCTGGAATGCAGAGCCATGTACTAGACAGATCTTGTTGCAAACTACTCTTCGTGACCACTCGTTGTCCTGGTATTTCTATTGCACCTTATGAGCTAAAGCCTCCTCATGATTAGCTAAGCAGGCATGTTAAGGAGGAAGGGGAGAAGGCAGCCCCAGGTTAGGGTGGGGGCAGCATCTCTTGTTGTTTCTCATATTGAGCAGTGTCAACATGAGTCCACAGCTGCCATTCTGATGTTATCCCCATCCTGTCCCCGGGGGCTGGAATTACACGTTTTAATTTAAATTCTTCTTAGACACAGGACGGTGTTTATGTGACATGGCAAAATGGTTTGGTGTGATTGTGTGTGTGTGTGTGTGTGTGTTTGTGCGCACATGCCTGCATGTATGCATGCATTAGTGTGTCTGTGCAAAAGCAGCTCTAAGTGCTGCTCCTGTGGCTGTTTTGTTTGTTTTTTCAATGCACTAAGCCCACAATGAATGGGATTCAGCAGGTTTTATGGACCCAGGGGCAGACAGGGATGGGAGACTGGGAGAAGGGAAAGGCTAAAGCTTTAGTGAAGCTTTGGGGTTTAGGCTTTGAACTGGTGATTAGGCAAGGTTATAAGGTTGGGATCATTGTTTCAGTATTATTATTTTGGGTGTGCCATGGTTGGTATCTTTAAAGTATTTGCCGTTGTTTGCATTTATTTTGCAGATTGTACTTAGATGACAGATGGAATTGTACAACGGACCCACCATAGCTCGTTTTGCAGTGGATGCATGGTTTTACAACCTATTTATAAACCCACCTAAAACTCAATACATATAATTACAAATCACAGTGAAGTTTGACATAACTGCTGTTGCAAATAGAATTGCATTATAACACGCATATAACCTTTTAATCAATATTGAAGCTTGTGTGCATTGTACAGCAAAACTTTGTGTGCTAGACATTCCAGCTCCGACTATTCACCCCATTTTTTGTAAAAAGTCACCTACAGAAAACAGCTACCAGCAACTCTGAACAAATTGGTCTGTAGTTCTGGCTGTAAAAATCACAATCCAAAATCTAAAGGACCAGCGTGTCCAGAGACACTTTCCTTTGGTAGAACTGTTGTGGTACTTAAACATTTTTTACAACTTTATAAGGTTTTCCAGAACCTTTCACTCTGATCTGCCTTCAATAAGCCCTAACAAAACAATACATGAATGCTATTTATTTGAGGATAGTTTAAAAAAACAACAACTCACAACTGTTCCCAAACTACATGCAACAAAGGCAAAACATTTTTTTAAATGAAACAATCATGAAACATGATTGTTTCATGCAGAATCCTGGTCTCAGCATCCTGGTTTGTTCCTGCTGTTTAGGGTGCACCGGACAGTTGAGTTAAGTTGCCCATTCAGATTATAATCCTTTCTTCCTCCAACAACCATAAAGCAAAGCATTTGTCTCTTCTCTTCTCCGTGTCTTCATGCCTGGAGATTCACAGAAATCTCATGCATGTTGTCATAGTAACCTTATTCCCACAGCTATAAGATAGAAACTCTACTTTTGAATTGAAGTTAAACATGGCATGTTTTAACTCCTTAATTGATAGTGCAGTGTGTTTAAGCAATTTTACAACTACAGTTTGTAACTACTTCTCATACTGATATTGACTTTAGGATGATTGTGTATATGTAAATGCAAATTAATCTAGCTAGCCTGCCTGTCTTGTGTGAGGATGATTTTTTACTGGATTCTGTTGTAGCCTTGTGTCTTATAGATAAACATTTGAAAAAATCATGTTGCATGCTAATTTATCGTAACAAAAACATTTGACCTAAAAGCAAGAATCCCAAACTTTTTCCCTAAACATAATCTAACTCTAATCCCAATTGCTGTTTTAATCCAGAGCCACTTTATTTTCATATGTAGTGGCAGGGGGTGTCTTTTCTTTGGAATATGCTGTACGTTAGTGAACTAGCAAACTGTCAGACAAACCGACTGCTGTAGCAGTTTACTAAGGTCATTGTAGCAACATACTTCACGTAGCTAGCCTAATTTCTGTTGTCTTTTCTTTGTAGTAAATATCGTTAACCCCAGTTTGTCTGAGTTATAAATGAAATCTTCATTGGTGAAATGTCCATTGCTCTACGCTGAGCCAGCAAATCATTTGTGTTAACTTCTCTTTCACTTCCTCTACCCATTCCCTGATTCTACAGCCGATGCCACGGCTGTTATTATTTTATACATCCAGATATTTACTAGAATCTGTATTGAATTTCTCTGTCTATAACATTTTGGTTAGTAATTCAATGGCGAATGTTTAGAAACATTTTTCTTTCCTGAAATTATGCAGTTATTTGGTTTAAGGATTTAAAATGTTGCTTCTATGTATATTTAAGAATATGTTATATAAAGAAAAGAAAGAGTGTAAATAAATTAACTCTGTAACTAAAATAATGTTATATTATTATATGAATATATTTTCTACAATTTATATTCTTATCCTTCTCTTTAGAATTTTGGAAATGTACGGGACCACAGAAATTCCAACTAAATACTAAAAACTTGTATGCCGAAGCTCGTCTTGCCAGTTACTTGATTAGCTTTTCATTATCAGTACTTGTACAGAATGGTAATCATCAAAGATGCTCAAAGGCTAGGAAAACAATGATGATGGGAAAACTTGATCATTTGAAGATCAAGCATCACTCCCATTTCAGATTGGTAAAACAAGCATCATGTACAGAAGTGATATCACCACCTGAAACTAGAAGTTCATCAAGATTAGTCATCTTTGGATCCAGATATAGGCTTCACCACTGGGAGATAATCAGTTTATCTCTTTGTTCATTCTCTTTATGATGGGCACATTGTGGTCATTCTGAGAATGCCTTCCACCATTTGCATTTAAATGTGTTCCTATGTTGGTATGTTTGTGTGTGAGAAAGTGTGAGGGTGTCAGTAAGAGAGCCAGATAATCTTGCCAGATGTTTAAATGATTGTAGCCATAGCAACCACTTTCCACCCCGAGAACGAGGGATATGGAGAGTGAAGGAGAGTGAGAAGAGGGGGCCGGTATTCTAGTCAACCCTGTGGCAATCAGGCCAGATATATATTTCATGAGACTACTGATGGGAAATAGTCAAGAATACAGTCAAGTATCTTCTGAGTTCCCCATTGCTGATTTATGAAGATTTGTTCATATTATGAATCAAACTGAAATGTCTTTTTTGTCGGTGTATATGTGTACTACTTCAAATTGAAATGCCTGTCAAATTCTAACAAATTATTTAGAAATCTAGCGAGATCTTTGGTATACAGTTAAATTATGTTACCTTAAACTATTAATTTAAAATGTAAGTTATTTAACTGACACAATTATACATAGTGACCTGCAGTAGTACACTCACTTTTATGATATTTTATAGTGGCCGATGTGTCATACCTAATATATGAACCTCTTGCCTTCTTTAGAATCTATTCATCATTTATTTAATGTTCCTGCTTCTATAAATTAGTACCCATCTGGGTGCTAATGTGTACATACAGCTGATGGATGCAAAAACAGCTGTGGGTTTACTGCTCCAGATACGGTCCCTCTCATTGGAGAACAATGGGGACATCCTGTTTTGTCACCTCACATTACAAGATGGGACAACAGGTTACCTGTCGGCCTCTGTTGTCATGGCAGCGACCCATCTGTGTGATGCTAAATGTCTTCATCTGACTGGCTGTCATCCATGGGGACAGTGGGGAGAAGAGGGGTAGGAGGGAGGAGAGAGAGAAGGAGGTCAGGTGACTGTCTCAATGTTTCCTTGTTTTTCTCTTCAAAGACAGGTCTATGGATTAAAGAGAGGAGAGAGAAGCCCTATTGACAGTTTTTCAGAGGCTGATATAAGCAATTGTCTACTGTATAGTGGGTTGTTATTGTCTTAAGCAGTGACAACAAGAAATCTGTATATATAATAAAACAAATTGTATAGTCAACAGTGTATTGTATTGGTTGATTTAGGAAAAAGAAATATTGACAGGGGTCTATAAACTCACCACACATATGCAAAATAGAAAACTGGATACAGTTGTGGAATTAACCTTTAGAATTCTGTGATTTTGTTTTGAATGATGCTTCAATGTCTATCCCAGTAGCGTAGGGACGGATAGTGCTGTGTTCTGGTCATTGTTTTACTGAAATAACTTTGAACAGTGACTAAGAGCCCTGTGTTTACAGGATTGGTGACATAAGCCCTTTTTGTGATGTAGCCTTTTAAGTAATATCTCTAATCAGAGCATTGCTGACAACAGCACTGTTCATGGAAATGGCAGAGACTGTTTCCTAAAGAAGTACACTTTGTAGGTTTCTTTGGATTTAAATGTTTTCCAAGAGGATCCAAACGTGTGATTGTACTGTATATTTTTATGGTATGTTTAAGAAAGATGAAGAGAGAGAAAGAGAGAGAGAGTGAGATAGAAAGAGAGAAGCACAGACCAAGAAAAAGGTAGAAAAAAGAAAACTGTATTTGTGTGACTTTTTGAGGTTTGAAGTTGAAGTTGTGAGGAATTCTTTCAGATGTGTATTAACAATAGTGTTTAGCTGCTTTTGATGTAAATACACTACTACGGAAACAACTATCTCCTCTGTCTTTCCCCACTGACTATCTAATGAAGCATAAAATGCCTGAAACTATATATCGCTTTTTTATGCTCACTGGTGCGGCATGCCCATTACAGAACACTGTCCTTAAACACATATGCAGGTCTTCTTCTGGTTTATTCCTGGTGCTCCTCTAGGCAGTCTGCTGTCCCAGGGCTCAGTCACAGCTGCATGCCCTGGGGGGAGGGCAAAGGGATCAGTCTGTTAGCCTGTCAGGAAACAATCAGACACAAATGAACTGACTCTGTCTCCTACAGCGAAAGAACGAGGCCAGAGCATAGAGAGGCGGAATAGACAGAGACAGAAAAACACAGAACAAGGAGAGACAGAATAGAAAGCACGATGAGAGGGAGAGAAAAGGGAACAGAAGAATATGAAAGAGTGTGTGGAGAGAGAGAGAGAGTGTACAAGGAAATGACAGTGAAGAGAGTGCATTTACAGCAGCAAACTGGCACAAAGTCATGGTGAAGGTGTACCGGTCTGTTGCCATGGTTGCAAAAGTGTTACTCTGAAGCAAGGTAAAAAACTAAACCGTATATGGTTATTATCACACATAAACAAACACAATCACCAGTACCAAGCATATAAACTATAAGATCTAATGAACCAGCGCCACTAGCATTTGTTCTCTGGGGCCAATAGTTGGCGTTTCTCTGATCTCCTCTGTTCTCTTCTCCATCATTGTAGAACAATGTAGAAGAACGTCATGCTTTAGTTTTTTTCTATTATCACCCCCTCAGAGAGTGAGTGTACCAGCTTGTACTAAGCTCAGTTGAAATCTGTGTCTCTAAGTTCATCTTTAGAGGCATGGAACACTAGTGGTATAGTAACTAAGTTAAAATGCTTTCAAGAATTAATGTATTTATTAAGAAATTCTTTATAGACATTTAACAAATTAAGTAATATATACTAATTGAATGTATTTTTTACCCTTACAATTCTGTCACCGTCGAGGTACATACCTACTGCTTCTGATTCTGGTGACTCACCAAACACAAATAATTCCTTGTTAATTTTGTCTGAGCATTAGAGTGTGCCCTGGCTACATGGAAATAACAACAAAACTGTGCCATCTGGTTTGCTTGATAAGGATTTTCAAATGATTTATGGTTATATGATGGTGTGTTTCAATCCAAATAGTAATATTTTACTGGGTGCCTTTACTTTTCCTGAACTCTAGTAAGACAATTTGGTAAACGCTTATGCTGAGCCCAGGAATGTAAAGAAAACTTTCCAAATCAAAGAGCCACAAAGCAACTGAAATGCTTGCATTTTAACCTTTGCTGGCTCATGTGATAATGTCATTGATTTGACACCGTTTGTTAATGCTCTTCGTGTGTCCTTCATCAGAAATGTCTTCATTTTCTCTATTGCTTCTTGCTCATCCCGGCTTGCCACCTCATCGACTCCAAAGAACTCTCACTCCTGATCTGAGTCACAGGGATGCAAAAACCCTTTTATCAAGCCTGAGATCTTCTATGAGCTCTTCTGAGTGTCACCATGGCAACTGAAAAAGCGACTGAAAATACAAAACAACGCTCTACTCCGAACACTGTTTCTCATGTACATTGACGGGGAATCATTTCTGGGTAAGTGTGACTGAAGAAGGAGCAATGTGCGTTAAAATAGCAGTTTATTCCCATTATTTTATAATTGGGGAAGTCAAGAGGAGGGTCCCCCTCGACTAGCCCCAACCAGCCGGGTGTCTTGGAGTGTCTCTACTCCACCTACCAGATTGGAATATGTCTGTAATCCTAGTTGGTGGATACCAACCCTTCCCTTAACGTAATATCACGTCTCCACTTGGTGCTGCAGCTTTTTTAGTCCAGGCTCTCTGGTGTCCTGATAGGCTGCTCCTGAGACCGGGGGGGTGTGGGGGGTGGGGGGGGGTGCTGTGGATGGAGAATGTGTCACAGCTCTCCCCAGGGATATAGATCAGGGGGTGGCAGCAGTGAACCCTGACCTCACATGGAATAACGTCACCTGGGACAGCAAGTCCTCCACCGTGGGGGAAAGATAGCGGTAAGGTGGAGAAAGGCTGGGATAACAGAATGAGTGACAGACAGACAGAGACAGAAAGGGATTCAGAGAAAGGGATATTTAAAAGATGGGATGCCAGCAAAAAGAACAAAAGGGAAGCCGTAAGAGAATGACAGATCAAAAATTAAACGGCAAAGGTGATCAGTATAGAAGGAGAAAGAAACACATTTACCAAATCTTGTCCTCAGAAATATGATTTCATTACTGAAAACTGCCGCAGTACTGACACTAGAAATGTTGACTTTTTAAGGCATATAACTGTTACACTGGAGCAGTGTTAAATCTGTTGTATTGGTAACCATGTTTTTGGAAAGCTATGTATCAGAGAGAAGACCTCATTTTATCTAGGTGATTGTCCTACAGAGTTGTATTGAGCAAACAATCATTTGTATATTACATCGATGGAGACAAAGTAAAGAGCATAACATTAATCATGACAAAATATCTGTGGGTTGACATCTTTAGGGTCTTCATTTAGTATAATCAAAACTGAGAAATTATGTTTTGATTTGAACATTGTTGTAGCAATACAATTCGAATTCTGTTGATGTCACAAAGGTTTGCTGAATTGGAATGTTTACAATTGCCATGTAAACCGGCTTGGGAGTAACATTCTAAAAGGTAGATGATAGTTATTATACTTTTTGACCATGAAGAAAGCAGTGAAAAAACGTTTTGGAGCTTGGTGGCTTTTTTGCTTTGCTTGCTGCTGCACCCAAAGAAACAAGTCTGAGACTAGAAAAGAAAGAAAACAAAAATTGAATAAGGACAAGACAGAATTTATAGAAGAATTTGAAGACATTACGACTAATACTGTGAACAAACTATCCGAAAAAAGAAAAGCTAACAAAAAAGAAAAGCTATCTGTCTCAAAAGAAAATGGATCACCCAAAACTTTGAAACAAGATGCTGATGTGTCCTCAATCAGCAGTGGCTCAAAAGATTCTGAGAAGAACAACTCTCCTGGACACCATCCTGTGGGCGACTGGAGAGCAGATCCTTTCTGTCTCACCAAACTTCCTCCACAGAAGGACCCTGCTCTTGTTCTCCACCTAGACCTCCATCAACACCCACAACACCTTCTGTCCACAACACAACAGTTTTTAACATCCCAGGAGGAGAACAAGACCATGACAGAGGAAGAAATCTTTGGAGACTTGAACCTGCTCAAGCCTGGCCAGCCCATAGGAGACGCATGGAACAACAAAACCAGGTGAAAATGCTTATAGCTGAAATAAGATTGTTGACTTTTTCTGTAGTGAGACATACAGTATAGGATTGGTATTGTGAAAATGTAAGTGAAAAACTGAACACGGGGGAAGGAAGAATGGCCGTTATTGACACTCCGTCAGACAATCTGACAATCTAATTTAAACTCAACATAGTGTGAGATACACATCCAAACAATAGCCTGAATGTAAGCAGATGTTGATGGGGATAATGACAGTTTGGATCTTTCACCCCCAACATCCTCCCTCCTCCCAGGCATGTCTTTTCCATTGGTATGCTTGAGTTTCATTAGCATTGTTAGCTAATCTGTGGGACGAGATTAGGAACAAGGTGTCATGGTAGGATGTCTGTGTATGCTTTAGGGATGAAGAACCCCGTCGTCTGGAGGTTCTGAAGAATCTGACCGGCCTGTGGAGTAGCAGTGGGCAACACCCGGCTCAGTCAAGTTCACGGGCCAATCACCTCAGCCCCGCCCTGGCCCAGTACCTGAATTCTACTGCAACTCCGCTGACCTCTGACATAGAGAAACTTGGCCTAACATCTGACCTCATGGCCTTCATGGAGATGCCCGAGCAGAAACTGTTCATTGAATTGTGGGACCTCGGGGAAGACAAGGGAGATCAACGATTCACGGCCAGATGGGAGATCACTGAGGACACTAATGTGCTGGACAAAGGGACCTGGCTGCAGAATGACGACAACTGGTGAAACAGTCCTGTTGGCTTAACAGTTGTCTTGACCCTATGAATGATAATAATGTGTGTGTGTGTGTGTGTGTGTGTGTGTGTGTGTGTGTGTGTGTGTGTGTGTGTGTGTGTGCGTGCGTATGTCTGTGTCAGAGCATTACAAAATAGCATTCCTCAATAAATATGTATTTGTTTATGAATTTGATTCTTCAGTTATTCAGACATACATTTATTCTCTCCAGTATACAGTATTTCAGTACTCATATGGAGCACTAAAAGCAAATAGATATGTGACGGGCAAATCCAAAAGTTAAATTACATAATAGTGAGTGGTGGAGAAATTACCAACAGGATGTGAGAAGAAGTGAGCTCTCTGAAATAAGGAGGTAAAACAGAAAGACAAATCTGAGGCGGAGTGTTAGAGTGAATACACTGAGATACACCCACACTGTGCTGATATGCTTTTACCAGATTTTCCTTTGTCCATAGTCCATAAAGCACTTAACCCTAATTGCTCCTGTAACCTGCTCCATATAAGAGCTTCTGCAAATGACTGAAATGTAAAATAGAAAGAAAATATAGTCAATTTTAAAGTCCAATATAGTCCCTTTAATGAGGAGCACAGATGCTTTGTTTTGTTGGTTCTGTTCTGTGGTTAATTTCAACACTTTAACTTCTTCCCTTTACCCTCACCCTTACATATGAAATTTAAAGTTTTATTCTTCGGTAAGAATGTTTCGCAAATACATACCACTTTGCATATACATATTTATTATCAGAGTCTTTTTATATATCTGCTTTTTTCACCATACTCGCTCTTCTGGGAACAAATAGCTGGTACATAAATGACGGAGGTGAGCCCATTCCCCAGCCGTCAACCACGTTTGAACATGCCCCACCCACCACAAGGAGCTGCCAGAGCACAGTGAGACAAGGAAAAACCTGACCGGCATCCTCCCTTCCATTCTACTGTGGAACTCTGAGGCAATTACAAAAGGCTGTGACCAGTCAAACAAATAACCGCATCCACGTGTTTTCAGCAATGCAAAACTGAACTAAACCCATCAGACATGGTCCAGGAACATTTCATTGAAATCACAGAGCTCTACTCTCATAGGTTTGTTTGAGATAAGCCCGTTTTGGGTGACCTGCCATATCCTATTTTAAGAAGAGTTAGACCAAGTTATCAGAGGGTAATTTGGTTTCTGCATGTGGGTCTGTTTGTGTGTGTACACGGTATGTTTGTTCAAGACAACACACATACTGTATACAGCTTCTGTGGATGCAAAAAGCACACCACAGATCGGTTCTACTTTACATAATACGAATGTATGTTCGAAAGTTCTGTTGGTGTGCATGGCAACCACTGTGCATCTTTTAGCCAACACCTGCTTGGTAACGCCCTACATATGTTGTACCTGGTCTAAGCGAGTCCCTGATTAAGACAGGATGAAAGCCGGAAGACTTGGCAACCACATTTATGGCCTCAATTATAACGTTTGCTCTCAGTGTGGCTAGGACTCCCATTACCCCAAGCAGAGCAGGGCACTGTACAGGCAGGCAGGCATTAGCTCTTCCAATCTCTCAGCCAGACACTAACTGAACACAGAGAGCCAGAATGTAGCCTCAGCGGCCCGAGCAGACCGAGCGGCCCTCATAGCACCATGCACTAAAGGTCCTGAGCCGTGCCTCGCGCACGGATGGTAAGAAGGAATTTTCCCTGACATTTAATGATATGATGTGATTCATGTGAGCAGAAAGAACAGGGAGGGAGGGTCGGAGGAAACTTCAGCGGGGTCTGGAGATGATGTCACAGTGTCTCAGGAGCAGCCTGGCGGTAGGCGACTTGATGGGCGAAGGCTGGCGGAGGACGGAGAGGGAGGCAAGTATCCATTTGTGTCATGAATAAATAACACCAGATATCAGCGGCAGCGCAGCTTTGTTAAGCCCAGTCAAATCTCCAGGTTGGAGCTAGAAAGATAATTTACTAAGTGGTTTCCCTCTCACAACACTGGTCTAAGGTCTGCTCTGGATGTTATCTGCAGATTGGATTGGGATTTGGGTAGGCTAAAATAATCCTGAATCGGTATTAGACTGGTAACCTTTATCCTTGCGGAGAGCAGGGTGCCAGTCTAAAAGACAAGAAGAATTCTAGCTCCACAGCTAATGGGTGGCGCTTTTCAATCTTGGAGGCAACAAGGCCAATTGAAAGGTGGCCTCTGTGGAGGTGATTGGTCCATGAGGACAGAATCAGGAAAAGTGGTATGTGGGGATGAACAAAAAGTGTAAGTGTATTAGATGATAAAAGGTTGAGAGGCCATAGCATTTAAGGAAACACTCATGTCCAGGGTTTTCAGTGCATTCAGGAAGAGAAACAATCCAATTGACAGCCAAACACAGCATAAAAAGGCAGTGTTTAATGTGATGCAGGAGAGATAGTGTATCTTTAACCTCTGGAATTAGAACACGGAAAAGGTGTTACATAAAGCTATGTGGGAAGATGTGATCAACTCTGAAAGTCAGAGTGCACATTATGAAATACAGTCATTTCAGCTGGGTAGGAGAGGTACTGTACAGTGATGTAGCTATAGTAGAACAAAGAGAAAATACAATCTTGCTCAAGTTGAAAGGGACTGTATTATTAATCCTCAAAGACATCCCATATCCCAGTCCCTGCAGAAACAGCAAGAGAGACTGAGATTAAACAGGAAAGCCATATCCCATTATAGCTTTGATTGATGATATATCTGCTGAAATGTAGATGTTATGGGATTTGTGTGTGTGTGTGTGTGTATGTGTGTGTGTATGTGTGTGTGTGTAGCAAGTATAAGTACAGGCATCAGGTAGTCTGGCAATCTGAGCGTTGATGCAGTTTCTAGTATCCTGAATCCTAATTGCTTCTATAAGTTGGTCTTGATAAGCATATCTGCCAAAGGTACATTTCTAAAATGTAAAATGTAAATATACATTCTGGTTTCCCTTTTAGATTATCCAGACACAACACTTTGCTTTTACCTTTTTTATCATTATTATTCAGGATCCAGGCTTAGCATTTAATAAGCTCCTATTAGAACCAAACAGTGAAAAGAATTTGAAAATATTTCTTTAAATGTATTTTGTTCAAAGGGATGTTTTTTTGAACCTGCAAAGGCAGCACAATCTAAGCTCCTTGTCTGTTTGCTGAAACCCCTAGAGTGTTCCAGTATTGAATCAGTTTTGCCATTTTGAAGACAATACATCTGGGATTTCATAGCTTCCTTTATCTCAAATTCACAAAGTATACTCATGTACTGTATATCCTCATGTACTATACAGTATGTGCACATTAATCAAATATACAGATTTGTAGCAGACATACAGATTGCAGACAGTGGACCTCTATGTGATATGTTTCTGATATGTTGGTTTAAGAATGTAATTGAAGTAATGCTTGGTTTTCCATCCAGTCCACAGTTGTGATTAACCAAAAACTAATTTCTATTGATGATGCTGTGAAGTGGTAATTTGATGAGTGTGCTCCTTTGAAGATGGGGCTCATACTGAGGCAGCCAGAGAGGAAACTGAGTTAGCACAACTTTAGAATAAAATGTACAGCAAGTTTGGTGTATGCAAAGAGCTTTGGTAAAACAGGAATGTAATCATATCCTCAAATCTCAACTTAAATTGAGTTAAAATCTCAAACAATGAAATGTGTCATTTTTGTGGCTGCTTTGTACAAATGTCTGTCTATTCCATAATGAAATCTGAACTGTGCTCTGTCTGTTTTAGACAAGAAACATTATGGTCTCTCAAGGGATAAAATGAACCGAGTGGAACAATCTTCTATAGTGTGGATTTATGGTATTATTCTGCCTATGATGCTAGTTAATTGGAGCTGTCGAGTCGCTGATAATTTGAATGAAGGAAAGCTGTCTGAAAATGGTCTATTCGTTTTTGTATAGGGAGATGTTTAGGTCCCTTTATAGTTTCAGATAACACAAACCCTCATTCGCTTTGGATTAAGGATAGTCCAGACTCAGCTTTACAGGAAAAAATATGATTTCATAAAAATAACTGATTTGACACACTGTCCAGAGAAATATTTTCGATTTTGTTGTCTTTTTTTTTTTGTCTTCCTGGTAAGCAAAGTACAGTGAAAATAATGCACAGTGTGTGTTGGCGCAAAAGACAATTATCTCCACACTGTCTTCAAAAATTAATTGAAATACTTTATTTCCATTTACCATATACAGTGTATCTGTATTTGGACTAATGAACCAGCAGTGTTAGAATCATGGACATGGTAGAAATAGTGTATTTAAGGAAACTTGACTACAGGGAAACTCTCCATCTTCAGTCAGTGTGTGCCGTGGCTCTACTCTCTGACACACAAGGAAGGAGGAACCTTCAGGGGATCACACATTGGTTCTGTGTGAACTAACACATACCAGTATATACTCTTCTCCTTTTTTTTCTCTCTTTTGCTCTCTGAAAATCTCTGTCTAGTCCCTTGCTCTGTAATTCCATGCTGCACCTGCTAACCTGAAGATCGAGGTGGCACACAGTGTGGTTTCAGTGAGGTGTGGGGGGTGGTGCTTTGGGAACAAATGGTGGGTGTACCAATTGGCTGATTGGTTGATAAATATGTTACATGCATGTGAAGGAGAACTGCAGGACGATATAGATTCTGTACTGCCCTACTTCCTTACACACATCAACAGCATAGGGGCCACACCCAGACAGAGGAGTGTACATCAAAGCCCCCATCCTCTGCCTGCCAACAAGCATGATCCGCGGCCAAGAGTGTGCGGGAGCGCGAGAGAGAGAGGGTGGGTGAGAGAGAATGAGAGCCTGTATGTGTTGATAGCTTTTGTAAAGCCAGAGTGGAAGCAATGACCACTTGCTGTTATGTTCGATTCAACATCTATTTCCTTTTCTGGCAAGAACACACCACTGAATCCTGGAACATTTAACAAGGGCTGCAGCTTCAGTAAGCCCCCAAGAGTGTTTGAAAGAATGAGTGAATAGAGTATTTACAAATATGTGTGCCGGTTTTTGCCGGGCGCGTGTGTGTTTGTGTGGGGATGTGTGTTAAATGAGCCCTTAATTAAAGAGGATAGCTTGATGAGCGATATGGGTCAGACTGAGTGGTCTGTTGATGAGGGAAGTCTGAGCTAGTGATAGCATGCTCTATCCCAAAGCATTAATGAATGTGTTAGTGTGTCTTTGCGATAGTATTTTATGAATCTTTTACCAACCAACCACATCGAAATGGCACCTTAATTTCCAAATGACAAACATGTTACCTCTAAGCTATTTCTCAACTCTGGAGGAACAGACAAAAAGCATTAACATAATATTAAATGTTTTTTTTAATTTGATCTCAGTGTAGAACTGTCAGGGAGAAACAGAGAGTAGCTGTCTTAGCACAAATACATCCATTTCATCACTGACCAAATGCTGGATGTTACAAACATGGCTCTACTACATTTCCAACATCATTGTATTTTTCTGAAGAATGCCAAGTTCACTGGATAAGTCGGTTTGGTTGAAACAGTAATAATGTGACCAAACAAGTGGACTCTTGCGTTCGTAAACACGCTCTATATTTTTTCTTACCTGGTAGGCTACTGAATGGTGAAACCTGTTAGACCTACACACGAGCGGGACGGATGTTATTCTTTTCTTGTGGTAGGACTTTTCGGTCTATTTGCGGCTCAGTGGCTCTGTGCCCGCGCGCCCTCTCAGTTGCCTAGGAGACCGTGCCTGGCTGAGTGCATGGGACCCATGCGCGCTGACCCTGCCAAACCTAAGCAAGGCCATCCAGAGCATGGTTGTAAGCTACAGGTAGCTCAGCCACAACCCTACATTCATTCACAGTGACACAAAGTCACACATTCTGGTCAATGGTGGGTTATTGAAACTGACCCCCGACCTCACTGCTGCATATCTCATTCAACGGTGTTGACCCACTCTATTCTCACTGGTTGCATTCCCTTCTCAGGATGGAGCTCATTTGTTGATCTCCTAACAAGATTAGCCATTGGGTGATTCATTCACTGTACTGTAACCCTTCTGTGACTGAAAAATGGTCTGAACACTCTTCTGGTAAACACTACCACACCTCTCTTTAACCTGAACATGTAGAATGACACTAGACCTCAAAGATGAAAACAGGGGTAACATGGGTAAGTCATATCGAATTATTTATAGCTCTAACCTCTCTACTATTCATTTGCAGTTTATATCTATTTCAGTCATTTGGCAAGCCACTGCAATTGTTCATAGCCTCCCTCCCACAAATTCTTGTGTCGGATGTAGTCTGGGTGATTGGGACAACAGTCAAGGCAAGGAGGTTGACGTAGGTGAGGATAAAAGTTCAAATTGCTTTTGCCTTATGCGATAGTTGAGTAGGCCTAACGCGTCAGTAGGCAGGTGTGACTGTGTCCCACTACCAATTGGAGTTGAGATATCTTCTCTGAATTGATTCTGAACCGAGAGCCTCCATATGTGATGTTAATTCATCTCTTTCTGAGAGTCAGTGTGGATCTTTTGTGGGTCCGAGTTTGCCTGCTCACCGTTGTACTCTTGGCTTTTCATTTTCCCTATGCCTGGGTGGCAATGACAGTATGAGGGCATTGGCTAAGGTGAAGATAGAGCAGAATGGCTGCGGTTATTGAGACTTGGGGTGGCATCAATGCCTACACGCATCAATGCTCACATTTGATGTTAGCATTGAAGTTGTGATGACTGCTCTTGTGTGGGGATGGTAGAAGGGAGAGTGGGGGAGTCTTATCCTCAGATCACAGAAGGACTAATGAAAATGGTGACAATAGTGACGATTGAGAACATTTCCACTGATGTGAGACTCGGGTGGCATCATTTGACTGGAGTAGGAGAGAAGGCGACTGAGGAATGCTATTGCTTATTAGCTTTGTCCTTGAGCAATGAGGCTTATAAGAGACACAGATAATGGTCTGTGTCTTCCTTCATATTTAGTTTCAAAGATGGCGATGATTTGAGCCTTTAGCTCCAGATCATTTGAAAACAGTATTGCATTAATTCATGTTGTTTGTGTGTTTAATACCAAGGCTTGGAATGTTGTATCAGTAACTGTAATGATTTTATTACAATGGATAACAGTACGCTTCTTGGAGACTTCAGAAAAGAAGCTATGCTGACTTGCTGTCATTCCTGTAGATAATGTTTGGCACTCGTCACTGGAGCTTTCTTGATTAAGGAAATCACCCTTGTGGAGATCCATTATTACTTACCAAAGTGCATGCTGGGACTTTATCATTTCCAATCAGCAGACTCCCTGGGTCTTGATTATCTGTTTATGTAGTGAACTTTTACCGCTGCACTATCGAGGCCATTCTGACAAACTGCGCTAGCGTGTGGTTTAGCAGCTGCTCCATAGCTGACCAGAAGGCCCTGCAGCAGGTAATGAATACCGCCCAGCACATCACTGGTGCCCAGCTTCCTGCCATCGTAGACCTCCAGTGCAAGTGGTGTCTGCGCAAGGTGCGCGGCATCACCAGGAACCCTTCACATCCAGGCCACAAACGGTTTGCCCTCCTACCATCAGGCAGGCGGTACAGGTCTCTTTGGTCCCACACCAGCAGGCTCGGGACCAGTTTCTTCCTTTCCACCGTAATCCTGCTGAACCCTGTGACCCAGAGAACTCTGTGACCCATCACTTAGCAACCCCCTGCCCCACCTATCAGGTCCTGTGTGGTTGCACTGCTCCATTGTACTACTCTGACACTGTCCTACAAGCCTGATACTGACAACTGAAATGAGCTGACCACCAACTGTATTTTTGTATAGGTTAGTAGTGAGCTAAGCGGTTCTTGAGGTAGGCAAGCTCAGTTTAGGAGTTGTTTGACTTATTGTTTCATTCCTTTGGTCCAGCCCAGACCATTTTCCCGAATCCATTTACCGTGTGTTTATAATAAACGCATTATATTTGACGGTAGCTTTAGTTGTCTGTGTCTTCTGTTCTCACTGTTCCTTTACAATACATTACTTTGCATGAGAGATACAATATGTTATAGGTCGCTTTACGATCCACCCTAGGCATTTAGAGCCACAGGGTTCATAACATTAAGTACATAACCCGGACGTGCCATCAGGTTTGAGGAACAGTTTGCATGGAGAACTCCAAGGACTTGAACTTGGCATACCCAGGTCATTCTCCAACAAGTAATTTACTTCGTCCTTAATTATCTTCCGTTTGGAAGTGTTGGCACGATATGCGTGTTGCTTGATAGGGGCAGCGTTATCAAAATTAATGTCATGTTTGAACACATTTGTGCGTGCAGGAACATCATTAAAAAGACAAGGAAAGCTGAGTAATAGCTGCACAATGTCGTATGCCTGTCTGTCGGTTAAATGACCCAGGCTAGACGGGAGGGACAGCGGCATTTCTGAATTGGGCAATCTTGTGCACTCCTGCTGAGTATTGCGCAACTCCAAGCCAACTCCAAATTTGTTGCCCTCTATTTGCACTTCTAGCTAACTGCATATCTTTGCAATGTACTTGGGCTGTTCAATGACAATAAAGTTGAATCTAATCTAATCTAGTGAATGAAGAATAAAGTTAGATTATGGTTATGAAGAGAAAAACAACCCTGCCTGTTTCATGAGAGGAACTCAGTGGAGATTAGCAGACTCCAAAGGTAAAGCAAAGCCTAAAATCAAGACTAGATATGGACCGCAATTAACCCAATTTAAGTTGAAGCAATGTGTTAAGCATACAACATTTATGTAAACTCTAACATTAATTGATCCTGCAATAGATCTGGTAGTATTCCCTATTATTCCTTGTGGTCATTTTATAGACCCTCTTAATTCTAAAAGTAATCTGATTAAGTGACAGAATTTGAATAATCCAGAATTTACAGATGCCAAATTTTGGAGAGGTACTGTAACTGCTATCAAGGGATTGCCTGTAGAAAGTAACTTATCAAACCGCAGGTTCACAACAACACGCATACACATCACATTGAGTGTGTGTATGTGTGTGTGTGTGTGTGTGTGTGTGTGTGTGTGTGTGTGCGCGTGCGCGCAGAGTCTTGTCTCCATCTAGGGGCTGTGTAGGGTGGGGCTAAAGGTAATAGCCCAGCCTTGTCTCCATGTAAGGCTGTGTAGGGTGGGGCTAAAGGTAATAGCCCAGCCTTGTCTCCATGTAAGGCTGTGTAGGGTGGGGCTAAAGGTAATAGCCCAGCCTTGTCTCCATGTAAGGCTGTGTAGGGTGGGGCTAAAGGTAATAGCCCGGCCTTGTCTCCATGTAAGGCTGTGTAAGGCAGGGGTAGAGGTAATCGTGTACCAACCCAATAAGTTGGGAAGAGAGGGCACAACATTTAGACCAGATTGCCCGCCTTTTCACCTTCTCTTATCCCTGTGAGTTAGTGGAATATGAGAGAGGGTGTGTTTAAGAATGCTTACCAGAGAGCATGACCTTGACTTCCACACATGTTGGGAGTGATTTTAATGAGTTAGGGCAACAACATCTATTTGAATATATTTGTTACAATATTGGAATGCAACATTCTACCGTATCCCTGTCAACATTAACGTAGTAGTGGAAAAATAATCTGGTTCTGGATGAAACGCAAAACTACAGCCGCCTTGGATGGCCACAGCCGACTTCTTGCCAGTTAGTGAAAGCTAAACCTGCATACCATAGACTGTTTTATGTGAACAGAAACTAGAGCGCAGGTCATTCCTGAAACCTTGAAAGACCTGACAAGGTGATGGTCAGTGTTGGATTACTTTCTATACGACACAGTTAATAGTTTTATATTGCAGGATCAAGCAATGTTAGAGTTTACATAGCCCGTCAGAAATTGAAGTTCCTTGTTATATGATGGGTTAGAGATGATTACAACGTAGCTTTCTATTTCATACAGATTCACACAGAATACTATTGGGTTAAGTCTTTAAATTAAACACTAATGACAGATTTCCAGTCAGCTGTCAGATTGACCCACTTTTCATCTGAGTGGTCTTCGAATTTGAATGACACACAAACACATTAGCTTGATTTGATGAGATTAGATTCAACTTCATTGTCACTAAACAAGTACAAGTAAAGTACAACAAAATGCAGTGCGCATCTAACCAGAAGTGCAAATAGAAGAGGGCAGAAAAAGTATTAACATGTATTAAGTATATGTCTATTTCAAGTGGAATATATAGATGTGCAATCCATGCACATTGACAGATGTACATAGACCATTCATGGGACAGCATAAACAGGAAGACTGTTACATTCTTCTGTTTTGAGGTGGGTGGCTAATGGTGCAGCAGAGAAGTCCCAGGCTCACAGAACAGTTGCGCTGTTGCGGGCTGCATTTTAAACACTGGTAGTGGCATGCCAACGCTAGTACCTCGGTGCAAATTGTCAGTGTCGGTCGGGGTCGCCTTGCCTCTTTGCACTCTTGCATCTCCTTGCGGTTCGTCAGTCACCTGCTAGTCACCCAATTTGAAGGAAGCAAACTTCATTTGGATTGATTGGCACTACAAACAATCAAGATCACATATTCTTTGCGTGCAGTCATTCAGGTGTGTTGTTAAGCCTGGGCCTCCGGCCGGTCGTAGAGGGCCTGGGCTATTCCAAATCAGTTGTGAATGGTTGTATCTTGCCCCCCTCCACACTTAGCCCAGGTCTAGGCTAAGCCCCGTCATTCTAGAAATGCCCCTGCTGTGATTTCAGAGACTCATCAGACGATGGACGTTTTCCAATGTAATGATTAGCCATGGCTGTACAGCAGACATCTTCAGTTCCTACATCTTTCTTCTGCCTTCAGCCTGTGTGAGGCACGTTCCGTTGCATTCAGATCAGAACATTTGAAGGACTTTCCAGTTTTTGACCCATTTTAGCATTGGCTACCATGTTCATCGTAATTGCTTGTGGTCATTGACCTGCAGCATGATGAAGCATTGTCAAGTGTGGAGGCATTTGGTTGTATTTGAGCAGACAAGATGTTTCTGCCCTACACTTCTGAATTCATCCCACTGCCGCCACCAGCGGTCACATCAGCAATGAACACAATTCAACCAGTTCCAGTATCAGCCAGACATGCCCAATTAATGACACTGTGTTTCACACATGAAGTGGTATACACTGGGTCATGGACAAGGCTTTTTTCTTCACACTCTCCTCTTTCAATCACTCTGGTAAAGGTTAATCTTTGCCTCATCTGTTCATAAGATACTCTAAAGACTCTTCGAGGGCCTTTATAGAAAATTGTTACCTGGCCATTCTCTTCTCCTATTTACGATTCCCAGTACATTTCGACACTTAAATACATGTTTCCTAGTCACACAATGCCATGCCACATAGGCCACTTTCAAGAAGAAACCTTAGTATTTTTTATTCAGTGACCCTTAACAGGAGCTGACCTTTACTCTTTATGTCTAATAGCATCAGCCTACCCAGCACACTCTTAACGGGAGCTGACCTTTACTCTTTACGTCTAATAGCATCAGCCTACCCAGCACACTCTTAACGGGAGCTGACCTGTACTCTTTTGGGAGGAGTAAATTGTACAGCTGGGGTTTTATGCATGTGTGTGCATGTGTCTAGTTCAGGAATTCTCTGTCTCTAGAGTGCTGCCCAGCTATTTGCTGTGTTCCGATATGGGACAGGAAGGGAGCGGTGCTTTACAGAGAAGGAACCGAGAATCTCCCAGAGATCTCAGGACTTGACACCATTCTATGAACTCAGCGTGAGGGGAAACTCGACACTCCAAATATTCCACCGGCCATTGGCTTAAGCGTGATAAGATGAGTGATGGGTTTGGTAAGGGCACGCTCACACTCACTCGCGCACACGGCCTCACATTTTCACAAATGCACACTCTCACAAACCAGCTGATGTCTGCAATCACGCAAAAAAGCGTGCAGCACGTGAGCCCATGTTGAGTGCATGCTGTCACTCTTTCAAACCCATTTGGACATGAACACTATTCCTAACACAGGACGGTACCACTGGCGCGTCCCTTCCACAGGCAGAGTGACATGAGACAGAAAATGATTACACCAGCAGAAAAAAGCATATGGCGTTGCGATCCACTGATGGGCACACACATATGGCGCTCGTGTCTTGTTCTCGGCACAGTACGCAGAGAGGAGGGTGCTGTGCTCCTCTTGGGGTTGATGAGCCTCCTGAACCCAGTGTAGCATGGCTAAAGTTGGCATGGTTTGGCATTATGTAGCGTAGTGTCCCACTTCGGCTACACACTTGAAATGAATGCATTCGCACAGCGTGTAGCATCTTCCCCACTGCATAAACCTGTTTGGTACAGCGTGACCCTTTCCAAAGGCTGGTCAGAACAATGATAAACTACTCTGTGGATTGAAACGTGCTGGTTTACTCCAAATGGTATCTTTCAGAATGGTATTTGCACAACATGCTCGCCTTGTTGATTTTTATATATTTTATATCATTATTTTTACAGATTAACTGAATGAGAATATATTCTAATTTGCAGCAATGGTCCGCTGTAATACCAACCGTACTTTTACATTAACTGGATGGGTAGACTAGGCTCAACTTTTATATGGAAGGTGCTAATGACGAAATAGGGCTTGAATCGTATTGCCAACCCTTGTTCCCCTACTGCTCCGTTGTGAAAAGGTTTTGTATCCTAGCGACAGTAGCTGTTCAAGACAGTGACTCTGAGGTTTTGTGACAGTTTGTTTTGTGACCGTCGTCCTAGAGACCAGTCGCCATAGAGACATGATCTCCAAAAGGGTTACAGTGTGCTGGGGTAAACAGCGCACCCCTGAAGGGAGGGTCAGTGTCATGAAGTGGCGGGGTTGTGACCCACCACTGTACACTTCAGTCTCTACATCCCTCATACTTCTCTGGCCATACGTGTCCACACAGTGCTTGACTCTCAACAGCTCTCTCTTCTTTTGTCTCTTCTCTCAATGCTCACGGCTTCAGCCATTTTGCGGGAAAAGCAATCTGACAATCTTCTTTATGATCATCGTTAGGATAGGACTGCTTGAAAGGACTTTGTTTTAATGCACCCAAATTGTTTCTCATCAGAATGATCTCATGCTGGTTACGAGAGCCTCTCCTGACAGTAGGCTAGGACTCATTTTTGCTGTGCAACATGGAAAACAAGGATACAACAAACAATACAGTATATTTATTAGTTTGCCATTTTTATGTGAAACATTAAGGATTACTCCCCATGCACTGGAAACAGCAATGGATGTGTCATTCATCTAGCCCAGAAATGAGCTTCCATTGATTTTGAAGAAAACCTTATTTGGGGAACATTTAAATGTTATGTTATTCACTATTGTTTGGGTGTCTACAGCCTGCTGCGTACAGGGACAAACGATGTACAAAAGGGAAAGGGATTCCTCCAACCATTAGCATGGCCCTCCACTGTCAAACCAAAGATAACGGTGTGCCTTCAACTACCGTCTTATGACTAATTCCACCCACTGAAGTAGAGTATGGATAGCACGAGAAATCACACATTCACTGCATTTCCAAAATGATGCCTTTCTGTATAAAGTAGTACAGACTTACGGTATAATTCAGTAATCAAGGTTGAATCCACTTCTTTGCATTTCATGGTGTCATCTCAAGGTGTCATGTCGTAGCAAACACCCTAATTCTCTCTGCAGACCTATTTGATTCTACATTCAGAACTGGTGTTTTGAAGGCCAATACTCTCATAATAAGAATGTATTTCTAAATCATCACTTTGTGTAATACATGACTGTGTGAAATAGCTCACTTTCATTTTATGGATGTTAGGATTCTCTTTCTTAGAGAATCGGTCATTGGTTAGAATATAGTATCATCCCACAAAACTGCCTAAACATTTTAGGTGCTCTTTAAAACCACTCAAATAGACAGAAACACAGAATTATTACAATTTTCACAATTACACAGTGTTATTGTGAACATGTTGTGTTAAAATGTGTTCAAATTCCATTTTCCATTACACCGGACTCGTTTAGAAAATGTAGGAGCAAATCACTCTGGGAGATCTGACTGTCATTTTGTTACTTATTTACATCTTCCCTGCAAATGCATTTAAGTAACCATTTCAGTTAAGAGCATTATTTTCTGCATAAAGATGTACAGTTAATTTAACTTCAGTCAGTGTGGTTTTTTGCAAGCATTTAAAAGTTAAAATCTGAGTCTCAGTATAATTTGGTTAACATTTAATTGCCCATATCCTTTGGGATGCATTTACATGTTAGTCATTAAGCAGGCGCTTTCATCCAAAACAATTACAGTGCATATATTTTAAGATAGCTAGGTGGAACAACCACACAACTCAATAGTAGTAAGTACATTCCACTCAGTTAATTACTTATCAGCAAAAGTCAGTGATGGAAGGAATACAACGTGAATAATATTGTTGACAACGGTTTGATGTGTGGTGTGGCTGTTGAGTTATTTTAGGTACTCTTTGAAAAGGTAGGGTTTCAGATATTTTCTGAAAGTGGGCACACACTCTGTTATCCTACAGCAGTTTAAATGGTTCCACCGTTGCTATGCAAGGACAGAGAGTAGGTTTGACAGGGTAGATTGAAAGCAGGACAGCCAAGAGCCCAGAACCAGATACCTGAATGTACTGTAGGAAGGGGAAACTCCTCTTGCTGCCCCATAAGGTGAACACCATGGCCTTGTAGAGGATGAGAAGCATTGTGTCACTATTTAACAATTGGCTTCGATCCAGGATGCTGACAGTCTAAATGGGAAACAATATGTCACCCTGTCATTTTCACTAACACAAAGAATATATCCTCCCTGTCTAGGAACTGACTATAGTACCTGTCTGCACTGCCACTCTGTGGGGAAGCCTTGGAAATACACTTTGCTCTGCTTTGAATGAGGATCAGTTGTGACAGATATTTCTGGGTAATTCTGGGTTTTAACTGGGTTAGGTTGGAATTGCAATGTTTATATGAGCCTGTCACAACGGATATGTTACAACTGGATGCATAAAGCTAAGAATGGACTGAGGAGTAAATATATTTCATTAATAGTGAACCATGACATTTATTAGATAGACCGTTGTGGAATTGTTCATATAAAAAGCATTCATAAACAGCAGCTTGTCCTGAGCAAGTAGATGACCTGAATGTTTCTACATCATTTATATGACACCATGTAGCACCATAAAGCTGGGATTGATTAGGTTTTGAATCTTCCTATCATTCCTCTTTGATTCTTTGCTCCCTTCAGCATCACCTACCCTCTTATTTTTATCTATTTAAATAACCGAGAAAAATACAATCTCCCTGCAAAGCAGATTAGGTGGAACCAAGGGAGTATCTCGATTGCCTTGGTTTATGTCCTTGGTATAACATTTCTATGTCCACGGGGCCAGACAACCAGGTCAGAACATACACAAACCCCAGGCAGCTGTTGGCGAACACATTCTCAACCTGTCTCTGACTCCAACCAAAATACCAACTGACTTCAAGAAGACCTTTATAGAGCTTGCACCCAAGAATGCAAAGAACGCAAAGGCAACCTGACTAATGGACTACGGTCCAGGAGCAATCACATCTCTTGCAGTTAAGTACTTACAAAGATGAGCGAACAAGAAGAAAGTCTGAGACCTTGCAGTTGGGATAACAATCTCTCCCTCAACATCAACTGGACAAAATAGCTATTACATGAATGATAGCTATTACAATGAATCCACATGGACAGGGTGGTAGGGGAATAGGTAGAGAGCTTGTCCATATCAGCAATCAAGAACAAGGTCCACACAACCAAAATATGTTGGTGCACATGTTGCCAATTGGGAGGCTTAAACGTTTCTTGGACATTAAACAGCTGCACTACGGAGGGGATCTTGGTCGGTGTGACGCGCTTCACTGCTACCGATGGGAAGTCATCCATCCACTCGCAACAGTGCAGTGCGTCAACGCTGCAGACGGGCACGCTTCGTCCGTATCTGTTGCATGCCGACTCGCACTCTGCCACTGTTAGCACCCCCGGTTCAATGATCTTCTTGCGGCCATGCCATCCATCCAAAGTCATAGACTATTTTTCTGTGGCTGTCACACGCTTTTATACTACTACAGCTACTATGAACATTTGAATGCTCTCGTGCCTCTGTACGTCGACTTGATGCTGTTACTCACTGCATATAGCCGAGTTGTAGTTATTTGAGTTGTGGACTATTTATTCCTTATTGTTTTGAATTGTTATTCATATCAATGTATATATATATATAGAGAGAGAGAGAGAGAGAGAGAGAGAGAGAGAGAGAGAGAGAGAGAGAGAGAGAGAGAGAGAGAGA